>OY292520.1:3431262-3660338 GCA_958496365.1 Subacronicta megacephala | reverse complement strand
TTTGAAGGAATATGTCAGAAAATTAGAACATAAGTCGGCCATAAGTGACACTGTATATTTAATTTTGTGAGACAAATTTGACAGTTCAAATTATTTCTACAATTTTCAATATTATATTTGTTAAAGAAGGATAATGTAGATAGGCATAGAATTTTAATTATAATCACTAAAATTTGTTTCACGACATCTTTGCTGATGAAACGAACGACATCTTTGCTGATGTTTATAGAACGACAATTATTATCACTGTGATGTATTTTTTTCCCAAAGATCGTGTAGAGAGACGAGGTGTGTTGCTCTCCTTGAGGATCCTCCAACCAGGCAGGTGTTTTTGCCAGGCAGGTGTTTTTGCCTGGCAGGCTACGACCCAACGGTTGATGTCGGGCGGTTGTATCTCGACTCTCACGACTCGCAAGTCGCGCGGTAAACTCCACTTGCGCGATTCAGGATTTGCTCGACGAAGTTCTTATGTAGCGCGCTAGATGTCGCTACAGTAGCAAATAATATGTTTACTCACGGCGCGGCCTGCGGTGGCGAGGTCTTCTGTCGCGGCGGCGACCTGACGAGCATGGGCTTGGACATGCTCGCCGAACCATTAAACCGAGCCGGATTATTCGGTTGGGCACTCCCAGGTACTGCAAATAACTTGTTGTTAGTTAATTAGGACAAAATGTAATATGGTTCAATGACACATATTTATTCCAAAATATATAAATAACTTATAACAAATTCTCACTTATAAAATAACATTATTCTAGTTACAATGGAGAGCATCCTTTTAAGCAATTAGTTTGCTTGTGTTAGGAAGCTCCGTCCGTCCCCAGGTTGTAAAATTGTTAAGTTATTGCCTGTTCAGGATATGTTTAATTATAGGTACAAATAAATATAAAAGGATGGAATGAAAAAGGTTTATATTTTTATGAAAGGCAAATAATAAGAAATAATACATCGGCAAAGGTTGCTGGCGGTAGCTGGCTCAGTTCAAATAAAAATTTAAGATGGATCTTTGCGAACAAAGAAGTGAGGCCGGATAAAACTACGCCTTGCCGTGTACAAACTCAATTTAACACTATATAACAATACCGAAACTACGCTTTATCTTGTCAGTCGAGCTTTCGATAGCTCGGTAGCTCGACTGAAAAGATAAGATGTAGTTTCGGTATACGTGTGTGCCAGTAATTGTGTTTGTAGATAGCAAGGCGTAGTTTTAGCCGGCCTCACTTCTTTGTTCGCAAAGTTCCATCTTAACTTATTATTTGATCTGAGGTAGCTGGATGCTAAAAGTAAGACGACCGGGATGAAATTGCGAACATAAGGGGAGGGCTACGTCCAGCCATGGTATAAGTAATTTTTTCATCTTCCGTTGGAAGAGGCTAAGAAAAGAATAGGGTAATTTCTTGATGGATCTATTGCGTTACCAGTGTTAGTGTTGCTACGTCTGTTGGTAGCGACGCGGGTGCGGGAGGTGGAGCGCTGCGTCGTGTTGGTGAAGTCCGTCGTGACGGGCGTCAGCGGCCGCGGCTTCTGGCTTGTTTCTTGTCTGTACACAACATAATCACTACATAGTACTCGTATAAAACAAAGTCGTCCCCCTGTCTGTCTGCCCCTATGTATGCTTAGATCTTGTAAAACTATGGAACGGATTTTATGCGGTTTTTTTAATAGATAGAGTGATTCAAGATATGTATAATACATGAATATACCAACCAGCCGTGGGCGGAAAGCTATTATTTCTTATAATAACATACATAGGTACATAAACTAACAACCTTTTCCCATTAAAGACCGTCCGTTGCTTCAATTCTTGTATACTTTTTTGCTTTGTCCAAATTTATCAATGTTGTCGTATACACGCGCCGTTTGCGAGTTGTTTAAATAATAGTCATAATTCTTTCATTAGAAAATTCATATCTTTGTAAACTTTTCGCATTATGTAATGCTAAAATATAATAAATAAACTAAAGTAAATAAATAAACTATTAAAAACTATATATTTATAATTCTAGGTACATGACACCTATATAATTTTCACAAATGAACACTAAAACCTTTGCTTGGCAGGCCAAGCGAACGCCTTCGCCTACCTGATTGTGTTACACAATACTGCCATCATGTTTTTTTTTTACACCATCGAAAAGAATGACTCATGGAATTCTTATTTGCTGCCTACTTTCTAAACAGATCATTCATCGCGCCTTTCTATAACGGACTCGGCAGATAACACGAGGTGCTAAAACGTTTCCGAATTCCAAAACAGTGAAATTCTATAGGGACATTGCAAACACTTACGATAATATTATGAACTTAATATCGAACCATTCACTCTGTTTTTTTTGTCACTTTGTTTATTGGAATTTATTGCCGTACTTCCTAAGTTTTTTTATAAACTAACAATTTAATGATTCACATATTATATTGAATAGCTTGTTATGATTCGTGTCGGGTGTTTCGAAGTAAATTACTGTTATTACACAATTACATTTTAATTAACTCCCGCATAGAACGTAGTTTATAATGTTAGGTATTTTTATTAAAAAATGGCCTTTTGTTAGTCTCAATAGAGATCCAGCTGTCCCATGTGATCTGAGCTGACACCGCTATCTAGTGAAGAGTTTTGAACTGCACAATTTGAAAAAATTGTATCAATACAAATAATGGAAGTAGAAGTAATCCTAGTGGGTTCGTTAAAAATATGTTCTAAATAAAAAGAGTTAAACAAAATTGTCTTTGACAGTTTACGAAAAGCCAAGAAATGAAATTTGGCGCCCCAGGTGGGATGACCCGCCTTAAATACAATAAGTATAAAAAAGGTTGGCACAGTAGAATACTGACCTTGTCTTTTTAACTTGAATATTACTAGAGAGCTTCTCCAGTGTAATCTCGCCGGTAACCCTATCTATGATGAGCACACACTCCTTCGTGTAAGGCCTCTGGTTGCCTTTGAAAACGGTTTGAGGAACACCAGCGCCATCTGTCGAAAGAAACGTTGAATAATGTAAGTTGACTAGAACTTGAAATAGTCGAGAATTCTCATAGCTGATGTTTAATAATTGTGAGATATACGAAAATAACAATCTGTTTGAAGGAATTTGTTAAGTGAATTATTTGCAGTGTTGTACAAAAAGAACCATCCACCCCAAAGGAAAATTCTGTTCACTAATTGTAAACAGGATTTTCATAAATGATGAACACTACAGATTCCGAATCTTTGAAGTTATATAACAGTACTTCACGCTTGTATTCCCCGAGTGGTAATTAATAAATAAATACATTAATTAGTGGTGTATTAATGAAAGGTCCATGTTATAGGAGGCGAGCCTATTTCTATGAGGAATATCATAATATTTTGCATCAATGTATGAGGTACACTTTATTTTATTTAGTAATAGACGCCCTCTTTTGTTTACTGGTCGTTACCGTGGTCAGCCCTCAGTAGCATCCTGGACTTTGGATTTATATACGTATAAGGTAATATGCAACAGTACAAGGGGACTACAGTTATTATTAGGGCAATAAAAGCGTAGTGTTATGTTATTGTGTAAATTTTGTTAGATCTCTAAAGTTATTTTTAAATTATTAAAAGACCTTCACATATAATATACCTACAATTTACTACACATACTTAATTTATGGGAGCTATACTCCATTTGGTTAGGTACTTAACTAAAGGTAAACAAATCATAAAAAAAGTTCTTTTATAGGGCCATTTTTCATCTTGAAACAAAACGTAACCAAAATAAATTATTTAATCATTCAAAATAATTTTCCTTTACTATACTAGCATATTTTACTATTTTGTTTAATATTAAATGGTAATTATAAATTCTTAAGCTTGCGACCAATAAATAAATCAAATCGGGTAATTATGTCATAAAGTATTGCAATGTGCCTACTAGAAAGAATCTAAAAAGACAGGAAATTAAAACCTTTTTCTACATAATAGACTTTTGATAACTCGAAAAAATTAAGAAGTAGTAGCGCGAGGAAGCGCGGCAAAATAATTAACCAATATTTTACTTAGTCGGGTAACCAGACGCCATTCGTAACAGTTTGTACTTTCGTTCGTTTTTGTGTTTCTTTTGCCGTAAATTGTATTATTTAGTTATAGTTTTGTTTGTTCGTTGTTTTTATTGTGTAAGGTTATTATGTTAAGATGTGGGTATTTATATAAAAACTATGTAGAATAAATATCTTAAATGAAGCATATATTGTGATATTTACTAATTTTAACGTATTGGTGTTAAAATTAGTAAATACTAAAACTATATTTATTATTGTTATTTATTTTAAATATTTAATCGATTATTTGATTGTATCGAATCAAACATAATTATTTTTGTTGGCATCACTTTTGTATAACGTTTGACGTTTGAAAGCGAGATAAAATGGATTCACTCTTTGCTTGATTATTGAACCGACCAGTACTGTCAAAAATAAATCCGTTTATATTACAATAATCATCGTTTCATTTGAGAGATAAAGAACAGATCCTTTATCTCAGAAGTGGGATAAGCCAATTACGCCTACAATTTTGAAGAAATATAACCAAAATCACCACGTGTTTCGTGTGTGTTCGAAAGTTGTTGGATATTATCTGAGTATAAAATGGAAAATAATACCAGCGGTAAACGCAAGAACAATGATCGGAAACGTCGCCGTGGCCGGAGCACAGAAACAAGGACTACGCATAAACAGAAGCAGCGGAGACAGCAATCGAGCATTCGTGATTGTTCGTTGGAATCTTTTCGTAGTGGAGGCGGCAATTCCCGTGAGCCAGCTACGAGACGCCGTCACAAACCGAACAGGAGTTGCAGCCGTGACGAGTGTCGCAGTCGGAGCAGCAGCTACGAGCAGCGTGATCGGCGATATCGCTCCAGGCGGGGTGACGAGTATCGCAGTCGGAGCAGCAGCTACGAGCAGCGTGATCGACGACATCGCTCCAGCCGGGGCTTGGATGGGAGCCGCAAGAGGCGAGGCCGCAGCAGGCGCGCAGAACCTAGTTCAGAGCATCACACACCGCCACGTCCTGGTCACGTGAGTACCCCCAATATTGTTAATAGCGACACGCAAGCGTTTTTCGCTACTTTAGTGGAAGCTTTAACCAACAGCCGCCCTCAGAGTAATAAATTTCCCATGCTAGGTAATGTGATTCCTGATTTTGACCCCATGGTTAAGAGTCAGACTATAGCTATGTGGATCAATAAAGTTGAGGAATGTGCGAAGCTTTACGGTTGGGGTGACGACCAGACAATACATTACGCTTTGCCTAAACTGTCAGGGATTGCAAAATCCTGGTATCAGGCCCTTCCATCTATGTCGTTTTCATGGTCTGAGTGGAAGAGCAAACTGGAGCAATCATTTCCGAGTAGTGAAGACTACGCCGAACTTCTTACCGAAATGTTGTCAAAACGTGTAAAGTTTAACGATAGCTTGGAACATTATTACTATGAAAAAATTAATTTACTTAATAGATGCGAAATACATGGTAAACGTGCGGTAGATTGCCTACTTTATGGAATTGAGGATCGGTCGTTGAGATTAGGCGCAAAAGCAGCTAAATGTCAGGAACCTGAGCAGGTCCTCGCATATTTTCAATCAACCAAGCAACAGCTTCGTGAACCAGATAGATCTAAGGTCAACTATGATAAGCGTAACAATACTACATCCTTATCATCCAGTAATAGTTTTAAGCAGACGGCTAATGGCAGTGAGATCAAAACTACGAAGTCACACAATAATGCGTCAATAATATGCTTTAATTGCAATGAACCTGGGCATTATAGTTCTAAATGCACAAAAAAGATATTAAAGTGTAATGTGTGTGCCAAATTAGGACATTTGTCAATTAACTGTCCCAGATTACCCTCTGACCCAGCTAATAAGACCCCAGTTGATAAACCGAAAGAAAAAGACGTGATGCGTATTGAAACAAAAAATTATAACGACAATAAATATTTAATGTATTTGAAAGTCAACGGTGAGGTTATTCAAGCTTACGTGGATTTGGGTAGCCAATGTACGCTAATTCGTCATAGTGAGGCTGTTAGGAGGGGAATCACGTGGACTGATAGCAATTTACCGGCTATGAGGGGTATAGGTGAGAGTATTGTAGTACCATTAGGTGAAGCAAATGTCACTATTGAAATTCAAGGTATCGTGGAGAAAGTTAATGCGTACGTTGTTGATGATAGCGTAATTAAATATTCAGCTTTAATTGGACACAGTTTTACAGAGAAACCAGGTATAGTCATTACGAAAACTACGGATTCGTTAATATTTACTCGCGACAATTCAGGAAAACTACAATTGAGTTTGAGAAGGAGTACTACAATACCCCCTAAAGAAATGTATCCGTTACCTTGTGTTTCTGTAAACAAATATTCGGGTGTAGTTCACGTCAGTGGCTCCTTACGCGGCTTGCCACAGAATGAATATTATTTAATGCCGGGTGAATATGAAATAGAAAATGGAGAAGTTAGCATACTGGTTCAAAACCTTAGTGATAGTACGGTTTGTTTAAATAAGGGTACACTCATTACGCGAGCTTCTTGTACTAGAAACTACTTGATGGTAAATTTATTAGATCTTGAGAATGCTGAGACTAATTCCATCTTCAATTATGGCAAACAACTTAGCGAAGATGAGGTTAACAAATTAAAACAGCTGCTCAAAACTTATGAAACGTGTTTCTCAGATAATCTAAAAGACTTGGGTTTGACTAATGTGGTTCAAATGGAAATTGAATTAAATGATTCGCAACCAGTAGTTTATCGCCCATACAGGCTCTCCTTTCCGGAGCGTAGACAGGTTCAGTCTATGGTAAAAGAAATGATCGATGCGGGAATAGTATGCGAATCAAACTCTCCTTACGCCAGTCCAGTGTTACTCGTAAAGAAAAAGACTGGTGAAAGCAGATTATGTGTCGATTATCGAGCATTGAACAATAAGACAAAAAAAGAACACTATCCGCTACCTTTGATTGACGATCAACTTGACAGACTAGCTGGCAATTCTTTATTCGTGAGTTTAGACCTTGCATCTGGCTATTATCAGATACCAGTAGAGCCTAAATCTCAAGAAAAGACTGCGTTTGTGACGCCCGATGGGCAATATCAGTTTAAACGCATGCCATTCGGTTTGGCCAATGCTCCGTCAATTTTTCAACGAGCAATGAATAAAATATTGTTGAACGTCTCTTATACGATCGTATATATGGATGATGTACTGATTCCTTCAAGCTCTTTTGATCAGGGCATGAGTCGGCTTGAGGAGGTACTTCAGCTTGTAAAAGACGCAGGTCTTACACTTAAGATAAACAAATGTAGTTTTTTCTGTACCGAGTTAGAGTTCCTAGGATTTCATGTGAGTGGTGAGGGCATACGTCCAGGAAAGCGCAAAACATTGGCTATTGAAAACTTCCCAATTCCGCGAAATGTACATGATATCCGAAGATTCATTGGTCTTACTAGCTTTTTCCGGAGGTTCGTGAAGGATTTCACCCTTATAGCTCGCCCTTTGACAGATCTCTTAAAATCTAAATTCGAATGGAAATGGACAGCGGATGAGGCGGATTCATTTAGAATACTGAAGGAAAAATTAGTTAAACGCCCTATATTAGCTTTATACGACCCCCATTTAGAAACTGAAATTCATACAGACGCTTCGAAGCTAGGCATTGCAGGGATCCTCTTACAGCGAGGTACAGACGGTTTACTTAGACCAGTGGCGTATTACAGTCGTAAAACAACGGTAGATGAGCAAAAATTTCACTCTTTTGAGTTGGAAACCTTAGCGGTTGTAGCATCTTTAAATCGTTTCCGAGTCTATCTATTGGGACTAAGATTTAAGATAGTTACCGACTGTAACGCACTTCGCACCACCTTAACTAAGAGGGATCTTGTACCGCGTATTTCTCGCTGGTGGATCCAGTTCCAAGAATATGACTGCGAAATTGAGTACAGACCTGGTTCACGCATGGCTCACGTGGATGCTCTCAGTCGTGCTCCTGTCAGCGATCCAACTGACATGGACACGGAGCATGTTTTAGATGTCTTACACGTGGATGTACGTGACTGGATCGCTACTGTACAGGGTGATGATAGCGAGATAAAACGTATAAGAGACATCTTAGAAGACGACAGCACAAAGTTTGTAGCTGACGTTCGTAAAAATTATTTGTTAAAAGGTAGTTACGTGTATAAAATTTTAGATGAAGGATTGCGATGGGTAGTTCCGAGGGGCTGCAGGTGGCAGGTGTTGCGCATGAACCATGACGAGGTGGGACATTTTGGCTTCGAAAAAACTTTGAATCGTATTAAAAGCATATTTTGGTTCCCAAAAATGCGTAGGTTTACTAAAAAAATATGTCTCAGCTTGTTTGGAGTGTGCGCATCATAAGGCACCTGGCGGTCCCAAGGAAGGAGTACTTCACCCCATACCTAAGTTAGACAAACCGTTTCATACACTCCATGCCGATCATTTGGGCCCGTTCATTCGCTCTAAGAGAGGCAACATGTATTTGCTAGTTATTATAGATGCCTTTACAAAATTTATTAATATAAGAGCTGTAAAAGATACCAAGACCACGACGGCAATCAAGGCATTTAAGGAACATTTTAGCTATTTTGGTGTCCCTTCTCGTCTTATAACGGATCGCGGCTCTTCTTTCACAAGTGCAAAATTTAGGATTTTTTTAGAACATTTAAAAGTAAAGCATGTATTAAATGCCGTAGCTACTCCAAGAGCGAATGGACAGGTCGAAAGGTTTAATCGAACCATAATTGATGCCTTAAGTACAAAATGTCATGGTGGGAACGACAATTTATGGGACGATTACATTGGTGACGTACAGTTAGGTATTAATACGACTGTTAATAAGACCACAGGAAAGAGTCCCTCTGAGTTGTTATTCGGTTGCAGACTGACGAATGCGTCTGAAAACGTATTGACTGACGTAATTTGTGAAGCAACAGAACGGATCGAGGGTGATGCGTTAGTAAATCTGAGGTCCAATGCTAGGGAAAGGATAGAAAAACAACAAGAGTATGCTAAAAAGCAGTTTGATAAGCATAGGAAGGTTCAAGCAAAATATAACGTAGGTGACCTGGTTAGGGTGGAGAGGACAGTAATAGACAAAGATCATGTAGGAAAATCACATAAACTCGTTCCGAAATTCCAAGGCCCCTATCGAATCCTCAAAATATTACCTAATGACAGATTTCTCGTCAAAGACACCCCTTTAACGAGAAAAGGTAATAAGAGGTATGAGAACGTTGTTGCGTTAGATAAAATCCATCCCTGGTTAAACTTTAAGGGCTACACTAGTGCAAGCACTGATAGTGATCAGAGTGAGGGTACAGAAACAGAGGCTGAAAAAGAATGATCAATTATTTCAGATAGTAGATAAAAACAATAATTATTCAATTTTGTCGATAATAATAACATGCTAATTTACATTGATTAATTAACTTCCTGGCGGATGAACTTTGCGTGTCATTATTAAGAGAATATTCCTATCTATGTGTACATGAGCAATCCGTGCAGATATGAATGGCATCGATGAACCGATGTCGCACATATGATTGCAAAATAGTGACTAAGATTAGTGATAAGATTAGATGTGAGCACCTTTGTCATAGAGGTCAGTGCAGATTATGAATGGTGCCAAGATAACGGTGCCGCACAGTTGACCAAAGATGATGACAAATGGTGCAAGATACAGAAATGAGAGTTCAGACCCAGATTCATGAGTTTGAATTGTGATGAGAATTGTGACAGATATAGATTATTATAAGAATGTCGTAACTTAGCTCAACGATACAGTAACTAATATTGTATAATGAATACCTATTGAAACCTGAAATTAGATGTTGAAACATGAATGATAATGTATTTATAATCAAGATTTTATTTGTATTTTTTTAATATTTGTTTTTTTTCCCTGTATTTTTACATACTTACACTAAATAAGTGAGAGGACTCACTTAAACAGGATGGCCGAGTTGTAAGGTTATTATGTTAAGATGTGGGTATTTATATAAAAACTATGTAGAATAAATATCTTAAATGAAGCATATATTGTGATATTTACTAATTTTAACGTATTGGTGTTAAAATTAGTAAATACTAAAACTATATTTATTATTGTTATTTATTTTAAATATTTAATCGATTATTTGATTGTATCGAATCAAACATAATTATTTTTGTTGGCATCACTTTTGTATAACGTTTGACGTTTGAAAGCGAGATAAAATGGATTCACTCTTTGCTTGATTATTGAACCGACCAGTACTGTCAAAAATAAATCCGTTTATATTACAATAATCATCGTTTCATTTGAGAGATAAAGAACAGATCCTTTAATTGATTGTTAGATGTGTTGTTATTAATTTCACTCCCAATTCTTATGATACCATTGTAATAAAGGTTGAAGAGCCCTGAACGCCGCCATTTTTATTGTTTACCTTTAGTTAAGTACCTAACCAAATGGAGTATAGTGATTTATATTTTTTATTAACATAAAAACTACTATACAATAAATTTTGATATTGAAGATGTGTCCTTAATAGTAATGATACTATTCAATGGCAATTTTCCTGTTACATGCAATTAGGACCAACCTGGGTTTGAACTTCTGTGGAAAAACCAAAATACCTTTGGGAAATTCCTTAATATTATTATATAAAAGTATTATTAGCCTCTTAGAACTAAAATGTGCTTTGTCCCGTTTTATAACAGGGAAAAGAAGACAAAACACATTATTTTTATGAATATGACAGTAAGTTTGAGTTTTCTGCACAAAAAGCATTAAGTTTTTCGAAAGAAGCCTCTATTCGTTCACACTTTGCGATATTTCTATTGAGAGAAGTATCGCAAATAGAAATGATAAAAATAAGTACAAAAAAAAAACTAGTCTACAAACAGCAGACAGATGTTTCTAAAGGATTTATTACGTAATTTCAGAAAACCAGACGAGACAACTATAAAAGCTAACGTGTTTATTTAGTAAATGTATGGCGCAAACGCAGTCTAGAATCAATCAAGCTTTAAGAATACTCTAGCTTATCTTGCAAGGCTATTAAAATATTTTCAAAGATTAGTGTTGAATGAAATGTTTAAAATAGATTTTCAGTTCATTCGTGAACTGGTTCATTAATTCGGATGAAATATATTATGAAATATAGATATTTAAATGATTGAGAAAGTACAGTGGGTTATAGCTGTTACCTGACCCACCCTAGGTGGGCCGGCGGGGTCTAAGTGGGTCAGGTAACAGCTATAACCTACTGTACTTCTCGAAGATTGGGCGAAATCTGATCCATCAGGATAATTCATTTACAATTAATTTAAAAGCAATTAATTCTTAGTCTGGCACTCCTGCACTATCATATAGGCACGGTTCTGAATCATGATTTTTATTACAGTAGCAGGGGTTGCCAACCTCTGTTGCGGCATCCTCGCTCCCGTAACTCCAGCAAAATGTGGAGAGGTCAAACACCAGTGTGAAACCACACCGGTGTTTCGCCTCTGTACGTCACCCACTCTGGATAGTGCCCAACACGCCTCACCGCCTTCCCCCAAGCGGCTGTAATCCATAAGGATTTCCACACGCAAAAAAAGGGATAGTCAACCTTTTCGGAAGCAGGGTACAATTTTGCAAAAACTATTTCACGTCAGGCTGCACTGTATACAACTTTCATTGTAAATGAAACCAATCTCTCATTCTCTCCAATATGAGCCAACTTTAGCCACTAATAGACACCCGGCAAGTCCCGTTATAGTGCATAATTAAATAGTAAATACATACCTAAATGTGGTACAGTGACTGTCACTTGATTATTTGTTCCAACATCCACCGTTGCCATTTTGTTAACGTCGACTGATGCCGGCTTGAAGTCATCTGGAAAGTTAAAAAACATCTCATGATAAAAATCATGTTTTATTTAAGTTAGAGCGGTGGCGGCCCAGCGGTAAAGGCCGCGACTTTTGAATTGTATGTCGTATGTTTGAACCTAAGACAAGCGCTTTACTTTTTGTTAGTTATTTTATCACCACGGCTCCCAAAACGGTGAAGGAAGACATCGTGAGTGAACCGGCATTGCCTAGAACCAAAAATTCGAAGAAATTTTACATCTACTAACCAGCACTGATGCACGTGGTGGATAACGGCTGATCAACCCATGACATTTCCCTACTGCTGAGCACGGGTCTCCTCTCAGAACGAGAGGAATTAGGATATAGTCCACCACGCTAGCCTACTGCGGGTTGGCAGACTTCACATGCCATCAAGAAAATCTCTTAGGCATGCAGTTTCCTCACGATGTTTCCCTTCACCGTTTAAGCGCGTGATAATTAATACGCACATGACTTATATACGAAAAGTCAGAGCTGCGTGTCTTAGATTTGAACTCGAGGCCTTTGACTTTGCAGTCCAATGGTCCTACTCTTATCACTAGGCCATCTCTGCGTTCAGAAATCTATACTCCATGTTAAATCTGGGTCAATGGCCATAAAGTAAAACAATGTTAAGGGTTTTCTGTAAAACCGGAAGTTTGCGACAGCCAATATGAAAATATGGTACTTCTTTAGTATTTAATTTAAATCTGAAAAACTTACGGAACAATTTTATTATGTTATACCCATTTAATCGTATTACAGTTACGCCGTAGTGTCAGTGTCTAGGGTTAGCAATTGTGGTAAATTATGTAGCAACTCGATTTAGTAAATCGTTTTAAATCCAATTGGGCCATCCTAGATTCAATTATTTGCCAATATTCGGCCGAAACAAAGTAGATTGAACTGGGTGATACAATTGAATAATTGAACTTGTTCCTTTCCTCTATTTAGTAAGCAATATATAAAAAAATATTTGAAGTGGTAAGACCTTTTTAGTATAAATTAACGTTAATGGAACGTTAGGCCCTCACTTAAAAATCCTTGCATTTAAACAAACATCTCGGTACCAATACTTATTTTACTTGTTTGAATGCAAGATAGGCTGATGACATGAGGTGGTAAATCAGTATTCACCAGAACACAATACAACATTTACATTTTAGGACCACTTTAGACAACAAATTCATGAAAGTTGTTGACTTGTAAGCACTAACTGTTGCCTGAGGCTAAACTTGCCTCGCAAGGACTTTTTACACAAGCCTATGTCCATCTCCAAAGTCTATTATATATTATATGTGAGATAGCTTGTGCTGAAGTAGATAACTATATTATTATATGTGTTTATAGGCCACCTTCTTCAAGTTTTTCTACATTCTTGACAGTAATGGAAGATGTTCTTAGAAAAGTTTTTAAAAGTAAGAAATATATCTTTGTTTGTGGTGATTTTAACATTGATTTTTTAATAGAATCGTCAGATAAATATCAATTAGTAGCCTTGTTTAGTTCTTTTAATTTAGAACATATTTTTAACGAACCAACTAGGATTACTGTTAATTCCAATACTTGTATTGATAATATTTTTTCAAATTGTGCAGTTCAAGACTCTTTACTAGTTAGCGGTGTTGGATCAGATCACATGGGACAGTTGATCTCTATTGAGACTAACAAAAGTCCACTTACTAAAAAAAATATCTCAGTTAGATCTCTAACGGAAAATAAACTACGTTCAATGCAGGAATTAGTTAAAATGCAATTGTGTAACACTGATTTTACTTCGAAAGACCCCGACACTAATTATAACAAGCTGTTCAATATAATATGTGAGTCATTAAACAAGTCATGCCCTCTTAGAAAGGCTTCACATCGTAAAAATAGTAAATTTAATGAATGGGCCACAGACGGCATTAGGAAAAGTAGAGATGTGCTTTATAATCTGTATTATGAAAAATCTCTAACCTCTGATATAAGTTTTCATAATTATGTGCGAAATTATTCTAAATGTTTTAAAAAAGTATGCATTGAAGCAAAATCTAAACTTATCAGTCGTCAAATAAACAAATCCGATAATAAAATTAAAACAGTATGGAAGATAATAAATTCGGAAAGGGGCATCAACAATAAACAGGAATCAGAACTTAATTTAAAATTAAACAACAAAGTAATTTCAAACAAAGTAGAAGTCGCAAAAGCTTTTGAACAATATTTCACTAATATTCCGATCGAGGTCACGAACTCTTTACATTCGTCCTCATCGTTAGCAGAATCTCTAGTTAAGAAATTTTTCAATAGAGAAATACCAAATTTTAAATTTAGTCAAGTGTCTCCCCTTACGGTCAAAAAAGCTTTTAATAGTCTTAATATGAAAAATACCGAAGACCTATGGGGCATATCTGTTAGATTACTGAAGTCGATTATTGACGATATCGCACCTACCCTTGCAAATTTATTTAATCTTTGTATTAAGACAGGAAGCTTTCCAGACCTAATGAAGCAAAGTAAAGTCATTCCAATTTTCAAATCAGGCTGTAAGGCGGATCCTTGTAATTATAGGCCCATTTCTGTTCTCCCTGCTTTAAGTAAAATATTTGAAAAACTCATGCTTAATCAAATGATGGCACATTTTCACGTTAATAAGATCTTACATAATGAACAGTTTGGCTTCACGAAGGGTAGGTCAACATCTGATGCAGGCACGAAGTTAGTCTCTCATATTTTAGAGGCTTGGGAAGGATCACAGGATGCCCTAGGTATCTTCTGTGATCTTTCCAAAGCTTTCAATTGCGTTGATCACGACACGCTTATCCGTAAATTAGACTACTACGGAATAAGGGGGCTATCTTTGGAGCTTGTGTCTTCCTATCTTTCGAAGAGGCGACAAAAAGTGGGCATTAATGGAGTCACATCTCCCGGGTCTGTAGTTAAAATGGGGGTTCCACAAGGCTCTATCTTAGGCCCTTTCCTTTTTTTTAGCATATATAAATGACCTCCCCTATATGATGTCTGAGATTTCTAATATAGTGCTATTTGCTGACGATACTTCACTTATATTTAAGATTGAACGGAATGATAGCAATCTCTTTAGTGTAAATGAGAGCCTAAAATCACTATCTAACTGGTTTGCTGCTAATAATTTACTACTTAATGCTAGCAAAACAAAATGTTTAAAATTCTCATTACCAAATGTACCACAAGTTGAAACTAATTTAATTCTTGAAGGCAGCAAACTCAATCTAATCAACGAAACTGTTTTTTTAGGTATAACGGTTGATAGTAAGTTGCAATGGGGTGCTCACATCTCAGCCCTGTCTCGCAGATTAAGTTCCGCAGCATATGCAGTTAGGAAAATTAGGCAGATCACTGACGTAGCTACTGCTAGACTTGTATACTTCGCTTACTTTCACAGCATTATGTCATACGGTATTCTGCTGTGGGGATCAGCTGCTGACGTAGATTCTATTTTCATCTTGCAGAAAAGGGCCATCCGCGCAATCTACAATATGGGCCCTCGCGATTCCCTTAGAGAAGTCTTCAAGAACGTCAGTATACTAACGCTGCCGTCACTTTATATTTTAGAAAACATCATGTATATCCGCAAAAACCTGCATATGTTCAGCATAAATAGCGACTTTCACAACCATAATACTAGAAATAAACATAAAATAGTGGTACCTAAGTTTAGATTAACTAAAACCAATAAATCATTTCTAGGAAATTGTGTGCGTTTTTACAATAAACTTCCAAAATCTGTCACCGATCTCACCGGTAAGAAATTTAAAAATTATGTTAAATCGGTCCTTGTTAAGAAAGCATATTACAAAATCAAGGACTATGTTGATGATAAAAATGTGTGGTGTTAAAATATGGGTGCACTTGTGGTCTCCTTGGCAACCTGAGGTTACTTTATTCACTCTCAATTACCTTGTATATTGTTTACCACTTTATATAAACAGGAACTGTAAATGTGAGTGCATCGTAGCCATTTATGTCTAAGTAGTTTATAGTTATCCTAGTTCATATTTTTGATGATGTGTATTCTTACACATAGTGTATCTGTTTTAGTTTGACATTGCGTTCTCATTTGCTGAGAACCTTCTTGTAATTTTAGTCCCGACTTCAGGCTAATTATGACATAAACCTCCAATGCACTCACATCCTGTTATCGGCATAATGTACCAGCAAATTATGTTAAAACAATATATTTTAAAAGAGTGTCTATGGAGTTTCTTGCCGGATTCTTCTCCATGAGATCAACTTTTTGGAACCGTGCAACTAGAGTCAATAACGTTTCATAAACGCTTGTGAAAGCTTATTTGAAATAAAAACATTTGATTTGATTTGATTATTCTCTATACCAAAATTCATCGAAATTGTTTCAGCAGTTTAGGGACGAACACGTAACAAACAGTTGTCACATTCACATTTATAGAAGTTGTATTGATTCATAAATGGCGTTTTAACGAATTTACACCATCCAGCCCTTGTAAATCAATTTGATCTACACATTCGCTTTATAAATTTACTGTAGCTTGTAAGTGCAAATTGTAATTTTGTCCTATTTCAATTTTGTTAGCTTAATTTCAAATTAATTAACTTGAGTAATGATTTATGATTATCACAAGTTGGAAATCATAGTTTTTACCATTAAACTGATTATCCTATGATCTAGGACAAGTAAGAAAGACTGTCAAAAGCAGAATTGAATAAAACAAGCCTTCTTTACACCATAAATTTTCTAAAATCTACATTAAATGTGAATTATTTTTAATTAATAATGATCATGTTGTTTTTTATTTTCAAAAAAGCCTTAATTAATTCAGGGATAGGTCTCATGAGGCCGAAGCATTGTCTTTATATAGGAAATACTTAATTTCAAAGTTAGTCAGATTTTAGTCAGATTTCACTGTCTCAACGCCAAACCTTGGAGAACATAGTAATGTTTAATTGTTTTTAATCTTGACTTAACTGAACAAAGGAATGGATTAACAGCTCAATTAAAATCATTGTTTTATAGACATTGTCGTAAAAAGAATTATTATAAAGCTGTGATATGATTTCAATTAACATTATACATTGTATCTGCAATGTTTACATTACTGCTGAGAATTTCACCCAGGGTTCCTCTAAAAGATACTCTCTTTGTTTTTAAGGCTCACTCAAAAATGAAATCTATAAAACTAAGCATGTCAATTACAATATCAGAACTGAGTTCATTCAGCTATGAACACTAAAACTCACATAATAAAATAAATTTTACTTACATTTGATTGTGTGATATTGGGATGCCTTATTGTTAGTGAAACTAGCTCCCAGCTTTAGCTCTCTAACATCATAGTTCAGGCTGTGTTTATCGGCCATGATGACCCACTGTTTATGCCATATATATATTTGTTACCTAGAAAATGAAAAATGTGTGAATTTAATAGTATACAATTCAAAGTGAGAATTTATAAAATAGTTTGGTGGAACCTAGTTACCTTGGTCAAGAAAGCAACACATAAAATATTAATAAAATTATTTAAAGAGTTGTCATATAATTTAAATAAGAATATTTGAATGTTATAAACAAGAAATAAAGAATATGTAACCTTAACATTGAATTAAACTGAGTTGATGACATCTTTTCAAATAGTTACAGTTAAATAATCATCAGATTATTAGTATTTTATTTGATCATTGTATTTTCCAAGTCCCATCTATTGTGTAGTTTTTATAATTAAATAATAAAAAAAAACAAGATTTATACTTCTCATTCTTCTGGCTATTATTATTTAAGCAATAAATCAGTGCCTCCAGTTGAAGTACCACATAGCATTGTATGATTTATAAATAGTACTTGATGCCTGAAACCATTATAGTTACATAAAATAATATCAGTGATTTTAATATTAATATTAATTCTTTTTTGCACACCAAAAACGAATGAGTTTTTTGGTGTGCAAAAAAGAATATTCTATTCTATTCTACTCTACCTAATAGACATTATTATAATAACTTTAAAATCACTGATATTATTTTATGTAACTATAATGGTTTCAGGCATCTTACTGAGGTAATCTTATGCATTCATTAATAAAATTACACTTCAAACCTTGAAGATTTTTGGAACAGCTACCCTTTCTCTTTTCAGGCTTAAATTAAAGTTCAAGTTTCAAGAAGTTCTTGTTGGATGTTGAAATAGAAGTCATGTGGAATTCCTCTAAGTCTTTTAAAATATTTGGGGTGTGGCAAAGAGATTTAAATTTGTTTGAAATAGGTTCAGACTACTTAATAAATCTTGAATCACCTGTAAGCCTGCATTCAAGAAGTTGATTTGAGTAGATGGCAAAGAATATTGTGTGTGAATTGTAGCTAAAATCTGCTGCCTTATCCTTTACTTTGTTTGTGTAAGATTTTATAGAATAACCATCATTGAAGTAACATTATAAGAACTATAAAATGACTTACTTTTTAGGCATATCTGAGATAAACTGATATTGAAACTGATGATTACACAATTTGAACATGTTTCATATATTTCAATTATTAGTTGCTATTAACCTACTATGAAAAAATTGGCAAAATAAAACTGAATTGTATAAAACACAAATCAATCCACATTGAAAATATTTAATAAAGAATATATTTTATTTTTATTATTTAATTAATGTGCATAGTTGTAGCCAGTTTTGGTCAGAATAAATATTCACAAACAACACATAAATTATAAATACCTGTAACACAAGTAAATACACCGACATAGGTACCTATTATGCATACGTATCTCTACATTCACCTAACACAGCTGACAAACTAGGTCTAAATTTTTTTTTCGCCACAACACAGATATTTCAACTAATGAAATATATGAGAAACTGATCTCTTATACAGTAATATACTGCCCCTTTATCGAAAATATAAAGTTAATTGCAACATAAACTCATAAAAGAAAGTTCAAATAGATAAAATATGGCAAACAATTATAAAGAGTGAACGATAGCCTTACCTTTGATTGATTCTCCTCTGATCTTATTACAAACCCAACTATGTCTCAGAAATTAATGTCATCGTCAGTACGATTTTTAAGCGCACTAATTAGATAATAATTTCATGGAGAAGGGCTCGCTTAAGTAATAAAATATTCCAATAAGTTAGACATGGACTATTCCTTCGACCTAGTTCCCATGACGTTTAATAATTTAGAGATGGCGTGTTATCACTAATACTAATCAAATAGAGTGACGCAAAGTTACTATTTAAGAGAAGTTAATATACTAAGATTTGAGACAAAATAATGAATTTAATGTCGTCATGTTTAAAGTTTCACCTGCATTATCACCCAAGCCCAATTAACAAGCTAATTGTATTGTGATAGACGCTGTTTTAAGCACTGCATTAGATGGACGAGTTTTTTAAACAATAGCCCATCTTTAGTGTTGTGTTTTTTTTATAATTAGCAAGATTTATGTTAGAAACCGTCATCATATCACGAGAGTATTGTTTATGTATTATTATATATTTATGTACAGTCGCCAGCAGGTCAAGGTATACAAAACTGTTAAATTTCTACAAATGATTTTAAACCTTAAGTTGTTGAAAATAAAGTTCAAAATCAACTGAGAAAATTTGACATTTTGTGGTAACTTGATGTGCTGGCCACAGGCCACCGTATTATGCATTATTCTTAGTTAGATGTCTTGATAGGAAGTTAAAAGAGGGTTAAATTTTGGGCAACTTACAGTTAACTAACGGGCAACTAAGCAACTTATAGTTTTGAGTACTTTACTAATTTTTATCGTAAACATGTTTATTCCTATTGTTCACCTCAAAACAATTTGATTTATTTATTTATTTCGGGGAACAAGGTCCATTAATTAAAGGATCTTAGTTATTATCGTTGCGCTTTTTAGTGATAACACGCCTAACACGTCAAACGACCGTCAAGATAAACCCCTAGACGGGGCGTTATAAAGATAGATAGAGAAATAGACCCAATCTTGGAACAAAGTAATTATTCTGAGAGTCCTGAGAATAACGAAGAATCTTTCTTCTCCCTCATCCTCTCGAAGTGAAGGTAAATTGCTATATAAATAAAGCTATGTTTTTATAAAATGAAATGTGAAATGAGTGTTTTTCAATTAGTGTTTACCACGCAAAACACACCGCGGACAACTTCAAATGCGAACAGTTACATTGAACAAACTGTACCTTGGTATAAGCTTCTCACTTTTCTCAGATTTTTTTTTTTTGAGATTTTATTACTTGTAATTATTAATGTATATTATTTTCGTAACTTGTAACTCACAAAACTGACCACAGAGTATGTTAGTTCTTAGTGATTATTAGTCTGAGGATTTGACCTTAGGATTTGACTGATGCAACTAACTGACTGTCAATGTCAGTGTTGAAGTCAAGTGTTAGCGCAACGAATGATCTTTGTTTACAAAATTGATAGTGATTAGTGATGCGATTTTATTTTGTTGATTTGGTTGCTTAGCTGGATCTTCCTAGAAACTAAACAATATGACAAAAAAATCAATAACTTTGGACGTTGATCCAACAATCATGGAAAAGAATATGAGGATTATTAGAGTAAGATTTCACTAAATTTTCAACAAAAATGGTTAATTTACGATTGTTTTTTTATAGTTTATGTTGCAATTGCTTATTAATATTATTATTTACTTAAACATATTTTTTGACTTCAGGAGAATCCAGTCGAAGAAGAATTTAACAAGCTCTTAGCTTCTGTGGATACTGTACCATCAAAACTTGTGAAACCAACACCAGGTAAGAATTGACTCTAGACGTGTTGGTGCTAATTAAAATAATAATAAAATCAAAATAAATAAATCGGTCAGAGAGTAGCCTTAGGACTAATATTATAAGAGGTAAAGTTTGTGAGTATACAAGGTTGTAGGGGGTAAATTCTGGATATACAGAACCAATTTAAAAAAATCTTTCACCAATAGAATGCTACATAATCCTGAGTGGCTTCCAATAAGCTAATAACTTATAGCTCATAAAATGAATATAAACATATAGTCCACATAAGCAAGAAGCTAGCCTAATAATAAAGCTAGTAAATCATAATTTGAGTTATTTATCAGTACACACACATCATTTACAGAAATTTAATGTAATTTATTTGTTCTTTTATAGGTTTTTGTGTTAAAACCTTCACAAAACCTGAGGGCAAGAAGGTATTTGTGAATATATGTCTGACTGATGCTATAATTTGTCCGAGAGACATCAGCAATGAAGAACTCATGCAAATCCTCAGTTCTGAAGATCCTTCTACATACCGAGTGCCTATGAGCATTGGTGAGGCTAGAACCGAATGTGATAAGTCCGGAGCACCAGCCACTGTCTTCGATGTTGCTATTAATCCTGAGTTCTTCAAGAAAATTGAAAAAGACGATTTATTCCAAACATTCTTTCTCACTGTTGTCTTTGAGGGGCTACAGGACAAGTATCAATTTGAAATAGATATGCAGAAATATACTATTTTGAAAAATAGAAAGTCTATTGGTACATTGCAATCTCATAGAATACAGATAAGAGGAATAAAAACACCTGAGAATCAGGTAAAACCACCTCTAATTGAGGAGTTGGATGATAAGGGTGTTGTCAAAAAGCCCACCACTCCATCTGTTGCAAAGAGAGAGCTGGAGTACAGATTGAGACGTGAACCACCAACTGGAGAGATTGAATACCTGCTGGCTGAATTTAAAATACCTGCTTCTGTGAGATGCCCGTTTCATTTTTTACATATAATATTACTCCGCTTCCCACTGACGACAAAACATGTTGCAAACATCTATCTAACTCTCAAAGAGTGAGTGGGTTGCATAGCTGTTTGCACCATGTTTTGTCCTCAGTGGGAACGCCCTGAAGCAGGGTTGTGCCCTGAGGTCAGGTCCGAGAATGTTGTCATCAGTTCGAACCCTTAAGTTTTGGCTATGGTCACCTCTTTCTTTCCAACAATTCTTGACCCGGCAATCAAACCCATGACCACTTTTCTAGAGAGAAGTTATCATATATTAACTGATAATTTATTTTAAATAAGGATTTGGATGTCTTGCTACACAAACCAACATTATTTCACTTCTAAGTTAACTTGTTTCATACATCAACTAAATTCAATTCACTTTCAGGTAGATCCGAAAGACCTATGTTTAGAAGTGGGTGAAGACCGTCTCGTATTGGACTCTAAAGGAATGTTTGAATTGGTAGACTTCTTCCTACCATGCAGTGTTGATCAGGACATCATAAATGCTCAGTTGAACCGCAATGATGATGTAAGTTACTATTTAACATTTTCATTCATTCATAAAAGGCTTTCAGATACGCGGGGTTGAAACATTGTTAACTCGGGTTGTTGGTTGTACTTTGCCTTAATTTTTTTTGTCTGCTCTGTAACAGCCCAGCCACTTAAATGGTAGTAGCAGCGCGCTGCGTTTGCCATTGCAATTGTAGCTTACGTCATGTAAGCTACAGTGGCAATGTCACGTAATGTAAGTACAATGTACAGTCGCCAGCAGGTGAAGGTATACAAAACTGGCAAATTTCTCCAAATGATTTTAAACCTTAAATTGTTGACGATAAAGTTCAAAATCAACTGTGAAAATTTGTCATTTTATGGTTACTTGATGTGCTGACCACCGTACATGGGTGAATCTTCAGAAAATATTATTTTTGAGTAAATTTTGTGGATTCTTGAAAACCTGCGTGCATCGCTCATATTTTTTAAAAGTATTAATAGGCATGTTCAGATAACCGGTTTTTTATTAGTTTGCCTGCAGATAAACAAGAATTTAAAGAGATATTAATATTTTTTTAAAAACTATTGTTGAGGATAATGATTTAATGTGAGAAAAATGATTTTCAAACTTAGGAAAATGACGATATGTTGAGGACAATGATAATGCTCATGAATTTAAATGAATAAAGTAAAATTTAAAATATAAATTATTCTGTACCCAAGAAGTTAATTTTATTCATCTGTCGGGAATCTTTAAGTAGCTTCTGTAATCTCTGTAACTTTTTTTGTTTGTGCCTTGTGTTTTTTCTTATAAGATATGAGAAGTCTTAAAAGCCGTATTCTTTTCTTTGACTCTTCATATCTATTTTTTTTAATAGCTGATTGAGTATCTGCACGTGTCATCTTCTTAACTTAATAAACTTATAGATACTTAAAAATATATATAGTCTTGACTCAGCCTTCACTTAATCTAGAAAAAAGCGCGCGATACAATCCGATGTATCGCGCGCTTGTTTTTCAAAGTCTGAAATTTAATCTACGTCCATTTCAGAAATACTGGTAAATGGTTATATATTGGGTAACCTATCCCAATATATAACCATTTACCCAATATAGATATATACCCAACTTTCACTACCATACATAAGTGTCGGCGCCAACACTCCCCCAATCACAGCCAGCCGTGCCCTTTCGGACACTTTCCGGCTATTCATGAAGGTGTGTAGCGCCCCTTTCACCTGGTTACCAGCACTCACTCTGCTTTCAATGTCACTCTCATGTTTCCATCTCTAGTAAACACAGAGCCCAGATATACAAACTCTTTCACTTGGTCTACTCTTAGGCCACCTATCAAAATATTGCACGCTGTCATAATTTCTTCCCTTTCGAAGTCCATCACTTTTGTCTTGGATACATTCACTCTCATTCCCTTATTCTTAAAAGCACCGTCCATAATTGTTACCATCTTCTGTAACTCCCCCTCCAATGGTGCAAGGACAACTTGATCATCGGCATAGAGGAGACATTTGACGAGTAACTCAACTCATTCATTCTTAGACCACATTCACTCACTTTCAAATCCTTCAGACAACTGTCCATAAATAAGTTGAACAGCCACGGTGACGCTACACATCCTTGTCTTATTGATGTCAAACCATTCAGTATATCCTGACACATGCACTGGAATCGTCAAAGAGCGATTTCAGTGCCTGAATCAGGCTGCCATTCACCCCATACAGGGACAGTGCTGACCACAATTCATTCCTAATCACTCTATCGTAGGCCTTTTCCAAATCTACGAACGCGCAATAGAATTTTTGGCCATTGGCCAAACATTTTCGGCTACGCATCGCAAGGAAAAGACCTGATCCGTACATCCCATGCTCTTTCTAAATCCCGCTTGCACATCCCATATTTTGTCTTCTGTTCCTTTCACCACTCTCTCGATCAAAACTTTTGCATACAATTTACCGGCAACACTGAGAAGGCCTCGGTAATTTTTGCAGTCTTGCTGTGACCCTTTTCCCTTGTAGAGTGGCACAATAACGGCTTTGCTCCAATCCTTTGGTACAAGCCCGTTACTCCAGCACAAGTTGAAAAGGCGGTACAGTTGACTAGCTACCACGCCTTGTCCAGCCTTCAGCATTTCGGTCGATATCCTATCATATCCTGCAGCTTTTCCCGATTTCATACTATCTAACGCTTTCACAATTTCATCCATACCAATACTATCTTCACTTTCTACTGTTTCATTCATCACCGTGGTAGACTAATAACTCCCTTTCAAACAATCCTTCAAAATATTCTTTCCATCTTTTTAATATGCATTCTTCCCCATTGACGAGACTTCCATCTTGGTCTCTGATTTTATTGAGCTCCAAGGTTTCCTCGAGCTCTTTTTATGGATTTCCAGAAAAAAAATTAAGTTACGCTGGAAATTCTCAGACAACCGTTTATCAAAATCATCTTTCTGCTCATCCTTCTTAATTTTCACAATTTCTTTTACGATACCTTGCACTCTTTTATATTCCTCTCTGGTCTTGGACACATCTTCGTCCTTAGCCTTTTGCACTCTTTGGTTGGCTCTAACCTAACCTAACCAATCTACCCATGCTTTCTTCTTCTTACAAATTACTTCCTATACCTCTTTATCCCACCATATACTCTCTTTTATTCTGCAATTTCTTCTTTTAGAGACTCCGCATACTTCTGTAGCAACATTCACGACTCCTTCCTTCAAACTCTTCCATCTCAGATATATCATCAAATTTTACGCTTAATTTTCTTTTAAACTCTGCTTTCATGTCATCGTCTTGCATTTTCAACTTTAATGTAGATGAAGCGAAAGTAGTGTGCCGGGATCGTGGCAAGTGGAAATCTATAGTCTCTGCCTACCCCCATGGGAGACAGGCGTGACAATATTTATGTATGTATAAATCTTTAAGTCTACACTATCTTCACACAAAGCCTTGCATTGGGGACCTTCATACGTAGCGTATATATACATTAAAATCTTCCAATATATACAAAAATCGTCTATCTTCAACAATAAGACGATTTGTATCAATTATTAAAATGTAGTACTTAAGCTCCATGATAGTCTATATTATTAAACTCGACCTTAAACAAATGCATAATTACGAACTCCTATCATTATCCTCAACATTTGTCATTATCATTCCACATAATGTCATTCTTCTCAACGTTCGTCATTATCCTGTCAGTACAAATTCAGGACAATGATGTTGAGAAAAATGATGAATCGGGAAAAATCTTGCTTAAACTTGTTTTGCGCACCTGTTATTTCAACAAACGTTTTATAATTGCGTATGTACACAAAACCTTCATAGTTTTTTGTTAAACGAAAAGAATAACAAAATAATTTGACGGATAAATAAATGAAAATGTAAATGACGTTTGCAATGAAACTTTTTGGAGAATGAATTTCAAAGTCTTACCTGCAAAAAACGCAGGCATGTATCTTCACCAAAGCACGTCGCCCGGCTGTGGTGCGGGGAGGTCTGTTCGCACAGCCACGAGTTTCCCCCCCACCCGTCTCTTACTCGACTTAATATTGAAAACAAGCATAGTGCAGGACAATGACGCACATTTTTTTAACATGAGTTTTTTATTTATTTACTTAGCGAGTATTGGCCATGTTGTCAAGAATATGAAGATTGATTATGTATAATTACAGCACTCAACATCAAATAGCTAAATGAAGTCAAGATTTTTTTATATCATCAAAATATAGACCGCGTGTGCTGAGGCGACACGTGAAAAAATGGCAATTTTATGTGTTTTTTTTTTATATATTTTTTATTATATTTTTTTTTAGATGATAGTTTAACGCAACATTTTTGTTGATTATTTAAGTATTAAAAGTAACACTCAAAATAAAATACATACACACGTTCTCGAGAAATTTTCAAAGACATTAATTTCGAGCCTCTCGAATATTGACCCACATACATTACGTAAGCTACCCCCACTCGTGAGTTACGAGAGGCGGCCGCAGCGAACGTTTCCACTTGCTGCTCTGTTTCGTGGCATATTGATCACCCCAACCAGACCTGGTCACCAAAAACCGCTCCGCTTGCCGCTGAGTGGCGTGAGAGCGGCGTACTTCATACATTCAGCCCAGCTTTAAGTGGCCGCCCACAGTGGCATGCCGAGCAATTTTTGGCCGAGCCATATGGGGCAAATATGGCGGCGGCGGCGCCGTACCGTGTCTATAAAATTACTTTCAAAGTGATTCATACTTCACTGACGACCGTGCTTACAAGCTAGCAGCCGTTTTGTTTTTTTTTCATCATAATAAACAATAATGTAATCCTGGCTTGTTTCTAGCTTGTGTAGATACCACACACATAGCTTGACCTGAACAACAATAACCCCCAACAGTTCATTTATTACAAGATAATTATTATTTTTTTTGTATTATCTCTTAAATATTGTTGTTATTTCAGATGTTGCTTGTGATGATGCCTGCAATACATTAGATTATAAAATTATTGGCAATATAATTGTAAAAGCTTGAAATAAATTAAACTAAGAATACAGCATGTTTGTTTATTGTAAGTTAAGCCAATTAGAAAGCCAATGTACAAAATAAAATGAGATATTTTTTACTGACTAGTCCTGCAACTGGGAATGATCTAATTACGAATTCCCACTGACGACAAAACATGTTGCAAACAGCTACTTATCCCACTCTCTCTTTGACAGTCAGATGTTTGCAACATGTTTTGTCGTCAGTAGAAACGCGGGTAATATAGATTTGGGAACGATATAGTAAACCAACTTTATGAACACTGAATAATAAGTTTTTTTTTTGCTGTGGCAAATCATGTTCAAGTGGTAATACAAAGTGATACATTTAAATTTTATAAGACAATTGAATGTTGCACAACACAAAATTCGTGTTAATTGATGAGATTATTGTATTAAAAATAATAAAATGTCTACCATAAAGTATTAAATAATATCACATATTGTGTAATGACACATTTACATTACAGAGTTTGCAATAAACAAATTGTAAAACAAAATTGTAAAAGATTATACAAATTACAGTATGACTGAGATTACTAAATAATTCATTCGATTGGAGTTAGTTCAAAATGAAGATAATAATTGATTATCATTAATTAAATTAATTTAAGTTATTAATTTTCCTGAAATATCAATATAAATTTTCACCCGAATTCATTAAACTATATATTAAAAGACAATGCTGCTCACGGGTTTCCTCTCATAGTGAGAGGGATTAGGCTAATAGTCGGCTATGCTAGCCTACTGCGGGTTGACAACCCCTAAAGGTACAAACGAGTGTTTCTAAATATAAATAAAATGTGCGCAAGTTAAGACTTGAAGTTATAAGCCTCAATATAACAACCTCATTAATAATAATAATTGATTGTGCCTACTTAGTTCTAATTACTTGTCTCCACTCGTTATTAAAACAATGCACTTAAGGCGGATCGTTTCGCCGTTTCGGACACCATTTTTTTATTAAAAAAATATTTACGTCTATTGTTGTCTAACACATTAGGGTCATAATAATAAAAATTACGTCATGAACTATAACTTATTTACAAGCGAGTACTAAAAAACTTAAAAAAAAAACGGTAAAAAATTGTACCTGCAGCAGTAAATTGTCAATTTCGGCATTTTACTAAACATACCATACCATCACGTCTGTATTCCCCGAAGGATTAGGCAGAGGTGTACTAATGTACACCCACACTTCGCCGGTAAGTTTAGGTCCCGTGTAATAGGTGGCGAGGCTAGCCATTTTGGCTACTTTAACAATTTTTAAGTAAAAGTTTTGTAACGCATTTCTTACTGCCATGACCTAGAATGTTATAAACGAACAATTTGCGAAACATCAAAAAAACGACGAAACTATCCGCCCTAAGACTGGAGCCATCTATCCCAGAGATTCAACTAAAACTCATCGTGTTTTATATCAAAACTTTTCCTTATACTAGGATCAAGTCCCGCTAGGAGATTCTCATCGTATCCCTTGAGAAGAGGTTTGATTTCCTGCAGCATACTCTCGTAATCCCTAATTTGTATGGTTATAACGCTGCTAAATCTTTGGCGCTGGTTCCTGTTCAGGTAGAGTTTGAGCGAGGGATAGCTCATGATTTGTTCGTGTTGGCAGAGGCTGCGCTCGTTGACGCAGTTCACCTTACCCAGTTGGACGGCGTTTTGCAATAGCTGGAACAAATATGAACATTATGTTGTTCCTTCATTTAGTTTGTGTTTAGTGCTGGGGTGTTTGAGAAATGAAAACTGGCTCCCGTCGCCCCAGCTTAAAGTGGCGAGGCGAAACACACCGTCGCCTTCCCCAGGCGGCGAAAGTAAGTTAACCTCTCCCACGATTAGAATGCAACCTATGCAAAAATGTGCAGTATGCAGGTGCAGGTTTCCCTACAAGTTTTGCAAATTAGAGCAGGAAAAATATAGTTTTACGAATTTCCATGATAAAAATAATCGCAAATTTTTTACTACATTTACCGGGTTAAAAAGATGTGTCGAAGATGTCCGATTTAATGTGCATACGATATGAGTTCTTATTTTGCATTATTTCCAAGTGTTCAATATTACCCAACTGCGCCAGAAGGAGGGTTATTTTAGTTAATTTACTTGCTTAACTTACTTACAATAAAGGTATAATACTTACAATGCCGGCCACCGCGAAGTCTGAATACTTTTCATAGCAACTGTAACACCTCGGAGAGTGGAAGTAAACCAACCATGGTTTCTTGCTCCTGTAAAAGATGTTTTTAACCATTAAAACTTATATTAGGAAGGTATTTCATCATCCTAGCTTATATAGGTACATCTTTGTTGAAGTCCTTTGCTTAAGTGCCTGAATACGATATTGCCATTAGACCTCTGCAACCTAATTACTGGGCAATTCAGATATTCTAAGGATATATAATATACCCACTGGCAACCAGGCGTTTAGGGCTTTTGGCTTTCAAGAACATACCATCATATATACCATCACGCCTGTATTCCTCAAGGGTTAGGCAGTGGTGTACTAATATACACCCACACTTCGCCGTTATGTTTAGGTCCCATGTAATAGGGGGCGAGCCTTTAACCGGGCCCAAATCCAGACTCCAAGCTGCATCTGAGAATAGAAAATCCCAATAACATTTTGCTTGACCTGAATTGCGCTTAGGAACACTAGACTTAGACTAATGAGGCAGGACTTATTATTTATTCGTAGTGAGGCAGTCTAACTTTCACTAACGAATGTCATATATGTTCGTATGACAACCGGAACTGGCGGTTTAACTGCTCTCAGATGTAATATATTTAAAACTCAAACTGAAAATTATTAAAGTCAAATTGTCACACTTAGGTGTCGAGGTACTCCTCCTCCTCCAAATCACTGTCATCTGGCAACGGACCCAGAAGACTGGCAACACTACTACGTTGAATGGCAATACTAATTATTTATCCTAAAAAAAAAACAGTGTAATTAATATGGTATTTTTTTGTATTACCCTGTCGGATTCAACTCTTCAGCAATAACTTTCTTGGAGAATGTTTGCCAGTTGAGTTTTTGCACGGAGTCGTCGATGTATCCAAGCGCCCACTCCAACATGTACGGCGCTTGCGACAAGTGTTGAAGACTAACACTGAAAAAAAAAATCATTCGTTCACACGCGTGGAGTTTATGTTTCTTGTCATTTTACGGGAAAATATATAGCCTATGTCACTTAGGAATAGGTAATGTAGCTTTCTATTGGTGAAATAATTTTTCAAATCGGTCTAGTTCTTTAAGAGCCTACTCAATGCAAACAAACAAACAATCAAATATTTCTTCTTTATATCATTAGTTTAGAAAACACATTCTAGGTCCGGGTAATTTCGGGTATTATAATTATTGCAAAAAAATCACTGTAATCGATTCAGTAGTCGATTCTGAACTTCTTTCGAGTCTTGTACTTATTACCTGTACCTCGCGTTCCCACTGACGACAAAATATGTTGCAAACATCTATCCAACTCTATCTTACTCTCAAAGAGTGAGTGGGATAGGTAGCGGTTTGCAACATGTTTTGTCGTCAGTGGGAACGCGGGGGTATATTACGCGTATATTATAAAATAAAATCACAAATACAGGAACTGATTGTCGAACTGTCAATCAGTTTGTATTTTAATATTATTCGTACTTACCTGTAGTGTTGTCCAGAGGCAATGGGATAAAGACGCGCGGTGGGCGATCGTATATTAGTACAAAATCCAGCGGCGTTGCCCGCACAATTTAGTATGCCCACGCGCACAAAATCTAGAGGGCGAAGCTGAAAAAATAAATAAATTTAGTATCGTGTAGCTCATTATATAGGGCTTTCCCCAAAATAAGGGTAGAGGTATATCAATTATATTTTGTGTGTATGTTACGCAATGTCTTTGCCGATTTTGAACCGATGACATTTTTTTTTGTTGAACTGGCGAATCTCGAGATTGTGTGATCCCATAAAGTGTATGTCCGAAATACCACAAAATATATGAAGCTGGTTTCCCTTTTCTCAAAAATTAATTAAAAGTATTTAAAACAATAGCCGCATCTGTGACATAATCATCACATGAGGGCGGCCCAACCGGCTGTTTTTTTGCTATGTTAATTGTCAGGACAAGATATGACGGAAAATATTTTTGAAATTCACTGATAAAGTCGGAAACTTCGATGTTGTTTTTTTAATAAACATCTCAAATGCCTCGATGCCGGGCACAAACAACTAGTGGATATAACATTTGTATTCTGTGATATATTTGTTAGCAAAAGAATCGGTTTGATACAAATCTGGGTGCACGGTAGCGCCCCCGCCAAGACAAGCCGAAGGAAGCAAGGTTGATATTTCACAAATAATCTTACTTTTTTAGCGACAATCATCCACTCGTAAGCCAGTTCGTCGCACAGAGAGCCGCAGCGCGCCGGCAGGTAGGCGACCAGCCAGGTCTGCTCCCGGGACGACGCATCCAATATCTCTAGTGCTTGCTTCTCATCCAACTCCAAATCTGTTCAAATTTTAAAGGATTACTAGTTGTTGCCTGTGGTTTTACTCGCGTGTCAAAAGGACTTTGAGACTTCTTTACCACGGTCCAATCTATCACTATATATAAAAATTCTCCAAATTGGTTTAGCGGCTCTCCGAATAAATAAATAAATAATATTTATCCTAGCAGATAGTAGTTTAAAATAGAGTATTCTATCAAAATTGACAATTTACACTGCGAAAAGCAAAAAAAAAATACTGGCGCCCAAGGTAAAACGCTTCACCATAACTGTTACGTCATATGTTCAGTCTATGTTTGGTTCTTACCTCCGCTGTCCACGACCATATCTATGAAGTCCAGCAGCTGGTTGTCGTAGCTACGTCCGTTGTATACGTTACGCTTGGCTCCGTTCTGTACCAACACCGCTGGATGCTTGTGGGAAACTTGGCGACAATACTTGTCTGTGCTCTCTGTGCAGGCCATTATGCCGAACTGTAGACAGATTTTGTATACATACCATCACGTATGCATTCCCCGAAGCGTTAAGCAGAGGTGTACTAATATACACTCACATTTCGACGGTGTGTTTAGGTCCCATGTAAGAGGCGGCCAGCCTATTGCCATTCACGTGGCACATATCGAAACTCCGAGCTGCTACTTAGAATTTTATAGAAAAACACTTTGCTCGATCTGGGAATCGAACCAAAGAGCTCTAGAGTAGTAGTCGTGCTTAGGACCACTAGACTAATGAGGCAGACCATAAAAATAAAATACCATTGTAACACCTATATTTCACAAATAAATAATTGATTGATTGATTGATTGATTTATTCAGTCTACGGATCACAAAAGTGTCATATTTTTTAACACACATTAAGCTAAGGTATATAATTTGTGATTGCTTAAACCTGTGTTTTGAGTCATCAGACGTATATATACATACCATCACGCCTGTTTTCCCTAAGGATTAAGCAGAGGCGGAGTAATTCACAGTTCGCCAGTATGTTTAGGTGCCTTTTAAAGGGGGCGAGCCTATTGCCATTCACCGGTCACAAATCCAGACTCCGAGCTGCTACTGAGAATTTTATAGAAAATCACTATGTTCGACCTGAGAATCGAATCAAACTCTAGCGTACCAATCGCACTTAGGACCACTTGGTGGCTTGGTGAAGTTTTGGTATAATTGAAAGTGATTCGTCTAACTATATACTATTTTTTCATATTAAATTAACAGTCATGACAATCGTTAGTAGAAGCCCAAAAAATCGAACAATCAGTCTATCGGTACAGCCCAAAAATTGATGGCAGTCTTGTGATGCTTCGCGTAAAATACTGATATTCAGCTGCATCTATACAGAGAAGCGACCCTAACATAGTTATGAAATGGGTAGCAAGATGGATGTAACTAACAAAATTGTAATAACTTATCTAAGAATTGCAGTTGTTTGTTCTAGAGCAATAATTTTGCCTTGATTTAAAACTCAAATTCAATTTATCTAAATGATCAATCCTTACATTGACATCTTCATTGTCAGCATACTCTAAGCTTGCTCTAGTGAATGGTTCAGCAATGTGATCCCACGCTGACCCATGCGGTGCCACTAACAAAACCCAAACACCCAAGTCACCTGGAAGTAAACATTATTTTAGAAAAAAAGGGATTGGGGGTCGCTAGCAGTAATAATACCGAAAATATTGCTAATATTTTGCCTGTCATCAATGTTGGTCACCGCCGATGTCCTCACATCCACATGAACTTTGAAACCAACTATGTTTATGCTTGAAGGCAGCCAAATCAAAGTACCAAATTTTTAATAAATTTTTTTACAGAGGTTTTACCGAAAAAAAAAAGATGTTTTATTTCATTCTTGGAGGGCTTCTTTTGCGAATCTCAATTACAAGTGGAACCATTGAATAGGTTTCTCATAAGCAAGCGTGCTCCATCGTAAATCACAGGATCGCTTAAGATCGATCAGGCGAACTGCGGTCAAGCGCAGGCCTATCATGAAGAAAATGAACAAAAAACCAGTAAAGCATCGTCTGCCAGACACCCGAGTCAAATGTGCTAGTTTCGCTTAGTATTGCTTGACTCTTCTTTATTGTACGGAAAATACTGCCAAAGGAGGCAGGGGAAAATGTTGAGCTAGTAACTAAAAATGGCATTTACCTCCTCTTGGAAGCCTCTAGCTCTATAATTAGGCCTATAAGAATCCTGGTTACATTTGCCAAAATCTTAAAAATGTCAACCGAACATCCCGCTTCAGTAATTTCGACAATGCCATTTGAAAGTAACTTACCACCATCAAGAATTCTGAGCAGATCGGAAGCAGATAACGTGTGTAGTTTCAACGCTTCAGAGGCAGTTTGTATGAAGTGTTTGAGGTTGGTGTTGGATGGGGCGCGCTGGTAGCCGCCGCCTCGCTTGAGCACGGCCCACGCCGGAGCAGACTCGACATGTAAGGATGCGCATAACTCCCCCCATTTATCACAGTCAACTTCGCCTAAAAAAAAAAAATATTAGCATTAAATATATTTTTTCAACGGTCCTTACATACGGTCGCAAGCACATCAGATTACCACAAAATTTCAAATTATCTCAGTCGATTTTGAACGTAATCATAAAAGCTTAAAGGTTTAAATTCATTTGACAGTTTTGTATAACTTGATGAGCTGTCGACTGTGCATATACTCGTAGATGTCAAAATTATATTTTTTTTATTGCTTATAATTTAAGCAATAAAACCAGTGTGTACATAATCGAGTTGTGAACAGCAAAGAGTTGAAATCGGAAGAATAACAACCTGATTTTATTGCATATTATATTATACTATAGTACGTAGGAACCGTCATGGAATTTTGCATGCAAAAATTTAAGAAAGGAAATAGGTTTCAAAATCTCCAAACATTAAAACTAGAATAGGTATTACGTTTGACAGTATGTAACACCAAAAATTGTATAGCTCTTTTTATGTAGTAGGTGAAAATGAAAAATGTTTATTCATTAACATAAAAGTAAATTACAATGGCGACTTTAGGGATATTCTTTTAATTAAAATATATGCTTGTGTAGGATATAGTAGGTATTTTTGTTTAAGTTTTACTGTGGTGATTAAACATTCAATTTTTTGTATGAAACTTACCAAAATTCATGTTAGGAAATGCATTCATCATCTGATGTAATTGTAGTCTACTTTCTTCCTTGGATGAGAAAAACAAAACCCATGTCGTTTGAGATCCAGTTCGTAAGCTGTTTCTTATTTTCTGTAAATAAAATATTAATTGACTTCACTTAGATAAAGATGTTTCGATGTTTTCCTTCACCGGTAAAAGCGTGATAATTAATTATTAATACGCGTATGATGACTTCGAAAAGTCACAAGTGCGTGCCTTCGATTCGAACTCGAGACCTTTGGCTTGGCAGTCCAATGGTCGTATAACTAAAACACACGTATACAAAAATAAAATACAATGTTTAAAAAAAAGCATTTACCTTCAATTTTTCAGGTCCAATATGTTCAACTTTGGGCAGAGTATCAACAATTGCTTGTAATATTTCCTTTTCATCTGTACTCTCGATATCTTTTTTAATATCCTTGTATTTGTAAACGACAGTCGTGTAGTCATTGCTGGTTAGTTTACTGCGAAGTTCATCGTCATCTACCAACGCTAGTGTTGCTAGGCCATTCTGAAATAGTCAGTCAGTAGTCTGTATAGTCAGTCTTCAAATATATAATAAAAAAATTGTCAATTTGAGAAAAATAGAAAATTACAAGTTATCCGAATTTTTAGTTTCGATAGGAAGAAGCTGTACAATTATTTAAAAAACTTGTATAAAAATTTAACAAAATCTCTTTCTGTACATTTTTTTAATAGATCCAAGTGAGTATTTAAACGTCTCCGAATATGGAATTATTTATGGAATTGCAGTCTGTTTTTTAGGGATTGGCGCAAAAAATATTGAACATATTTTAACTTTGTAACTCTTAACTTAACTTAAAAAGTGGAGATTATCTGAACTAGTTTAACGGTTCGTGAGAGAGACCTTGTTGTATGAAGATCCACGGAAAATTAGATCATCACCGTTTGGTTTCGATTATTTTATGGATATAAGAAAGTTTGTATTATTTTTATTCTTCTACGGGACCGAAATCAAGGTAAAAAACTAATTAAAACATAAAAACACAAACCAAATGATATGCAATCCTGGTCAGCGCATTTTTGCCAATCCTATTGGCGCCCAACACGTACGCCATGGGTTTTTCTGTTGATCTGAGCTGCGTGATAGTAGGAACATGGATCTGAGTTCGAAGGAACATCATCACGAACTCATCTAAAGCGTCCAGGGTTCGTTCGCCACTGTGATATACAAAGTTACCATTTTTACCCTGCCAACCAAAAAAAACAAACACGCTTAAAGATCCGCCAAACAGCTTTCGTAAAATAATTTGCCGCTTAGCTGCACTGTGATAAGGTATATTTTACCGTGGCGAATAGTGTTTACAGTGATCATAAAATCTGAGAGACCTAAACCAAAATCGAAGAATTATAATATTATTGTATACTTATATTGCGTATAAATCGTTATTATAGCGGATAGTCGTGTATTATAGAGGATTCTGTCAAAATTTACAATTTACAGAAATATCTGATAAAAGAACGATTTCTAAGCAAAAGTTTTAGTACAGTCACCAGCACATCAGGTTATACAAAACTGACAAATTCTCCAAATGAATTTTAAACCTTAAACTGTTGATAATTAAGTTCAAAATCAACTGAGGATATTTGACATTTTGTGGTAACATACTGGTTTCTAAAACTTACGCGAATATTAGACATTGAAATAAAACTACTTTTTACATCCATGGATATTGTAAAGGATCCGAAACGTCGGGAATTTAAAAATATCAATATAACGCGATAAAATCCGTATAAAGTATTTTTATTTCAATTTTGTAGTAACTTGTTATGCTGGCCACCTTGTATCGTTTTGAATAATACATTGTCGATGTCACAATTCTTACTATTATGCTTTCAGAATATGTTATAGGCGGATAATCCAATTAAAAAAAAATTGCCGCCCAAGGAGAGCCGTATTAGCCGTAAGAAAATAGTGTAGTAGAAGGAAAATTATCAGCGCAAAAAGGTCACGGCTCTAGTTAAACGTGACTAATGTCAATCCTATTAGCTATGAAGCGAGCATAATTTGTTTAATTGCCTAGAAAAATCACTTTAGTAACTAACTAAACGTAATTTTATTCTCCATAAATCCAAACTTTTTATTATAAATGTGAAAATAACGTTGCCTTTTTTTTAAACTCAATAACTCGGCTCGACCTGGGGATCGAACCCAGGACATCTGGCCATCTCATTGGAGGTCGTTAATTATTACAAAACTTTTAAAATACTTACACTGGGGTAAAACAAAAGTGTAGGGTAGCTGTTTATCCTCATATTATTGTAACAGAAGGAATTATGATATTTACAGTTCACGGCACCAACTTTAACCTGAAAACATCAAATAATAAAATTAAACTAAGAACACACTTATGAAGTACAGACGATTTACAGTTTTTTTATGTACAGATGCCTTATAGTACCACCATCATACTATCACACTTGTATATCCCAGTGTTAGGCAGAGGTATACTAATGTACACCAACAGTTCGCCGGTATGTTTAGATCCCATGTAATAGGAAGCAAGACTATTACCATTAACTGGAACTATTACACTTTGCTCGACCTGGGAATCGAATTCAGGACTTCTAGCGTAGCAGTCGCACTTGGGACCAGTAGACTAATGAGGCAGAGATTTTGTATATTTGATTAGTCTAGCTTCAGACAATTTTTTTTAGGTAGTAACTACTAGCATGCCTTCATTAAATGCTACTTACAATGCCTTTGTATATTTCAGCCAATTTCTTCCAATGTTCTGCCACATTCTGGCAAGGCGGACAGAATGGTGAATAGAAATTTATAAAGTAAAAGCCATCTTTCATGTAATTTTCTGTAAAAATATTCAGATTATTTAGTACTTATTACTGGCAATAGTGATTTGTTCATTGATACATAATTAAAATTAATTAAAGGGAAATTCTTAAATATAAATGTGCCTTGGAAATATCAACTTTAAATGAATGTACTCTAAACTTCATTTCACTGTGACAAGATTAATTAAAACTACTACTAAGTTCCGGTGGAAATTGAACAAATACGCGTGAATAAATTAAGATTCAATTCATTAGAAATAATTAAATATAGTTGGATAATTATACTCTTACTCATGCATATTAATCACAGTTATATTATTTACTTCATATACTTAATCATGACTCATCTGACCTTCTATAAAATATGCATGCCATTTAGTGAAAAGATCATACATTGAACGAGCTATTAATGCATATTCATGTAATACTTAAATATTAAATATGATTTTATAAAATTGACTAGGAAGGTGCCAATGTGACTGTTTCACACAGTTTATATTAGCACAGACATTCGTTAAATTTATCTTTTTACCTATTGTGTAAAGATATAAATATTCAACATACTATCATGGCTTTAGTCCTCGAAGGATTAGGCAGAGGTGCACTAATATACACCCACACTTTACATGTATAGCATATGCATGTTTACGTCCCATGTAATAAGGGCCAAGCTTATTGCAATTGACCAGACATACGAGTAAAACCAGGGTCCGAGCTGATACTGAAAATTTGTTAATATTGACCAGCATTCCAAAAATCGAATTTTAGAGTTTGGAAAAAATTACTCTGGCCTGTTTTTTTTTCAATATACATTTTTTTTTAAATTTTATTATTTTCTAGATATTGTTGTATTTTACAAAGATAAGTTATACCAATATTTTATGGACGACTAAGGATTTTAAATTTGAATTTTCTACATTATTTTATATTGCTAATTAGGAATTTTATCTAAGAAATCTATAAAAATAAATCCAATCTACAGGATAAAGGAACTTACTAAAACTGGCCCCAGACAGTGTATCCACAAACGGATCATTGTGGTACAATCCATTGTAGTACAAGTTATCATACTCAGATTGCGAGCGGTAATCATATTTCTTTGAGTATGAGAATGACCCATACACATCATAGTTCTTCCTCTTGTCGGGGTCTTTCAAAGTCTCGTAGGCTTCTGTGATTTTCAAAAACTTTTCCTGTTCATCTGCTCCCTGTAAGTTACCAGTTGTTATGTTTTGGAAAATAGTAAGAGAATGTGTTTAGAAAATTAGTAATATGTAAACATAATATTAAAAGATTTAATATACCTACATTGAAGTTAACCCATATTTACAGTTTTCTGTGAGTACACAACTTCTACATGCTTGAAGGAGAGTAAATTGAAAACGTCAACGAAACCAATTACATACAGTGGTAGGATCTAAGAGCCCCTTGGCTCGCTACCACCCCCACATGTAGGACTGTTCAAACAGCTTTACCATATTAATTCAAGTAAATTTGAGAGCCAAGCTTAAAAGAGGATTCATTTCACAATATTTACATTATCAGAGATATTTTAAATATGCTTAACTAAGTGAACAAAAGATTGATTTCTAAGTTTAACTTAATTATTTCCCTGTTGTTTTATAGTTATCTTAACTATTATCATCAAAGGGAATTACTACTTTGTAGGTTATGTACATGAATGTTAAGGCATGGAAAATGAATAATCTAGGCCAGGGGTCTCCAAACTACGGCCGGCGGGCCAAGTCCGGCCCACTAGTGCCATCAATCTGGCCTACGACATCTTAGGTTGTGCACTCTGCGACTAGTCTAGAAATATAGTTAAGGGCAGAAAAATTAAAACTGTTTTGGCCCTTGGAATGTACTGAAGTCTCTAATCATTATGGCTCTAAGGCTTTAAATTTGGATCTAGGCGAAAAATAAGATATTAAATATTGTGTCTTAATGATTATCATAAGTTAGTTTTTTAACAGTGAACTTACAGGATTCTTGTCCGGATGGAACTTTACAGCCAATTTCTTGTAAGCTTGCCTTATTTCTTGGGCGGAGGATTTTTTCGACACCCCTAATACCTCATAATAGCTAACATCTGTTAGGTTAACTGCACCAAATAGAAAACAAGTGATAACTATGAGCTTTAACCTAAAAATATAAGGCGGGTTAATTATAATATTGTACCAATAAAAAATTATATAAAAATTATTAAATAAATCCTTTATAGCCACACTTACATTTTTGAAATTGTTTAAAAAATTCTAAATGTAACTAACAGCGGGCGACGGCACTTACTGATAAGAATAGAGTGCTTAATAAATCACTCATTTATTATTTAGGTAACGTTAGATAACACAATTAACACGGGAAAAGAGATAAAACTAAATTGTTTACTTTTTGTGTAGGTGTCGGCAAAGTATGTTGAACTTTTTTAAACTAAAGTATGTTTATGTTGGTACTTTAATGTCATTTATTTTGACATCATTGACATTTAATTGTCTTATAGTTATGACATTGACTGCTTTGACTACCATCTATCGATATTGCCGTACTGCGAGACTCGCAATCGCAAAGCAACTAAATTAGAGATGGCAATATTTTTGATACCAAGCATCGATAATAATCGATTGTTGATTAATGAAAATAACGAATTACGCAAAACAAGCAAAACTTGATTTTCCGTAGTAAAAAATGTTAGTATAGTATAGTTATGTTGCATAAAATTTCTTTGCATATTTATCTGTGACTAGGGAGATAAGCACGGCTACACATCACATCAAGCAATGAAAGCCAGCTTACGCCGGCCTCTTATTGTATGGGAACCCTTTGCAATGCAAGATCAGCTTAAACTGGATTTAAGGTTGACCTGTAGACGTGTGTACTTACCAAATGTAAATTTGGACATAATCCATAGGCCCTCGACGCATTTTATATGCGACACAGTATTAGGTTCACTCACACACACTCACAGCAATCAAAATAGTATTACAACAGCTTTCGGAGATTTTTATCTTTACTTCTCTTTATTTACTTTTTGGTAGACTATTTGACATCTAGACTACCTCATTAGTCTAGTGGTTCTAAGCGCAACTGCTACGCTACGGGGTCCTGGGTTCGATCTCCAGGTCGAGCAATGTTATTGGGTTTTTCTATGAAATTCTCAGTAGCAGCCCGGAGTCTGGATTTTTGCCTGGCAAATAAACTTATCGGCGAAATGAGGGTGTACATTAGTACACCAGGTAGAGGTGTATTAAAGTACACCTCCATTACCCTTCAGGGTATACAGGCGCGATGGTATGTTAAGTACAAAACATTGTGTTATAAAAAGGGAACTGAAGAAATAAAATAATACTTTATATTCACAGGGTAAGTGCATGTAACAATATCTATTGATAGACACTTATGATCCACAAGGATATTCCTTACTTTAAGGTTCTTCATAGACCTTTTGTCGCACAAGATTAGGGTGAAACCAAAAAGCAGAGGTTCAAACAACTTTTTTCTCCAATACCCCTGAATCGTGGATATATTTTACACATGGCTATAGTTCAACCTATACAACTCCTGTATGATTCATAATTCTCACTGATCATTCAGTAAGGTGCCAGCGAAAATTGAATATGACTATAGATAGGTACTATGAAAATTGGATAGCTATACATGTCATGTATAGCTCGACGTGTATCCGTGCGTACATGTGTCACACAAATACATATTTTTAACCATGCGGGATTCGAGCCCGCAACGCGTAGTGCAAAAGTCAGTCTCTAAGGCACTGCGCAATATTCATGCCATCAAATTTAATGAATATTCAAAATGGCACATATTTATTAAATAGATTAGTATATCCTCCTAGATAGTCTATTCTTACTACCTTGAAAAAAAAAACACTCCATTGTAAAAGCTTAATAGTATTTATTTACAAATTTTTCATCACAAAGGAAAACATTATTTTTCATATTATGTTTTCATTTATTCACAGTCACATATCAATTTGATTTTAATACTCGTCATGATTATCTGATACATATAATTAGATATAGTCTTGTCACATTTTAGGGAAAAAAATCACAAGAAACACTGCTGATAATACACCTAATAAATTAAAGGACTTGCATGTTTTTATATCGAAGGTAAATAAAGCTGTTTAAACAATACATTATAAGATTCACTTGGAAAAACATTTGTTTAAGTACTTATACCTAGTAGAGAACTTATCACAGTGGTAGGTAACTAGGTACTTGAACAACAACGTATGGGCAATGTTGATCGATGGTTACAGTACACCTAGTGGGAAAAGGACATAAGTCTAAATTATCTATTTTTGACGAAGCCTTGGGTATAAAATCACAAAATTCTCGTAAAGTTGAGGCACCGTGTGGTAACAACAAGCGTTTTTAACAATGCACAATATTTTTATGTTGAACTGTGGATTCCTTTTGCACATTTCAAATAATAGGCGTGAATAATACTTTCAATATCTAAGCTAGTAGGTACCTAAGTTTTAGATATTGATTATATAGAACCAGTCCTAAAAATATTGTGTATCTTTAAAAAATCAACCATTGAGATTAACTTATTAGGTACTATACTTACATATCTTTACTTATAATAACCTGAGTTCAAAGGCTTTGATATAACATCTAATGAACATAAGTAGGTAACCTAACTGTAACCTGTTTATTTTAATACACAATGCAATCGTACATTAACTTTGGTTAAAAATAATATTTCGAGCGCATGAACTCCAGTACGTTTACCTAATTTCCAATTACCATTAAAAAAAAACTAAATCGTCAACATACGTGAAAGGACCTAAAGACTATCCTTTGTAGTACCAAAGGACCATTTTAGGTTCTTTTTAAATTATGAGCTTTCACCTTTATAAACTATGAATAATTAAATGCACTTTTTATAAAAAAATGGTAATTCAATTATTCAATTATTAACAATAAACCCCTTATCGCCACTAAGTCTAATTAATTACTTAAAATTGGGTTCCTATTTATTATTTTTTTTATTTAAAGTGTACAAACGGTTGTGCTTAATTTTATTACCGAAATAGCTTAGGTAAATATTATACAAACAAGAATTGTAAAATAAGTATTGTTGATTTATCTTGAATACTAGGTACAACTTCTTATACTGGGAGGCGTAATGACGCCAGATTCACAAACTTCCCTCAACGACAAACTAAGCTGACCTAATTATACGGAAAGCTCAAAAGATATGCATTTTTTATTTTAACTTAATTAAATATTTTACAATAAAGGTTGAATTGACACAAAAGAATTACATTACGTTTTGGATTGGTATTGCTTTTCAAGCCGTTTAGGACCTTTTTTGTTGTCCTGCCAGTTAATAGTTCCCATCCCTTATTAGTTCCCATCCCTTAATAGTTCCCATTCTAGAATAATTTAAGTTAAGGGGGCTAAAACCTCCCCCAGGGCGATCTTTTATCAACAAATCGTCATAATAGGTAGTTACCTATTTAAAAAAAAACAGGTTTTTACATAGGTGTCAATGTTATTTGCTAGCTAAAGCTAAATGTCAATTCATCCGGATCGCTTGATACTTCTCCTCAAAGTGAAGTAGGCTATTATCCGGACGACAATAATCTCCACAGTGAGGACTATGATGTCCGTCCAATAGTTGTCAGGTGATAGGCTGAACTCTCGTATCACTGACTGTGGATGCCTGGAATGGAGACAATTATTTTATTTTGAATTTACTTTTACCATTTCCAAAGTGCTAGTACCAATAGCTTGCATGTCTAATGTCCTTTACAAAAGTACAAATATAGCTTGAAAAATAAACAATGGATAAAAAGAATGAATCAATTTAACAAATTTCCATTTTTCTTTTATTATGTTTTGTCCCCTATTTATAGAGTGTTTAGAGTACATAATTTTACTGATTACCTTTAAAACTAAAACACAATAATGTTAGCATATTTTTGCTTAATTAACAGCATAATATTTGGTAATGCGGGGTACCACCTCAGATGGTGCCACAACTCAGAAAGTGTACCTACCTATATACCTGCTATCTAAATTACTTTTTGATATGTAGTGTTACCTCAAATGGCAGTAGTCCATGGATTCCGGGCAGAGCAGCGGCTGTCGACCCTCTGAGTACACGGAGAGTACTAGCGCCTCGAAGGCGTACTTGAGGAAGGAGCCGTAGGACACGGCGCGCATCACCGGACTCATGTGTGACAGCAGCACCAGGAACCCCGCGTACACGATCATCGCGCACGTCCACACCGCACCCAGGAACGTACCGTTCTAGGCAGTACATACATTTTTTATTAGTATTATAGGAGGTCTATGGATTGCTGGTTCAAATCCGGCTCGAAGGACCATGTAAAAGGAGGCGCTCGCGTTTACTTTGCGAGACCACTGTTGAGTAGTTTATACGACTGGATTGATGTTTTTAAGTAGTTAGATCTGGGTAGTTGCGATGATGATTGAAAAAAGTATTATGGTAAAATAGAACGGATGTGGTTTTAGAGTTGCAAGAAATAAAATATTCCCTCCAGTTATCACACAGTCACACTTGTACGCCTGATACGTGAAAGGCAGAGTAATATTTTTCTTAGTATGTCATTTTGGGTCATGTTCTTGACCTTTATTGATAAATAAAAGAAATAGGGATAAGTGATTATGAAAATAAAACTGTTGGTGCAAGAGAGCAAACTACAATACAACAGAGTCATATCACATGATACTAAGCAGATATTATAGGTTTATTGCGTAATGCGGTATGTACTTACACGATAAAAAGTAATTTGTTATAACAGTGTTTAATTAATCGTTTAAAGCCGGATGTTTCTAACTAACTAGTAAATAACTAGGTACCTACACGTGGTCGTGACAAAGTTATATTATGTAGATAAACAATATATGTTTAGGTATTCTATATATAATATAGACAAAATATAGGTATTCTATGAACCAAATCGCATGCGACACAATAAATAATCTAAGATTTCACCCCTAAGGGTTAGTAGTCAATTCGCACCAATTAAACTAAACCGATTGGGAGAATCGCCCCCTTTTAAAATTAATACATTTTCGTTGCAGGCGAATCGATACCGGTTCGATTGTAATATTTTTTTCTAAGAAGTTTCTATGGAGTTTCTGGCCGGCTCTTTTCCACGGCAACTAACAGAGTAACTAACTTTTTGACTTTCCAAAAGACTCTACCTCCTACAAACCTCTTGACTTGTCTAATGAACAACTGGTAATGCCGGCAAAATATACAAAAACTGTATATTCGGTCATGGTTGAATTTAGAAAAATATACTAACCACAGGGTTGACACAGGTCCCGATGACGTTGCCCATGGCCTCTGCCAGCAAGGTGACGTTAGCGAGCGTGATGACAAACATGAGGAACCGATGCGATTCCACCGGCTGGCCCGATAAGAAGTACGACGGAACTGAGTATACGAAGCTGTAGAGCACCTGGAATATAATTGAGAAGGTAACGGGAAGCAGTAATAGCGGTATAGCCTGTGACAATGAACTCCAAGGCTTTGGTTTTTAGTTTGAATCCAAGTCACCTCTAATTTTTCATAAATAATTTATTATTCTATGCTGAAACGGCTATGGAAACGGTTATTGCGTGAGAAAACTTGGAATTTCTGATACCCAGCTTTTGGAGGGAAGACCCGTGCTCAGGGAGGCAAATGGACTGGTGAAGTCGAGGTTAGTGTCAGAATACGAAAAAGTATTTTTAAGCTCTTGTTTTTTGCAGTTTTTCGATATGCAATTTTGATATGAATAGCCTACAGGAACCTTAGGAATGAGAAAAGGTATGGTTGTAATCTAAAGCCATAATTATGCTACCTGCCAATGAACGTTTCGACACAAAAATAAGAAAACAAGCATAAAAACTAGGTTTTTTATTCTTGTGGTTTCGGTATGCATGTGTGTGTGTGCAAAAAAAAATTGGAAGTTGAAAATTATACTCTTTATATTTTATTATCGTGCTTTTGGTTCGAGTTTGGCTAGAACATATGTATATTCATCTAATATTAGTACCTAATAATCGTAATATATAGTTAATTAAAACTGCAGAATGAATAAGCATTTTAAACTTCACAACATTGCCACACAGTTTTTTACTGTTATGAAACCGTGCTTCTCATAACCTTCACATACATGGCTCACGGTGACAATTTCATTATTACCGTGCACGTGTCGCGTTAATTTACGAGCTCGTTATCTCCTCAATTATGGCACTGTTTGATATAATTACACTGGTTTACCTGAATAGGCTTGCGGGTTAACGATGACGAGCACGCACGATGATTTAATTATAGGAGGTATGAGGGCAAATTACGACCTTGCCTAGCTGTAGCTTGCCCTAGAAGGACCCCCAGCAACGTTACTACAGGTATTAACGTTTTGTTTACGTTATTGCGGTTTTATTAACGTTAATACATGTATTAACGTTTTGTTTACGTTATTGCGGTTTTATTAACGTTAATACATGTATTAACGTTTTGTTTACGTTATTGCGGTTTTATTAACGTTAATACATGTATTAACGTTTTGTTAGGGGTCCTTCTACCCGGCTGCGGTGAAGCCCAAATCGTGAATGAATTAACCCATGTAAATTGGGATAGAGACAGGAAGATAAGGTCTAAATTAAGCACATTTTTACCTGCAAAGGCATCCCCGTGACTAGTAGCGCCGCGTAATATGTCTTCAGATTGTACCAATTGTTAAAGTTTTCTTTTTTCAATACTGACATTTCTGTTGGTACTGGAAACAAAAAGAAACATACATTTATTAATTAAAAAGTAATTAAAGGAATCTATTGAAACTGTGACTATTCCTTTTACCATATCTCATCGTTGTTGTTGATATCAAAATCGATGACATAAAGCTCCATTTATTGGTTTCCTAGGAGCAAATTAAATTTATTTCAAGTTCAAGTTTGGTCCTACCAACTAAAAAACAGTCCTAAGGTCCATTTTTTTGCCAGTTCTTATCTTTTAGGTGAGTATCAGAGGAAATATGGAAATAAGGAGTATAAAAAGAAATATTATGTAGCATCAGAGATCAAAGTTAGCTTTAAAAAATATTGTAAGAAATGAAATAATAACATCATAAAGCAATTTAATTAAATTGAAGTCGACTTAATTATCATAATTAGTTGAAATAACATACTTACTACTAATTTAGTTGTTTAAGGTGTATGACTTTAGAAAATTTCGTCAAAAATAATTATGTTTTAAAAATTGTTATCTGCGATACCGCAATAAATGATATTGTTGTTTACTTTCCCATTAATCGGAGGGCAAAGGCGGCCCTTTCCTTTTTTGGGTTTCCGTAGCCAAATGGCAAAAAACGGAACCATTACAGATTCGTCATGTCTGTCTGTCCGTCCGTATGTTACAGCCACTTTTTTTCGAAACTATAAGAACTATGCTGTTGAAGCTTGATAAGTAGATGTAATTTGTGAACCGCATTAAGATTTTCACTCAAAAATAGAAAAAAAAACAATAAATTTTGAGGGTTTCCCATACTTATTTACTTACTCAACATTTTTTTCTCATCAAACCCATACGTGTTGGATATCTATGGATAGGTCTTCAAAAATGATATTGAGTTTTTTAATATCATTTTTAGGGTTCCGTAGCCAAATGGCAAAAAACGGAACCCTAATAGATTCGTCATGTCTGTCTGTCCGTCCGTATGTCACAGCCACTTTTTTACGAAACTATAAGAACTATGATGTTGAGACTCCGTCTGCGAGTCTGACTCGCACTTGGCCGGTTTTTTTTCTTCCTCTAATCCTTCAATATTGAAATTGAATTATGTACCTAGGTATGCAGGCAACATAGGTACTATCATGTATTATCTTATAATCGTATTTCATGTTAAGCAGTTTTTACATGGCCGTTTGTTCATACATGTTCATGTCATGAAAGAAAAAAGGACTAGACATAATATACTTACCTAATATCTATTCATATTAGTTGAGTAGGTATTCAGATATAAAATTTAATAAATATATTTCCGGTCTATAACGAACCCATCTTAAGATTACTATATCTATCGGACAAAATAATGCTGAGCTAATTTAAAGGTTTTAATTAAATATTAAAGTGGAGGTGGTCAAGAAACTGGTAAGTAGGTAATAAACAAAAAAATGATTTCACGCTTATTGTGCTTCGGACCTCATCATTATTTGTTTATGAAAACGTGCAGGCAAGTATTTCCAAAAGGGGTTAATGACCACTGGTGTTATTTCAAATTTATACCTCAATGTCAACAGCCATTTCACAGTGCAATAAATACTGCAAATCCTGATGGATCGTCCACAGCCTGGGTAGGCGGCAGTGTATGTCGGACCGACTAAGAACCGATCTTGCTCTAGAGTCATGCCCTGGGATTCGTGACACTCGCTATGAGTATGACTGGAGGGGTCCTCACCTCGCATCCCATTTTTCTACTAGGGCCATCGCTAATACGTGAAAACCGAAGTAGTTTTCAGTTTTGACGGACTAGTTACGGCTTCAAATAGAGATTTTACATTTAATTTATTTATTGGCTTCTTCTTGATAATATTCAATTGATCCTTAAAATTACATCAATTGTAACTTTGTAGTGTTATCGAGTGTTACTATGAAATTCTCTGTAGCAGCTCGGAGTTTGGATTTGTGCCCGGTTAAAAGGCATTAGACTCGCCCCCTATTACATCTACATGTACATTAGTACACCCGTTAGGAGTACAGGCGTGATTATACTCGTATATGGTATACTAGCTTTCCGCCCACGGCTTCGCCCGCGTGTTTTCTTGACTTTCCTGTACAATAATATGTATGTAAAAAAAAATGATAAATGAAGAACCTCTCGACCGATTTTGTGCAAACTTCACATAAACCATCTACTAAATAGCCCGAACAAAGCCTAAACATTTGGTTTGGATAGGTGAGCCCGTTCTTGAGTTATAAAATTACAACGAAAAGTGGCATTGATTTTTATATATATAGATTTTGTAACTTTAGTGACGATTTTTTATTACAATAAATGACAATGTTGTTTATTTCTACAAAAACATCCATTAAAGACTCTTTACACGTTGATGTTTTACATTTTTTAACTAGATGGCGCCGGCATAGACTTTCTACGTCACTAATTGTTGTGATCATTTTAGTCCGCTGGCTTTGGGGCTTAAGTGCGGCTGTGGTACTTACTTTTAAGTACAGCCGGCATGAGCGAGGTGTAGGATAGGTAAACGGTGCTGACGAGCAGGAAGCTGAGGTTGCTGATAGTCTTGGAGCCATCGTTGCCGGCACTCTCGTACAGGAGGCCCAGGAGCACGCCGATGAATATGTGCATGACCACTTTCAAGTGGGACACTGTCTGCGGAAGAACTTTAGTAATGAATCCATTCTAGTACTATAACCAATAGGCTAGTCGACTGTTTGCTATAAATAGAGCCATCAGAGATCAACAAAAACAAATTTGAAAATCTTTTTGTCATCATGACTATTAAATTGGAAATTGGATACCTAAATCCTTAGGTTTAAAGCCTTAGTGGTTTAGCTATAGGAGAGGTCGGCACATATTAAATACTATTACTATTTAATTATTTAGATTTTTTCATTTAATTATATTGACAGGTATCATGCTCAAGGTCTTAAATATCTACTATGTAAAAAATATTGAATAATTTATAAGCCAGTTCAAGTTCAAGTTAAGTGCAGTGATAGCCTTGATATGACTATTAGCCTGCCAAAGTCAAAGGTCTCAAGTGCGAATCCAACGCACCTTTGACTTTTCGAAGTAATGTCTTAAACGGTGAAGAAAAACACCGTGAGGAAACCTGAGAGATTTTTCTCAATTCTCAATGGCGTGTGTAGTCTGCCAAAACGCAGTATGTTAGCATGATACACTATAGAATCCCTTTTGATCTGAGAAGAGACCGTGCCCAGCAGTGGGATAAAGTAATCGGTTGATGATGAGAGCAGATAGGAAGTAATCAAAAATATTTTATTTCAATGAGACCATTTTTGAAATATTAATCTAAATTCATCGTCATCATATCAGCCTATCGCCGTCCACTGTTGAACGTAGGCGTCCCCCAAAGAGCGTCAACCAAAGGTTAGGTTAGCAAACTAATTGCAAGGTTCCAAGCCTTATGGAAAAGTGTCGGCAAGAAACTCTATAAAGTCTTTAAAATAAAAAAAATTACAATGTTGTATTTTCAATGTGAGAATGATGCAGTAGGATGTCAAAGATAATAATGGGGATCAATAATTCCAAATCAGAAATTATCTTTTGCCTTGCAAAAAGATATCATATCAGAATCCGGATTGACATGGCATGTCATATTTCCGTCATATCAATGTAGAGGTCACACATGAATCCAAATCAGCTGCCGATAGTGTCATTCTTCAGAGATAATTCAACTTCACAGCAACAAAATTGCTCTTGCTAATACTTGAATTAAGAAAAGAGCACCTGGAAGGAATTGGGGGAGGCCTTTGCCCAGCAGTGGGGCAGTAACGGCTAGAAAAAAAAAACTTTAATTATGCGTACAACTCGGCTAATGTTTCTGTATACTTATTTATAGTCTGGCAGTCTAGTCACAATATAAATGCTTATATTGTGGTCTAGTGAAAAGGTTTTTCCTGGGTAGGTGACCGTGAACCATCGTCGACCGCTTACTAAAAGGCAAAGAAGCGGTTACTAACAAGCCCATACAGTAAAAAAACTACTATTACGACGAATACAATATTTCAATCAATTAGCAGAATATAAAAATTGTGTGCAAAGATACTGCAATACTAGTGTTAGCACTTACACGTGAAGAGACTCCATTCCATACGCATACAAAACAAATAGACTTAAGAAACGTAAATGTGACATGGAAAATTTACTACGGCTTATGAATAAGAAGCAAACTGGTCTTTTGAAGACTTTTTTGTAAGGGGCCGTCCATTAATCACGTGATGTTTTTTGGCATTTTTTAACCCTTGGTGATACATGGTGAGTTTTAGGACTGCTCCCACCCGCCACCCCCTATATCACGTGTATTTTTTAATAACAAAGAATCTTATTTTTTTTAAATCTACGGCCCCCCTCCCCCTTTGTGATATTTCATGATTTTTCATGGACCCCTCCCCCCCCTTTAGAACCTCACGTGATTAATGGACAGCCCCTAAGGGTCAATTCATAAGGAGGGACGGAAAACAACATGAACTCATTATATATGAATTTTATTTACAATTGCATCATTAGTCTACTCGTCCTCAGCGTGACTGCTACGCTAGAGGTCCTGGATTCGATTCCCAGGTCGGGCAAAGAGGTTTTTCTATAAAATTCCCACTAGGTAGCAGCTCAGAGTTTGGAACTATGCCCGGTTAGTGGTAATAGGCTCGTCCCCTAATACATGTACATTAGTACACACACACATGTGTGGTGTGACGCTAAAAGATAGAGTGAGAAACAGTGCGATAAGGGAGCGTTGTGGAGTGAAAGAAGATGTAGTAACAAGGATTGAGAAAGGTATGTTAAGATGGTTTGGTCATGTAGAGAGAATGGATGAACGGAGATTGACGAAACAAGTATATATGGTGAGTATGGATGGACGAGTTGGATGGAGAAGACCTCGGCGAACGTACCACAACCAAATTGCGGATGTTTTTAAAAAAGGCCAGGTTCCGAGCACCCTAAACCGACGGTCATGCATGAAGAGATTAATGAATGTAGATGAAGCGAAAGTAGTGTGCCAGGATAGTAGCAAGTGGAAATCTATAGTCTCTGCCTACCCCCATGGGAGACAGGCGTGACAATATGTATGTAGTACACCTCGGCCTAACCCTTCGGGGAAAACAGGCGTTATAACATTTTATGTTTATCATGAACGAACTGTATCATGAGTCTTATGAGTCTAACTATAGCGCAAGGGCGTTTTTAAATCAGTACGAGTCCGACATATTATGTTCTCCTTGCCTGCCTTGGGCAGAAAATCTACTTACATCATATGCTTGCCGCTTACCTTGGCAGAAGATGATTGAATGATTTTTCGCCCAAAAAAACGAGTAAAAAATCTAAAGGTACAAACTTACCCAGTCTCTGTATTGTTGAATGATACATCTGCTGAAAAGTTTTCCGAATTTGTATAATTCGTCGGGTGGGTTTACGATAATGGAGGTTTGTCCCAAGGGTATTGATTCGGTCTTCGTGTCGGAAACCGGGACAAGTGTTGGCTTCGCCGTCCATTCTTGGGTCAAACATTTCTCTGCTAGGAACTCGTTGAATTTTCCATATTCACCTGTTGCTATTTCTAAAACTGGAAAACATATTCAAATTAGTTTGAAATTAATGCGTACCCGCCGTTTCTTTTTAATTTTTTTCTTAATTACTTTTATACTAAGGCTTATAGAATGATGTTGAGTAGTCTTAGATACTCCTAATCATCAGCTATCTTCTAGTGAAGGTCCCGTCGGAATCGGTCTAATCATTTTGGAGTTCATAGGCACCAAAGGTACATACTAACTGTGCCTCGGGGTTTCACCCATAATTTCTGATTTTTTTTTATTGCATCGCTACAAAACACGAGATCACTAGGCTAATCCGAAAATTACTTGTAAATTTCATCAAAATCGGTCCAGCCGTTTTTGAGTCCAAATGAAGCAAACATACATACACAGATTTTTATATATTTGAGCAGGTACAGATATTATAGCGAAATAACTATTCTTCATTGATTAATCATGAAATCTCAGATACGTACTTTAAATGCCGCTTACAAACTCAAATTGGCATTTAGGTACCTACATACAACAACAGACCAACCTATACAATTCCAGTTTAAGCTGATCACGAGTTGTATAGGCTTGCAATTAAATATGAAGCCAGCAAAAAATGGATTTGTATAGCTCGAGCGGTAGCCGTGCGTACTTTATTTTCAGGATACAGAATAGTTATAAGAAAGAAATTTCAAAAAATCCCAAAGTATTTTAAAAAAACACGAGATCAATACAGATAGGACTGCGGGGAAAGGCTCGTTTATTTATTACGTCGTAATATTGTGTCTGATGATCATGTATTCGTATTAGATAATAATATGCGTGTTGCAATTATCGTTATTATTGCAAAATTCAATTATATAATATCTACTCATACCTATACATGGAAAGTAATTTCTATGAATAAGTAATTTTGCAAGCCTCACACAACAGGTTTCACACTTTAAGCACTTTATCAATGATTAATTTTACTAATTAAAAAGTTACAAATATTAATTGTACAACTCACATTCTTATAAACTGGTTTTTTAATTAAATGCAGAGTAGGTAAGTGTCACATCACATCAAATTCCTACAAAAAAAATGCGTTGTGTTTTGAAACGATTTTTTATGCAACCAACGATATAATAATAAGTCTTTGTATGTAACACACTTTTTATTCTTGCTCGACTCCTAATGGTCACAGCGTGATGTAAAATAGCCTTAGTTACTCCTCATACCATCAGCAATTAAGTCAAAGTCCGAATAAAATTGTTGGGCGGTTTCTGAGATAAGTCGGAACAAATTGTTTTTAAAATAGATTTTTCGTTTCGTTTAGATAGTAAGTCGCCGAAGTCTGTATACAAAGGCGATTATTAGGGTCTTTATCAGAGCCAAAGAAAACAAAATGGTAATTTATAGGAAGTTAATCAATAAATAGATAAATAATTGTATTTAATGGATATTTTTTTCAAAAATTATTGAACACATTGGTATAAAAAAATGCATTATAATTGTAAATAACGTAATTAGTAACATCAATATACATATAAACGAGACGTATTAATTAATATGCCTATTTTGTGCAAATTGAATCACATGATTTTTTTAGTTGTCAAGGTTCTTCCATGCATAGATAACGACATTTCATAGCTAATTAAGAAATTTTTTATGTGAAGTGGCCTTTTGAAGAAAGATCCATGCCTACGACCCAAATTTGCATAGGCTCACTATGCAAATTTGCCGCCGATCTTGTATACTTGTGTGACGGGTTGTTAAGCTACGATAATGGACTTCTGCCCAAGACCGGGATGGTTGGCGCTCTTTGGGGGAGGCCTATGTTCAGCAGTGGACGGCACGCTTGCCGTTGGGACTGCTATATGTAGATACTCAAAGCCGTTGTGGATCTTTCTTCTAAACTTGTCTAGTCTATTTTTATAGTCTAGACTATAAAATAGATCAGCCTTCGTCAGCTAGGAAATGCCGCCACCATTACGCTCGTGACTTTTAAAGACTATTTACGGAAATAATTTATTATTTAACATCTCCATAAAATATGTCACAAGGTACCTATTAAAAATGTAATACTTATTTATGTTAATATGGGGGTTATTTTTATCAAATTTGGCATCAACGAATGTTAAATAACATTAAAGATATTAAAAAAAAATCGACCTCGTTTTCTCTCCGGTTACGAACATGGGACGCTTTAAGCTACATAAGTATTGGTAGTATTCAATAAATTGTTTCCGGCAGTTTTTATAAATTGGACATTGGACTATTTTGTCTCTCCGTTGTTTATGCCTGTGACCTCTCATTACTGTCAAGATTTTTTATTTTTATTCCAATAAAATGGGAAGAAAGCTAGGACGCACCAAACAGCAACTGCAGCCTAGACGACATCAACACTAGTGGTAAGTAGGTACCAGTCGCGCGTTGCCATGTTGAAGCCTCAGTTTTTCCGTTTCATATGCCGAGTGATTGCACTGGCTACATTGTGTTTGAAACCGGAATACAATAATGTTGGCACATTTTACCTACTTAGCGGCAGGCTATTTGGCAATGTGATGATAATTGCCATCCCAAACCACAGTTGCACCACAGTCTTAGGTACCACCATTAGAATGTATTATTATTCCTTCCTCTTTATTATTTCTCTTTGCTGGGAAGAAACACCTGTGGCAAAAGCCAACAAAACCCAGCACGCTTCGTGGTTGGTTGATTTATCGATCCGCCTGGACAAACCAACGGCGCCCATTATACCTATTAAAGTAGGTACTATTATTAGCATAATCCAAGAATAGAGTGACACAATATAGGAGGAGCGACAATAATATATTAATTAATAATATATTATATATTATGCCTGAAACTGTCTTTCGAGCAAAGAACTATAGCAGATTTGAGTAGACCAATCCAACTACCAACTGGTGGCAAGCCTGTTTAGGAAGTAATTTAGGAAGGTTAACAACCCAATTCATGACGGGACCAAATCAGCGGGACATTTGCGTAGGCCAGACTATTCAAGGAAGTGTATATAGGTTAGCCATAATGGGTACTTATTTATTTGCTGTAAGTTGCGTGTTCCTCTGACAGGCATAAGCATTGATAGCTATCGCAGGTTTTTTATGAAATGCAGCCAAACCAACTATTCCATCCTATCCGCAACACAAATTATAAATGAGGGTACCTACTACGATATTGTTTGTGAAAATTCTCACAGATGGGTGTTTAAAATGAACAGTCGCCCGGTGGTCGAAATTTAACCGCAATATTTTGCACTCCTTCTCAATATGAACTTTCATTATGCCAAACTCCTCTTGCACTCCTCAGCCGTGCGCGGTATGTGCTTAAGTTAGGGTACGCTGGTCTTTTGTATTATAGGAAGCCTATACAATGCGAGATCAGCTTGAACTGGTTTTGTATAGGTTGACCTGTAGCCGTGTGTACAAAGTTTTTTCTTCGTGTATCAAAAAATAAAACACTCCAATAATTCAAATTACTAATGCTTAATTCCTCTCACTCTGAGAGTGAAGCCGTTCCCAGCAGTGGAACCGAAAAAATATTGATGATGCTGATGGTGATGAGGATTATCATTCCTGCGATGATTTTGTTTTCCGAATATCCCAGAATCTTGACTCACTTATGTCGACTACGTCATTCAAGGATCTCCTGAACCAAAAGTCATGTGTGTATCTGTCAGTCAGGTAGATAATTAGGTACTGATGAGATAACGAATGGAATATAAATGAAGTAGGTACGTTTTTCGAGACCCGTTTTTACACGGTAATTAGTCTAGCGACTTATTTAAATTCTGTCTTCTGTTTAATATTTTTTTTAATCAAAACTATAGTTATATTTAAATTACCTCCTTAATTTAATTATTTCGGACTTTGTAGGTATGTCTGAATGTATTTATCTTTGTTTTTTTCACATCTATTTCCATATTAAGACCATAATTAGTACCTATAATTCTTTGACTCCATCCATCCTCCATCCACCTAGAATTTTCCCAATTATGTTAGTCGACTATGTCGACTTCCAATCCAAGCAGATGCATCTAAGATGATAATGATTATCAGTATTTACACGAAGCGACTGCCATCAAACCTCCGCAACCCAATTTCTGGACAACATCGATATTCGAAGGATAGGCTGGTTGTCAGGCTTTTTAGGCTTCTGACCAATAACAATGATTAAATGTACTGGTTTCTAACACTTACGCGAATATCAGACATTGAAGCGGGCTTCAATCAAAACTTACTTCAAGCCGCTGAAGAAGATTAGTCAGTTCCTACCACCTGTCAAGTGCCACATACCTCTACAAGATGCAGGAGTATACAAGCTTGATTGTGATTGCGGTCTCTCATACATAGGCCAAACTAAAAGAAGCATAGGGACCCGCGTAAAAGAACACATCGCCGATGTCAAACACCGCCGTTCCGGGAAGTCAGCAGTTTGTGAACATACACTTGACAAGACCCGGCACTACATCAGATTTGATAAACCACAAGTCCTTGCAAAAGAAAACCGATTCCTACCTAGGATGATTCGCGAGGCTATTGAAATTAAAAAACATCCAAATTTCAATAGAGAAGATGGCTGGGTCTTACCATCTGCTTGGAACCCCATCATAGATTCCATTAAATCCAAGCACAAGACTGCGAGACCTAAGGATACGGTGAGCTCATTCTGCGTGACCGGCATAAATAATAATCAACAAAATGTAGGGTAGCTGTTGATAATTTTGACATTAGGACGACCAACACCTTAGTCCACCCGTGACCATGGATACTGTAAAGGATCCGAAACGTCGGGAATTTAAAATAATCAATATAACGCGATAAAATCCGTAAAAAGTAGTTTTATTTCAATGATTAAATGTGTTCACTGTTCGTATGACAATCGGGACGACGGCTTTACGTGCGCTCCGAGGCACGGACGGGTCTCGATATGTTAATAGTCACTTCTCTAACTCCATATTGTATCAGTATTTATGACATAAAATTGAGCTTTATTCAAATCACTACATAGTATAAAACAAAGTCGCTTTCTCTGTCCCTATGTCCCTTTGTATGCTTAAATCTTTGAAACTACGCAACGGATTTTGATGCGGTTTTTTTTAATAGATAGAGTGATTCAAGAGGAAGGTTTATATGTATAATACATACATATTTTAGTATAGAAAAGCCAATAAACCACGCGGGCGAAGCCGTGGGCGGAAAGCTAGTATCTTTACAAACGAAACGACCCGCACTCGTCAAATTGTAAGAAGTAACAAGCTTACATGTGAATAAGTTATACGTACTGTAATCAGCTGGGTTGTGGTACATGGGGCATTGAAGTCCAACGGAAGCAAGGTAGGGCACAGTGTTCTCGCTCGAGCCGTGGTATATGCACATACCGTCTGCCAGCATGTAAACCTAGGCACACATAAAAAAAACTATTAGCGAGTAGGTAAATCAAAACATCAGCAAATTCTTTTTTAATTGTGAGGTAAAATGTCACCTGGGAAGACGGCAGCAGGGATTCGTTACTCTCGCTACGACCATGACAGGCCGGTACAAACACCGGTCCTCATCAAAGGTATTTCTACAGCGTTTCTTGCCTCGCTTTTTATATAAACGCTCCTGTGTAGGGGATAATCATACTCCTGCCAGATTTACTAGGATACGGCACAGCAGATCTGGGTATATGTATTTTTATATATATAAAATGAATCTCTATTTCAAGCGGTCACGTCATAACTTGAGAATAAATTCATCGATTTCATTCATCTTTTTTTTAAGTTTTCTTATACTTTGTAGAAGGTTCTTACGGAAAAGAAAATTGAGCAGAAAAGGGAAATATCAGAAAACTTCGAGGTTTTTTTTCCAGTTTGAATTGAATATTCATAAGTAGTTACGACAGGACATCGTTTGCGGGTCAGCTAATCTACTAATATTTATAAGACGTCCTAGTCATTATCAATTGAACCCTTATAGGCCGACCGTTTAACTCGCGTATCGCCTGCGCGGTAAGAAGGGAGCGGGGGGAGATGTTAGCGGATGGGTAAAAAGATACTTCTTATTTTATTCTCAACAATGTCTATCTCGAGATAAATCTTTGGCAGCGCAGGCGATACGCGAGTTAAACGGTCGGTGTAAAACAGTCAGGTACACGATAGAAAAAAATGATTTGTTTTTAGTCATGCTCGGGATGTAAAATAGGTATGTTACCTTAAAGGTGAACTTATACTTATGTAGAAATGTAGATGTAATGGTTATACCATTACATATGAAATGGATGGCGAACTGTGGGTGTACATTAAGTACACCTCTGCCTAACCCTTCGGGGAATACAGGCGTGATGGTATGAAATGGATGGGTAGTTAGAAATCTTCCATCCTATAGGATAAAAGCTTAAAGCTTAATGAACTGAGGAGGCACGAGATGTGTTGCCGTCCAATCAAAGGGAGGATCCTCCGACTAGGGGGTGTACTGCTTGACGGGCCGCAGCCCGGCGGTGGATTTTGGGCGAATGTATAAGTCACCCAGTAAATATTGCTTGCGCGATTCAGGATTAGTTTCGACGTAGTTCCATGTAGCGCAATAGATGTCGCTACAAAAGATTGTTCGTTTATAAATACCTAATAGTTCCCTGGTCGTGTTTTTACCTTTGTTATTTTATAAATTATATTCATAAATTAAATAACGAAAGACCTGCCATTTAACACTAAGGTCACACTTATTTTAATTAGAAGTAGGTAGGTATAATTAAAACCTGATTATTAAATTTTGCATAGTTTTTGACTACGACGTAAAAAATTAATTAATTTATTAGTGTTCGATATAGGACATGAAATGTGAACGAGTTTAAGAAGAGTACATTGAGGTGGAAAATTGACCCAAAGGTGAGATTTGTGACTTTTATGGTATGTAGGTACCTACTGGGACTGGGCCGAAATTATATTTTCAACATAACAGGATTAGGCAGAGCTGTTTCAATGTACGCACGGCTACACATCAAGCTATACAAAACCAGTTTACGCTGGCCTCTTATTGTATGGGAAGCCTATACAATGCGAGATCAGCTTAAACTGGATTTTCATAGGTTGACCTGTAGCTGTGTGTACACGCAGTTCGCCGGTATTTTTAGGTCCCATGTAACAGGGGGCGAGCCTGTTACCATTAACCGGGCACAAATTCAAACACCGAGCTAGTACAAAAAATTTCATATAATATCTACCCAATAAAACTGCTCGCCTTGGGAATTGAAGGACCTCTAGCAGTCACGCTGACGATAACTAGACTAATGAGACAGATAAATTAGGTATATACATATAAATAGTTGACTGCCTCATTAGTCTAGTGGTCCTAAGTGCGACTGCTACGCTAGAGGTCCTGGGTTCGATCCCCAGGTCGAGCAAAGTGTTATTGGTTTTTTTCTATGAAATTCCCAGTAGCAGCTCGGAGTCTGGATTTGTGCCCGGTTAATGGCAATAGGCTCGCCCCCTATTACATGGGACCTAAACATACCGGCGAAATGTGGGTGTACATTAGTACACCTCTGCCTAACCCTTCGGGGAATACAGGCGTGATGGTATGTTATAAATATAAATATTCTGAGTATTACCCTTCATTTGTTAGCAGTAACTAGGGTTATCATCAGGGGCGTAGCTACCACTGTATCAGCCTTATCAATGATACGGGGCCCCCGGGCTACAGGGGCCCCTAACGCGTGTAAGCAAAAATTTGTAAAATGTTATCCATAATGTCACTTTTCACTTCAGCAATAACAAAAGTCAAAAAAGCAATCTCTTTTTTTCCGGGTTAAGGGTGCGCTTAGAAGAAAAAACATCCTACATTTACCTCTAAAATAACTAATTTTGATACAGAGCACGCTACGCCACTGGTAATCCTACAGTTTAATGACTTTTCAGGCTATGTATTTTCAGGCTATGTGTTTTCGTCAGTATGTTGTCTCCGAGGCTACGTATACTAAGGAATGAGTAGTTCCATTGCTAGCGACCTTTCCTATATAAAATAAAACATTCAGTCATAATCATGTTGCTCAAATTGAATATTTAATGATAGCCTTAGCGTTATGTTACTCGCCTTGTGCTTAACACATACAACCTTTTAAGTTGATAGTGACCTACGATTGATAATCGGCACTTAGATTAAGTGTGAGCGCAGTCAAATGGAATATGCATCTTGTTGTTTGTAGTTAGAGTTTATATCAGAACGGTAAGCACTCAAAAAATATAGTCTAATCTTACAATCATAATATACCTAGACTACTTTTCGTCAGATTTGTAGTAATATACACTCACAGTTCGCCAGTATGTATGTTAAGATCTTATAATACTGATCGTGTAATACTGAGCGAGGCAGGCTAATTGGCAATTATAGGATCCACATAAAAGTTCAAGCTGCTACTAAGAATTTCATAGAAAATATCAATAACACTGATCGATAAGGGAATGTTGAAGGTTTCGCCCATATATGCGTTCCTATACTATTCAACCAATAGAGATGAATCTTTTGTGAGTTGTTGTGTGACGGGACTTGTGACGAGGCATTGCTAGAATTATTAACATTATACCCGGTTACACCCCTATAAAGTCAACCTTAGAGTGTTGTAGCAAAGTGAGTAGAAGAGTTGTACCAAAACCTTACAGGTTTTGATACATCGAGGAAACCTGCAAGCTTGATGCTGTATGAGAAGTTCGCCAACCCGCAATACTTATGTCGGCGTTGTGAGTGCATAAGACTTATAGTCCCTCTAATTCTGGGAGGTGACCGAAGCTCATCTTTGGAATAATACCATCAACATACCATCACGCCTGTATTCCCCGAAGGATTAGGCAGTGGTGTACTAATGTGCACCCACATTTCGCCGGTATGCTTAGGTCCCATGTTATAGGGGGCGAGCCTATTGCCATTAACCGGGCACAAATCCAGACTCCGAGCTGCTACTGGGAATTTCATAGAAAAACCCAATAACACTTTGCTCGACCTGGGAATCGAACCCAGGACCTCTCGCGTAGCAGAGGCGCTCGGGACCACTAGACTAACGAGGCAGTCATGTCTTTGGAATAATATGTAACAGTAGTCCGATGATGATGCGCATTACCCAACAAGTTATGTCAGATTCTGAATTGAAATAAAACTACTTTTTATGGATTTTATCGCATTACATTGATATTGGATACATGACCCGTGAGCGTAAAAGTGTAAGTGTGCTGTTTTATATTTCAACGTCTATTAATCGCGTAAGTGTCAAAAACCAGTATATTTGTCATAATATTTTAGGTCAGCTTGTGCTAATCGTGGTCACAGACGTATGTGTAAAAACTATCAATATTTTGTTTGACTATTGACTTGTAGTTGCGGTATCCTTGTGTGTTCGTGACCGAATTTTACCGTACCGTAGATAAATGCCCGCTAAATAAATATTAAAATAAACTTTGATATTTCTTTGCGAGAAAAAAACACCGCGCTGTATCGTTCGGTATTGGGTTTGAGTTGATTTATGCTATAAATAGCGGACGTATAGGTACATAATTATGATGATTAATTTATGAATTTATAAACAGTTATGTTGTTGGTCAGGTCCATTGACCTCTGTCATGGTCGTGGCGAATGTCACAGATTCCATGGCCCATAGCGCAACGGAAGGCAAGTGTGGTTTCTAGTCGGTACGAGTCCGACATACCCTGCCGATCCCCAGGCGGCGAACAATCCGTGAGGATTTTCCGTACTATAATAAATTTCCATTGACCTTCTCAGTTATTTCCATATAATATTTCGAAGTAGTTATTTATGTATTTATTTATTTATTAATGCTTTATGCACCGTTGGTACAAAGGCGGTCTTAATGCCATAAGGCATTTTCTGCCAGACAACCTTGAGATGATTCAGACATAATTTATAATACAGTAGAGCACTCGTAGATCAAAGAGAAATTAATAAAATGTAGACTAAAATAAATTATATTAGATATACAATAAACATAAACAGATACATATAAGTATGTACACGTAATACATAAAATAATAGGATATATATAACTTATAAATATATAAAAATATGATACATATATTAGATAGGCAGATAGATCAATTCAAGACGATGAATCAGCCAAATTACAGTCGAGAAGGTGTTTTCGTAGTTATGCTTTAATATCGTGAAGTTTACCTACACGATCTTAAAAAATATTTACGAAAATACAAATGATTCATAAATACCCGTTCCAATAAATATTGGAACTTATTTTTTCTTCATTTTCTTACCTGGTCGAACATGGAGTAAATAGAAGCAGTTGGCTGGTGAATGGTGCACACGATTGTACGTCCATTCCGAGCCAATTTCTTCAGCATATTCATGCACTGAGCGGATGTCCTGCTGTCCAGACCACTGCATAACAAAAACATTATTATTATTAATTTATTTCAGATTTTAAAATAATACATACAATTTCGAAATTACACGTTTAATTTACAGTAAAATACTCCTAAAATAATTTAATTATATTATAATATTTAGTGTTAGTAAACTCTTATAAACTATGTTAGTCAACACCCATCGCAATACTGGATTGGGCTATACGCACGATCAACAATCATCTGCAGGATACCGTTGCTACTACCTCTCACACGCTGTATTAAGGAGGCTACTTTCTTGCGAATAAGCGCATGGAAGCTGTCTATCCTGAAGATATTGTTGTATTGGATACAACACAATTCTCTTCTCTCTGTTCTTGCTTTAAGTTTTATTTCATACATTGCAAGGGTTTATATTTTACTATTAAACATCATTATGTAATTTTATGAAATGAATACAATCACAAATACAAATATTTTATGTTAAATTAATTCTAAGTATAAATATTATAATAATATTATTTTTTACGAATTAATTAATTATTATTACGAATAACTAAACATAACATTGTAAGTATTGTAACACAAGTCTATAATAGCTGTGCACACCTGTAATTGACAAGTTCACGATAATATTATATTTATTAGTATGTATGTCGATTTATCAATACATTTGTGAATTTGTTGTTGGAGTGCCATAAATAAATAAACACAACAATATCTTCAGGCAGAGCACAAGAAGCCCGACGAGTGAAGTTTACCCACAAGCTACTCAAGTAAAAAGATTTATTTTTAGGAACCCTCGAACAGCGAGCAAACCTCCGTGCGAGCATTATCATGTAAAAAAAGACAGGTAATAAATGAAAATATCTAACGTCGTCATTTCTTACATTGTCTTTAAAAAGATCGATTTACATAAATAATTTTATCACTAAAAGGAAAGTAAAAAAGTCTTGATTTTTCAATAATCAGAAACTGATAACTTTTGTTCGACGGATAACTTTGACGATATGACAGTTTTTGTATAGAAAATCTTACAAAACGTCGACCTGACTTAATTGACTATTGAAAAAATTTACAAATAAAATAATTATTATACATGCTTACTTTAATAAAAAAAAACCAATGCCTAGGTAAAAAGGTTATCGAAGTATTTATGATAAGCTGGTTATCAACAGAAATTATGACTGTTTTATTTAGTTTAGGTTATCAAAAAAACACAGTACTTAATCGACTAAAGTTTGACTGCCTCATTAGTATATTTAGTGGTTCCACGCGCAACTGCTACGCTAGAGGTCCTCGATTCCAGCAATTCCAGGGACGAGCAAAGTGTTTTTGGGGTTTTCAATGAAATTCTGAGCAGCAGTACAGACATGGTTCCGTGTATGGAAACTAAAAACTTTTTTTGTTGTGTTTGATAGGTATGAAAAAAGAGAGGTTTATGTGCGAAATGATCGATACGTTTGGAAGGTGTTGGATATGGAGGAGTAAAAATGTTCCCATTCGGTGATCTTATACTACAGATCATCATAGTGAAGCGGCGTTAGCCTAATGGCTAGGGCGTCGGACTTGCGATCATGCCGGTTCGAAACCCACCCATTGCACTACCGACGTGAACATACTCGTAATACAAGCATTTGGTTTAGTACGAGGGGTTAACGAATTACTAGTAATGAGCGACCCACATTGCTAGTAACACAAAAAAAAATATCACCAAAAATTTCTATTTCAACTGCCCTGATAGGGTGGCGATGAATGTGTATACAATTCCAGTCAAGTCCTGCTATAGGTAAGGCTAGTGGTTTTTAGCGCCCGACAGTTTTGTTTGTTAAAGTCCTATTTGTACTCGTAGTGGTTGTAGAGAGCCAATAAAAAACCCATTAAATAATAAAGGCTTTTTAATATTCTGAAAATCCCATGGGCACCTACATGGTCTGGCTCTGGCAGTGGCTATTGGGGATTTTCAGCACTATAAAAAAAGGGTAGACAGTTTTCAACTTTGCTTACGGGTCAAACGTTATACTTGAGGAGAGGATAAGAGCGTAGATCTCAATAACTAGCCATATTTACTTGTTCCCAATTAATCGCAGTTAAACTTAATAAAACAAGATTCTTTTATAATATACTAATAGACCCGGCAAACTTCATTCTGCTTTAGATTGGTAGATTCCCATTATTGAAGAACCTTGAGATATACTACACTTTTTCGTTTTTTGGCTAAAGCAACGCCGATGGTTTCCCGACTCGACAACGATATTTACCTAAGTATACTTAAGTATGGTATCTTTATTACGTTGCATCATAATCATTATCATGAGCCCGTGTTCGTTCAATTCAATGATGGGAATCGACCAGAGTGTAACCCTATCTAAGGCGGAACGAAGTTTTCCAGGCCAGCTAGTAAATAAATATAAATAATTATATATATAAAGAATAAAAAGAGGACGGATTAAAAATAAACTGCCCCTAAATTCACCAAAAAGTATAATTTAAACACGCCACGAACCACGAACGCCATTTAACCTTTTAAAAATAAAATTATGAAAAATGACAGTTTTTTATCGCAAGACATGGTAGAAAATTTTCTATACAAATATTATTTATTCTCTTTTACGTGTTCTTTTAAGATTTTACCTATTATTTTTCTTCTTAAACCGCCCCTGTATTACGACAAACAAAACATTAAAAAAAAATATTCTAATCGGTCAATTTTTTTTTTGTTTAGGCGAGACTAACGAACGGCGATTGATTTTTATATATATGAAGATTTCCAGTGTTATTCAAGTTCAACACAGCAAACTTGTTTGACAGTGGAGAAAATTTATGGAGATTACGAAATGATCCTATCGATTATTATCGTGGCGAACTAGGTAATTGATCGATGTTGTAATGCGTTTGATAATACATAATCGATTGTAACTCCATTAGCAGGTATTAAAGCTAATGGAGTTGAGTTCTATTATAATAAAAACTTTTTGCTTATTTTTTATTATTTTTTAGCATTAAATATTGCGAAATATTCACAAAGATATGGATTTTCTAAATAAAGAAAATTCCTAGTGAAAGAAAATTCGATCTCAGGCAGGGTTTGAACCTGCGTCTCTCTGGTTAAGTACACCAGACGCTTTGCCAACTAAGCTACCGAGACCACTGCCTGTGATTCATTTCACTAGGAATTTTATTTATTTAGAAAATCCATATCTTTGTGAATTATATTTACTAAAAAGTATAGTTGTATGCGATTCCTAGAGTTTAGATAGCTAATATTGTCTTGTTTTTGATAGGTACCTAACCGTGACCTATATTTTTTCAGATTATATCTTTCAAAGTACAGTGCAGTGATAGCCTAGTAATATCATCATTAGACTGCCGGGTCAAAGGTCTCGAGCTCGAATCTCTCGCTCTCAAGGCGAGCACCTCTGACTTTCGAAGTCAGATAAATTATCTCGCACATAAACGGTGAAGGAAAACATCGTGAGGAAACCTGCCTGAGAGATTTTCTTGCGCGCGTGTGAAGTTTGTCAACTTGCAGTAGGCTAGCGAGGCGGACTATAGCCTAAACCTTCTGGTTCTGAGAAGAGTCATGTCCCCAGCAGTGAGACAATGTAATGGGTTTATGATGACGATGAATGTATCAAAAAGTTATGCATGAACAGCGGCTCGTGCTCAGTTCAGGCTTTTCTTGACCCATTAAAAATTAACTGGAAACAAAAATTTGGTATATTAAAACAGTGCTTTACATTACGTAGGTAACAGCGACTGGCTTTTAACAATAAAATAAGTTGAGTTCAAAGGCATAGGTAATTACTTATATTAAGCACCGACATTTATCAGCTGTCTGTGTTTATTTTACTACACAAATTTAGGTATACAAAATAAGATAAGTATTTCACTTGACACCTTGACATGCATTAAAATCATTGGTGGAGTGAGTTCAATAGATTTATTGTTTTGAATTTAAAAACACATTTTTATCAGTTTTTGTCAGACAACTCTTTTTTTTTATTCAAAAATCTTAACGAGGCGAGGGTCTCTTGTAAATACCGGTACACATCAAGCTGTCCAAAACTAGTATAGCCTGGAGAATTGTACGGAAACCTTCACAATGGGGGAGGACAGTCTAAACTGGATTTGCTTGCTTTGCTTTGCTGGAGCTTGATGTATAGCATTCCAGCCGGGACTATTCTGTATACCATCCTGGGCTCCGGTGAGACCAGGTTGTCAAGAATGCATTTAACTCATATTCGCAGTGTTAAAAATCCTTTACTGTTCCGTGTGCAACAGAGATGGTATATGAGATTCGAAGTTGGACCTAACATAAAAACACCGCCGTGTTTTCACCACAACGACCTTAATATTCTTCTATAAGTATCATGTCAGATTAATTTTAATCAGGTTTTGTGCATCGTTATTTATTTGTATATGCCAATGATCTGGCTTTTATATTTATATAATTATACAGGGTGTTTGGTGCATCGTTTGCCAAATGTAAATGGCCGATAGAAGAGGTCATTAGCTATCCCTTCAGGCCATATAACTCATTCCTTTTCACACCAGTTTTTTATAACAACTTTTGAAAATTTATTTGGAAAAATTGCAGAACTCACCAATAAACCTTCAAATTAAAAAAAACTAATTAGTATAGCGTTTAAATTTCAGTTTAATTTTGATGTCTAGGTACTCTTGTATGGTTCTATGAAATTCAAAATGACTTGCCAATAACACCTAGTTCCTTTTTAGAAACATCACAAAGTTTTTTCAATGTGTGTTTTCAATGAAATTCTGAGCAGCAGTACAGACATGGTTCCGTGTATGGAAACTAAAAACTTTTTTTGTTGTGTTTGATAGGTATGAAAAAAGAGAGGTTTATGTGCGAAATGATCGATACGTTTGGAAGGTGTTGGATATGGAGGAGTAAAAATGTTCCCATTCGGTGATCTTATACTACAGATCATCATAGTGAAGCGGCGTTAGCCTAATGGCTAGGGCGTCGGACTTGCGATCATGCCGGTTCGAAACCCACCCATTGCACTACCGACGTGAACATACTCGTAATACAAGCATTTGGTTTAGTACGAGGGGTTAACGAATTACTAGTAATGAGCGACCCACATTGCTAGTAACACAAAAAAAAATATCACCAAAAATTTCTATTTCAACTGCCCTGATAGGGTGGCGATGAATGTGTATACAATTCCAGTCAAGTCCTGCTATAGGTAAGGCTAGTGGTTTTTAGCGCCCGACAGTTTTGTTTGTTAAAGTCCTATTTGTACTCGTAGTGGTTGTAGAGAGCCAATAAAAAACCCATTAAATAATAAAGGCTTTTTAATATTCTGAAAATCCCATGGGCACCTACATGGTCTGGCTCTGGCAGTGGCTATTGGGGATTTTCAGCACTATAAAAAAAGGGTAGACAGTTTTCAACTTTGCTTACGGGTCAAACGTTATACTTGAGGAGAGGATAAGAGCGTAGATCTCAATAACTAGCCATATTTACTTGTTCCCAATTAATCGCAGTTAAACTTAATAAAACAAGATTCTTTTATAATATACTAATAGACCCGGCAAACTTCATTCTGCTTTAGATTGGTAGATTCCCATTATTGAAGAACCTTGAGATATACTACACTTTTTCGTTTTTTGGCTAAAGCAACGCCGATGGTTTCCCGACTCGACAACGATATTTACCTAAGTATACTTAAGTATGGTATCTTTATTACGTTGCATCATAATCATTATCATGAGCCCGTGTTCGTTCAATTCAATGATGGGAATCGACCAGAGTGTAACCCTATCTAAGGCGGAACGAAGTTTTCCAGGCCAGCTAGTAAATAAATATAAATAATTATATATATAAAGAATAAAAAGAGGACGGATTAAAAATAAACTGCCCCTAAATTCACCAAAAAGTATAATTTAAACACGCCACGAACCACGAACGCCATTTAACCTTTTAAAAATAAAATTATGAAAAATGACAGTTTTTTATCGCAAGACATGGTAGAAAATTTTCTATACAAATATTATTTATTCTCTTTTACGTGTTCTTTTAAGATTTTACCTATTATTTTTCTTCTTAAACCGCCCCTGTATTACGACAAACAAAACATTAAAAAAAAATATTCTAATCGGTCAATTTTTTTTTTGTTTAGGCGAGACTAACGAACGGCGATTGATTTTTATATATATGAAGATTTCCAGTGTTATTCAAGTTCAACACAGCAAACTTGTTTGACAGTGGAGAAAATTTATGGAGATTACGAAATGATCCTATCGATTATTATCGTGGCGAACTAGGTAATTGATCGATGTTGTAATGCGTTTGATAATACATAATCGATTGTAACTCCATTAGCAGGTATTAAAGCTAATGGAGTTGAGTTCTATTATAATAAAAACTTTTTGCTTATTTTTTATTATTTTTTAGCATTAAATATTGCGAAATATTCACAAAGATATGGATTTTCTAAATAAAGAAAATTCCTAGTGAAAGAAAATTCGATCTCAGGCAGGGTTTGAACCTGCGTCTCTCTGGTTAAGTACACCAGACGCTTTGCCAACTAAGCTACCGAGACCACTGCCTGTGATTCATTTCACTAGGAATTTTATTTATTTAGAAAATCCATATCTTTGTGAATTATATTTACTAAAAAGTATAGTTGTATGCGATTCCTAGAGTTTAGATAGCTAATATTGTCTTGTTTTTGATAGGTACCTAACCGTGACCTATATTTTTTCAGATTATATCTTTCAAAGTACAGTGCAGTGATAGCCTAGTAATATCATCATTAGACTGCCGGGTCAAAGGTCTCGAGCTCGAATCTCTCGCTCTCAAGGCGAGCACCTCTGACTTTCGAAGTCAGATAAATTATCTCGCACATAAACGGTGAAGGAAAACATCGTGAGGAAACCTGCCTGAGAGATTTTCTTGCGCGCGTGTGAAGTTTGTCAACTTGCAGTAGGCTAGCGAGGCGGACTATAGCCTAAACCTTCTGGTTCTGAGAAGAGTCATGTCCCCAGCAGTGAGACAATGTAATGGGTTTATGATGACGATGAATGTATCAAAAAGTTATGCATGAACAGCGGCTCGTGCTCAGTTCAGGCTTTTCTTGACCCATTAAAAATTAACTGGAAACAAAAATTTGGTATATTAAAACAGTGCTTTACATTACGTAGGTAACAGCGACTGGCTTTTAACAATAAAATAAGTTGAGTTCAAAGGCATAGGTAATTACTTATATTAAGCACCGACATTTATCAGCTGTCTGTGTTTATTTTACTACACAAATTTAGGTATACAAAATAAGATAAGTATTTCACTTGACACCTTGACATGCATTAAAATCATTGGTGGAGTGAGTTCAATAGATTTATTGTTTTGAATTTAAAAACACATTTTTATCAGTTTTTGTCAGACAACTCTTTTTTTTTATTCAAAAATCTTAACGAGGCGAGGGTCTCTTGTAAATACCGGTACACATCAAGCTGTCCAAAACTAGTATAGCCTGGAGAATTGTACGGAAACCTTCACAATGGGGGAGGACAGTCTAAACTGGATTTGCTTGCTTTGCTTTGCTGGAGCTTGATGTATAGCATTCCAGCCGGGACTATTCTGTATACCATCCTGGGCTCCGGTGAGACCAGGTTGTCAAGAATGCATTTAACTCATATTCGCAGTGTTAAAAATCCTTTACTGTTCCGTGTGCAACAGAGATGGTATATGAGATTCGAAGTTGGACCTAACATAAAAACACCGCCGTGTTTTCACCACAACGACCTTAATATTCTTCTATAAGTATCATGTCAGATTAATTTTAATCAGGTTTTGTGCATCGTTATTTATTTGTATATGCCAATGATCTGGCTTTTATATTTATATAATTATACAGGGTGTTTGGTGCATCGTTTGCCAAATGTAAATGGCCGATAGAAGAGGTCATTAGCTATCCCTTCAGGCCATATAACTCATTCCTTTTCACACCAGTTTTTTATAACAACTTTTGAAAATTTATTTGGAAAAATTGCAGAACTCACCAATAAACCTTCAAATTAAAAAAAACTAATTAGTATAGCGTTTAAATTTCAGTTTAATTTTGATGTCTAGGTACTCTTGTATGGTTCTATGAAATTCAAAATGACTTGCCAATAACACCTAGTTCCTTTTTAGAAACATCACAAAGTTTTTTCGAAAACGATCTTTTTTATTAAAACTCAACTTAGAATTGCTGTAAAAAAATAACTAAAAGCAATTGGGATCTTCGAATTATTTTAAAATGTTCTCTAGTCTGTCCCCTTTCCAACGGTATGCCATAAGCAAAAAAAACTTTTATTGACATCACTAATTTGCTAAATGTGTAATCGAGGCACATCATTACGGTAAGTAGCACTAGTTTTCGCATAACATGATTTAAGTAGGTAGATAGTGTTATCTGACTCTTACGCAGTCTCTTATCTCTTTCTTACATAGGGAACTAGCTATCCTGGAACATTTTATTTTGTTAATAAGTATCTAATTACAAATTTTATTCAAATTGTCCGAATCTATTGCATATGCACGCGCGACATCTTCGGAGAAAGAACTTGTTTACGCATCGGAAGTTGAGGCTACTGTCACTATCAAAGCAGAAATACGTATACGCGCCACTACAGTCAGTAGAAGATGTGGCGCGTGCATACGCAATAGAGTCAGACAATTTGAACAAAATTTGTAATTAGGTTCTTACTTTTTTTTATGGGATAATTCGGCACACGAGCAGGCAAACTGCCTGATGGTAAGTTGTGTTTGCTGCCCATAGACATCTGCAAAACCCATGGAGTCGCAGATGCGTTGTCGAGCTTATTAAAGGAAAAGAGAGGGGAAGGAGAAAAGGAGAAGGAAGGGGACTGAGGGAGCGATTGGGCCCCTGGCGCTTCACAGTCACCGGACGAAACGCAACAGGAGGGAGGAATGTACTTCCACGGTCGTGCGAACCCATTCATGCTGGCATGCAGAAATGCCAGGGCGACACTACTACTACTTACTACTACTTTCTTATTTTTATTTTTTTCATGTTCGAGGAAAGTTTGTACCACATGTAAGAAGGATATAAGAGACTGCGTAAGAGTCAAATAACACTGTCTACCTACATATAGCATGTTATGCGAAAACTAGTTCTACTTACCGTAATATCGAAAATCAGCCAGATGTGCCTCGATTACGCATTTAGCAAATAAGTGAAGATAATCAAAGTTTTTTTGCTTATGGCATTCCTTTGAAAAGGGGACAGACTAGAGAACATTTTAAAAGAATTCGAAGATCCCAATTACTTCTAGTTATTTTTTTACAGCAATTCTAAGTTGAGTTTTAATATATTTTTTTCTTTTTCAAAAAACTTTGTGATGAATTTCATAAAACCATACAAGAGTAGACATCAAAATTAAACTGAAATTTAAACGCTATACTAATTAGATTTTTTTAATTTGAATGTTTAATGGTGAGTGCTGGAATTTTTCCAAATAAATTTTCAAAAGTTGTTATAAAAAAACTGGTGTGACAAGGAATGAGTTATTGGGCCTGAAGAGATAACCTCTTCTATCGGCCATTTCCATTTGGCAAACGATGCACCAAACACTCTGTATACTACTTTTATAGCGTTTGTGGTTGTATCATTCGCCAACAACTAAGTGCAGGAAAAAGATAAGATTATAACAAGATTTTATGTAAATCAGTATTATTATCTACGTAGAATTTAATGATAGAAGACAGACAGACTTTAATGAATATATTTTTTATTATATTATAGCATTAAATGATGCAAAATATTCATATAGATATGATTTTTTTAGTAAGAGATAAATTGGCTTTAACTTGGCTTTAAATAACTACTAACTAAGTACGTAGTGCTCTCGGTAGCTAAGTTGGTGAAGCGTCCGGTGTACTTAACCAGGGTGGCGTAGGTTGGAACCCTGCCCGATGCCGATTTTTGCTTTCATTAGAAGTTGAATATTCTAATTAAAGAATATTTCTTAGTGAAAGAAAAAGTCTCGGTAGCTTAGTTGGCAAAGCGGCTGGTATACTTAACCAGAGAGACGCAGGTTCAAACCCAGCCTGAGATCGAATTTTTCTTTCACTAAGAAATTTTCTTTAATTAGAAAATTCATATCTTTGTGAACATTTCGCAATATTTAATGCTAAAAACTAATAAAAAATAAGCATAATACGGTTGATATCATCGTTCGACATTGAACTACATGTAAAGGCAGTCGTGTTGGTTGAAAGACATAGTAATGTCTTCAATTGATGGTGCTGACGTCGCCTGAAGACGTAAAATGTGGAAGAGAAATTCGACAGCGCAGGCAGTGGTGTCAGTAGCTTAGTTGGCAAAGCGTCTGGTGTACTTAAACAGAGAGACGCAGGTTCAAACCCTGCCTGAGATAGAATTTTTCTTTTACTAAGAAATTTTCTTTAATTAGAAAATTAATATCTTTGTGAACATTTCACAATATTTAATGCTAAAAATTTATAAAAAATAAGCATAATTTTTGAAATTCAAAAAAATATGTAGCTAATAATGGGCTCTCGCGTAATTAATCTATATCGGTTTACAATACTATTCAATACTACTTACGTGGTAGGTTCGTCAAGGAACAATACTGGAGGGTTGTCAATCAGCTCCACTGCTATGGAAAGACGTTTCTTTTGTCCCCCAGAGAGATTCACACACCGGGTATTTTCTGACCCCGAGAGTCCTAGAGTACAAAGAATGTCATTTATCTGTAACAAAATAAATCACGCTATTAGGCTTTGGTCTTTATATAGTTCCCACTTAGTTATCTTTTCCTTTGCTGGACGTAGGCATCTCCTAGTGAACGCCACAGAACCCAATCTTCGATTTTTCTCATAAACTACTGCCAGCTGCCTTCCGCAAGTCGTCACTATATCTGTAGCCCGATTCACGTAATGAAAACCGTAGCGATGTCGCAGCGACTTAATCGTTGAAACAGTTATTCCTATTCGTATCCGTCGATCGGACCGATTTAGAAGTCGTTCTATTGAAAAATCGTTGAACCATAGTCATACATGTTTGTTGTGCGAGAATCGTTCTTAAACGTTGGCTTGACAGTATTCACATAACACTGGACAACTGTTTCAACGATTGAGTCGCTGCGACATCGCTACGGTTTTAATCACGTGGATCCGGCTACTGACCGGTGGGCGGGCGCCCTACACTACTACCTACTCCACTCGAGAACTTGTTTTGCCAGCGTTTATCAGTTCTCCGACAGAGCTTCTTGAAATATTCCATCCATATTAAAAATTGATTGCGGAAATATTTTAGTCAAGTATTTAAATGCCAAGCTATGTTTGCAAATAGAGTGCCTACCTGTTTTTAAATGCAAACACGAATACTCACAAATCAATCACATATTTTTTTTAAATGTATTCTTACGTTCACGGCTGTGTTCTGCCTGTGTACGGCTGTACACTCGGGATGTTTAGGTATGTTATAGCAGACGACCCTATATTGCCAAATTCAAACTCTGTCTAATGCTGAGAATTTTATAGAATAATCCAATAACACTCCGCTCGACCTCGGAATAGAACCCATGACCGCATAGCACTTGCGCCTAGGACCACAAGACTTAGTTGTTGTAAAGTTGATGTGGTGTGTACTGAGGTCATAGGTACAAAAAAATAATGTATACAGGGTGTCATTGAAATCGTGGGCATAATTTTCAAATAAGGACGCTTCTCAATAATGAAAATTTTAAATATTATTAATATATAATGAAGTAGGCTGGCTGTTAAAACAAAAAAAAGTAAAGAAATAATTTAAAAACAGATACTTAATAAACGCCAATAAATATAAAAACCTTAAAGCACGGCGCGTGCCGCGCAGAAATGAGTACTCGGTAAACTAAACATAACATTTTAATAGTATTATTTTATTAATATGCCTAGGTATTCCTAACAAGTGCTAAATTAATAGGTTCAATGGACCCACGTCTTCAGTTTCACGTTGTATAACTGTGGATGTATTCATCAGTATATTTCTACCTAACCCTTCTGGTAATACAGGCGTGGCCCGTGGGTGGTATATATGTGTCTATTATTGATTTCAATATAATAATCATAATTAAATACAGCAATGTTTATGTACCTTATTATAGCGCGGTTTGCGACCTTTCACGTGAACTCAACTAACATGGATATGGTTCGTAATGAATGCTCTCAATCAATCCATTGATGATTCTGAAGAAGCCTCGAAGAGGAAGTAGTACAGTTGATAAAACAAATGATGTTGCTCACCACGCTTAGCTTCAGCTTATCAGTAAGTGTGTCGCCTAGTTTCATGTCAGCGGCGAACTTCATAAGCTCAGCGACGGTGAACAGTCCGTTGAGCCTGTCATCTTGAAGGATGTAACAAGACTTCTTTCTGTACGCCTTCAGTGATGAAACCGAGGTTTTCGGATTCAGCTCGCATACGCAATCGCCCGCCCGGATGGTACCCGTAACCCCTTGTGTTCTGAATTAATAAAAAATAATTTGCACGTTTGCACGTTGGAAACAAGTTATGGTGAATAAGTAATAATTGGGATCAAAACAGAATTTAACAGTTCCTACAATTAACAAGTCATCGGCAATATTTTATAATTTTTTTCGATGATCTGGCGAACCTGAGGCAGCAGTCAGCTAATCTTGGAAGACAGCTTACTTTTTTTTAAAGCTTACTAGCAATGTAGGTAGCACATTAATAATAATAATGTTAACCCCTCGTACTAAGCTAAATGCTTGTACCTATTACGAGTGGATTCACGTCGGACAACTACATGATCGCCGATACAAGTCCGACGCCCTAGCCATTAGGCTAACTTATTATTATATAATAAGATAAGCTGGCTTGGCTGTCATCTAACATTAGCTGACTGCTGCTAAACAAAATGGTTGTTCTTGACTAGTGATTGTAGTAGTTTTAAATTTTATAGAATACCTCATTCCATTAGTATTCAGAAGCCTGAAAATCAGTCTATCCTTAGAACATTGCATAGAAATGGAGTTACGGAGGTCTAGCCATCAGACCGCTTTGTGTAAAATACTGATATTCAGCCCAATTTCGTTAGACTGGATTCCGACCCCAATTTAGTTGGGAAAAGGGCTAGGAGGTTAATTAATACTTGCAGTACTTGTTTGCTTTTTATCTATTTTATTCCAGAGTCACTAGGTACTCACGAGAAACCCGTTAGTGCGTTCATTAGTGATGATTTTCCGGCGCCGGAGGGTCCCATTATGGCAGTGAGTTGGCTGGATTTGAACAGCCCAGAGACGCCCTTTAAGATGGTCTTCTTCTCTAGAACAATGCACAGGTAAAGATTACACATGTTTGTTATGTCAATCTACAGCTTGTCTAAAGAACTAGTAATAATACGAGTATCATAATGTAGGTATATTGAAATGGTTGTCTGGAAGAAATTGCTTTTAGCGATAAGACCGCCAATTTTACCTACTTACTACTTTTGTTTCTTGTGTACAATAAAGAATAATCTATCTATCTATCTATTTATATTAGATAAAAAGTTGATTGCCTGATTAGTCTAGTGGTCCTTAGCGCGACTGACGCTAGAGGTCTTAGTTTCGATTCCCAGGTTGAGGAAAGTGTTGGTTTTTCTATGAAATTCTCAGTAGCTCGGAGTTTAGATATTATTATGTGCCCGGTAAATTAATGGTAATAGGTTCGCCCCCTATTACATGGGACTTAAAACATACCGGAAAACTGTGGATGTACAGTAAGTACACTTTTGCCTAACCCTTCGGGAAATACAGGCGTGATGGTATGTAGATCAAATTAAATAAGTATACCTACCTACTATAAAAAAGTTGCCTGTTTTACGCACATAATAATATTATGATATATTATAATAGGCACAGGTATTAAAAAAAATTATTTAATGAGTTAAATATTTAAATTAGGTAAGGTAAGTTTACTGCCTATTCTACAATTCTGTAAACAAGTTCTTGGTACCTACTTCTTCAAATTATTCTTTAATTTTTTTTAGTAATGAACCTATCTTACCTACTTACTTATTTCCAAAAGTTCCACTTTCGTATATTTTGTCATAATAATATATTTATGTTTTAACAGGTATTTACTTTATTTTTATAAGTTTCCCTTTGTTCATGATTGGTACCTATACTATAATATTAGTATGGTATAGGTATTATAGTCGTATAAACTACGACTTATCTTGTCAGTCGAGCTATCGAGCTATCGAAAGCTCGACTGACAAGATAAGGCGTAGTTACGGTATAAGTGTGTGCGTGTAATTGTGTCAGTCGAGCTTTCGATAGCTCGACTGACGAGATAAGTCGTAGTTTAGTACATGGCAAGGCGTAGTTTAAGCCGGCCTCACTTCTTAGTTCGCAAAGTTCTTTCTTAACTTTATATTTGATCTGAGTGGCCCGGTTGCGACTATAGGGAAGTAGAAGGCAAGTGAGATTTTTTGTCGATATGAGACCGACATACCATACGTCACCTCCGCAGGTGGCCAGATTAAAAAGAAGGGTAACATGGAAATTACATAACTATTACTACATAAAAATAATCCATTAAATTAACATAAACGCGACTCATTCGGCAGATGTAACATTCCTTTTAATATTTTATAAGTATACATACTGACATATATATTTTTTAAAACAAACTAGTGTAATCAAAAAGATATGAATTCGAATTGATCTATATATAAAAGATATGCGTTTTCTAATGATAGAAAATTCATATCTTTGTGAACATTTCGCATTATTTAATGCTAAAATATAATAAAAAATGATCATTTAGCGTACTCCTGCCAAACAGATAAGAATCACTTTTTAGGGTTAGGTGCTACTTTAGGTATCGTCTATTTATACATATTACTATATAATTATTTGATATTTTTAAATATCTCTAATGTACAGATACTTTACAATTTTATAATAGTATAGTCTTATCGGTCGTGACGTCGTCCTTGATAAATTTAAATAAATATTTAAGTTAGAACCACGGAAGAGATAAATAAGGTTGGAAAGGCCCTAGCTGCTGTTTTGTACTAGGACCAGTGTCGCCGCTTTACTCCCACTATTTCAATTCCCAAACATACGCAACATTATCTTTACAAGTTTTTCGCACACAATCAAATCACACACACATAAATCAGTGGGCAGCAATTTGTTCACACACTAGCACCAAGCTCTCGTAGGCATTAGACACACACACGCAACACGCATACGCTAGTGCTTGAAAAGCCGACTGAGAATTTATCGATATTTTTATCGATACATTCTCAGTCTGTTATGTATTTTTATATTGAATGGGGAAAAGGGGAACATAAAAATCAAGAACTATTTTCATTTAATTTAAAAGAATTACTGTCCTTGGAACAAAACGTAATCATTAAGCAATTAGGGGAAATCTAACATAACATAATAGAGTTATAACATAACATTATTATAATTAATTGCATAATATTTCGAATAGAATCAAATATTAAAACGTATAAAATAGGTAGGTACGTATAGTATTTGACTTAGATTTGACTAGACTATATTGTATCTATTCAGTATTAAAATCTAAGTAAAATAAAACGGTCTACATGCCGCTTCATCTTCATTCATTCAATGATTAATATAATATAAAATACATCTTACTAAAAATATACTCTCATCAATTAAATATATATTATTTCATAAATAATCTTTGCCAACCGTAAATATAGTTGAGAATTCTATCGATGCTTTTATTTACCTCGATATCGATAGATGTACGCCGTGCATCACTCACGGCCAACCCCGGCAAACGACGAACAACGGCTATGGTTGAAGAGTAGAGAACGCAATGCATGCAGTACATTGCAAGCGGACACACGACATCGTGTTGATTAAGCGAGAACACATCGGGCAATGTATTTTATTTGTAACTTGTTGCAATAATATGATTGATATTTGGAATTTCATATTGATCAGTATATTTTTATGTTTTTACCAATTATTTTGCAATTAAATGCTATTTTTGACTTACAGATGGAAAGATATACCTCCTCGCTATATACTGGTGGTCTGACATTTTGTCTATTACGTAAGAATAACACAACACGGCAGTTTAAAGCGGAGCTCTGTTCTCTGAAGTAGTCATAAGCACACTAAACGCGGCGAATGTATGATTCGGGCGAGTTATGATTTTCTAATCAAGACTGTGGCGCGCCTGCCCCGCCCACATGGCCATTCCAATCTTCTTTATCTCTTCCGTGGTTAGAACGTATCCATGTTGATAGAGACAACTTATTATAGTGAAAATAGTACGTTCTATCTTATATAGTATTTTAATAGTATTTTCAAACTTAGTACGACCTACCTACTTACAAAACACTTAAATCACTACATAAGTTTCAGTACGTAATAAGTAGATAATTAAAAAATAAAGCGCGACTGCTACGCTAGAGGTCCTGGTTTGGATTCCCAGGTCGAGCAGAGTGTTGTTGGGTTTTTATATGAAATTCCCAGTAGCAGCTCGGAGTCTGGATTTGTGCCCAGGCAATTTTAATGGCAATAAGGTCGACTAAGCCGGACCTAAACATACCGACGAAATGTGGGTGTACAATAGTAGGTACACCACTGCTTAACCCTTCGGGGAATACAGGCGTGATGATGTTTTATGTATGTTATGTTAAAAAATAATGAATGGTTAATTAAATCAAAACACCATGACAAGGTAGGTAAGTATAAAATAAATTTCAACATGTGAATGATTATACTACCAATCATCATTCATCACTGAAGAATAATAGAAGTGCGGTTTTCCTGTAATTAGATAATTTGCGGAAACGGTACGAATGGATGATATTTTTTTGTGATAATATAGTACGTAGGTACCTAGTTGTAGTCTATTTGAGCTTAATGCAATTTTTATTACCGCGGAAGTCTATTCTTCCGATACCTGCTCGGTATCTATGTACATGGTACAGTTTATTCGGAATAACTGCGTGCGTCTTAAGTTAGCTGTTTGAAACTGCCGCAAAGCTAAAATCAATGGTTTTTATACATAAATGAATGCGAAACATAATAATATAGTCTGAAATGGTATTTTAAAGAAAAAACCGCCTTTAAAAAATGATAGAATAATTTTATGTCCAAAACAGTTTCGGAAGTCTGTGGCTTGAATTTGAGTGGTTATTTTATTTTCGCCACCAAATTCCCGAACTGTTTTGGACATAAAATTATATTTTAAAGGGGGTTTTACTTTTTTGTTAAATATATTTTATTTTATAATTATTAGGTGGAAAGTCTTGTGTTTATGTACTCGCAAGCCAACTTAACGCACTGCTCCAATGAGACAGGGATGTTTCGGAGTAAACGATAATATCATCGATGTAAACAATTTCTAGATGTTTGTTGATTTCTTTAGAACCGCTGAACTGATTTCGATAAAATTTAAACCTCTGAAGAAAAAAAAACAAAAAAAAAACATCAAAATTGATCCATAATTGACAGAGATATCGCGTAACAAACATAAAAAAACAACATACAGACGTATTGAGAACTTCCTCCTTTTTGAAGTCGGTTGATTACCATATCAGATTTCAATGTAAGCGAATACACCTAACCCTATGAGTTGATGTGTAGCTCCTGCTTTAGAGGAAATTATAATATATTTCTAGTTCCCAATCGACCCAATGTATCAGTGTGTAGTCATCGTGAAGCTTAAATCTCAACTCTTTCACACTGTTTTTTTTTGTTTGAAGGGCAAGTGATCCTTGTCTATTAAACCCCTCTCACTATGAGAGGAGACCCGTGCCCCGCCGTGGGATAATAAATGAGATGATTGTGCTGATGATGAAGTTAGTTCAAAAAACTTGGCAATGATATCTACAAATTACCACCTGGGCCCCTAGACAATGTCACATCTTCATTATCGATGACGAAGTTAGATATCCGAAATGTATGGATTTGACATAATTTCATCACGTGACATATCGAAAGATTATGCCAATTCCATACATTTCAGATTAATCTAACTTCGTTTTCGATATGGAAATGTAACATTGTCTAGGCCCCCTGGTATGTAGGGCCTAATGAAACTCAGCATCTAAAGTAGTGAATATAAACTAAAAACATAGTCTACTAGTGTCGTTGATTAAGTTATGTAACAAGTTGATACAACGATAACATTGAGTAGGTACTTGTTAATGACTTGCTGAGGTAGGTACCTACTGACTCTATTGAGTTCAAGTTTGCGATAAACATTGCCATAGATGGTAGTAATTAGTAGTTCTCAATAATGTCTAATAATGTATAATTATCTTATGTAGTTTAATTTAATTCTATATTATTTTAAGTATATTATAATACTAGCTTTCCGCCCACGGCTTCGCCCGCGTGGTTTCTCGGCTTTTCTGCATTTAAATGGTTCCCTTTTTGCAACATTTTTCATTTATGCTCCGCTCCTATTGGTCTTAGCGTGATGATATATAGCCTATAGCCTTCCTCGATAAATGGGCTATCTAACACTGAAATATTTTTTCAAATCTTACCCGTCGTTTCTGAGATTAGCGCGTTCAAGTAAACAAACAAACAAACTCTTCAGCTTTATAATATTATATATAATATATATAGTATAGATATTAATTATTATTGCAAAGCGAGATCAAAACAAAAATGTGTCCACCACGCTAGCCTACTGCGGGTTGGCAGACTTCACACGCCGTCAAGAAAATCTCTCAGGCATGCGGGTTTCCTCACGATGTTTTCCTTCACCGTTTAAACGCGTGATAATTAATTATGACTTCGAAAAGGCAGAGGTGCGTGCTTTGGATTTGAACTCAAGAACTTTGACTTGGCAGTCCAATGGTCATATCACTAGGCTATCACTGCACTTATTATAAACTTATAAAACCTACTCACTAATAATAACGACCGTGTAAATAGTTTTTGACATTTAAAAAGTGGCTGTTACAATAATTTAAATACAATATTTGACTTTGAATTTGATTAAAATAATGTTCTTCCGGGCCTTGACTCATCTTGATGTGGACCAACCCGTTTGACGATTTTTATTTTTACGAGTGGTCGCCCGGTGGTCGGAATTTGACCGCAATATTTTTCTGCACATCCTTATATAAACTTTAATAATTGCCAAATCTCATACCGTGCGCATAATGTGCTTCAAAACGGGTTCAAAGACTTGTCTTCACGTGTTAATTAGATATTTCAGAATTTTCTTTTTATATTAGAGAAAGTTATCAATTTCATGGACACTACAACCTTTTGAACTCATGTATTTTAGAATAACTTTGTGCATTTACAGTATTTACTTTATAATTCTAGTTAATAAGTATACTGTGCTGTGCCCATCAGGTCCATAATTGATCCTTAGTTTTAAGCTTACCATCTGTTTTAATTTGTATGTACATTATGGAATGCAATAAAGAATTGAATTGGATTAATTAATAAAATAAGTATATTTTAGCTAATAGGTATTGCAATAGGTATAGCTAAGAAATCACATAGGTACATAAATGTATTTAAAAACAACAACCTGAGTGCTCACAGACGTTGGTATCTAGCTGTATCAAGTGACATAAGAAAACTCGTTAAACCACTTGTTAGGTTGTATAAAGTAATCAAGTATATTATTTTTCTTAGTCAAAGATAGTGGTACAGGGCCCCTAGACAATGTCACATCGTTATCATCAATAACGAAGTTAGATATCAGAAATGTGTGGAATTGGCATAATCTTTCGATATGTCACGTGATGAAATTATGTCAAATCAATACATTTCGGAAATCTAACTTCGTCATCGATAATGAAGATGTGACATTGTCTAGGGGCCCAGAGATAAGTCGACGTAACGCTAGGACAAATAGATGACAGCAGCTTGATTTCTTTTTAACCGACGTCAACAAAAGGAGGTGGCTCTCAATTCGGTTGTATTTGTTTTTACGATAGTTACCTCTTAACTCCGTAATTTATGAACTGCTTTGGAAAATTCTTTTTTGTCTGGGAGTTCATATTGTGAGGATGACGTATGAGATTATATAAAACGACTGGTTTCCTATAGAAAAGGAGTACTAGATTACGACTCCAACCCGTCTATTGCTCGTAGATAATATTTAAATGATGATAAGAATTCTACCATTATCTACTTATATGCGGGATTTCATTCGGCCCCAGGAAATTTCTCAACGCCGCTAGATGAATCAATCAAAAATCAGATAAAGTTAGGGGTTAAGCTAAATTAAAAGGCATATTGATTGATTCCTATCTGGAATGAAAAAGCAAAGGAGATTGAGTTTTTTAAGATCAATTAATGTCGAATAGAAATGTGGTATTTTTGAAAAATGTTAAATACTAACTGTATTTATACTTTGTACAGTTTTCGCCTATTATATATTTAATTCAATTTTTTGTTGAAAATATATATACAGCGAAAAAGTGAATAAAGTACTCTAATTCGAAAACTACAAAAAATCGCGGAACATACATGGGGGTCCAATCGATAGGTATGGTAGTCCCCTATCATCCTGCGCCGGCTTGACACCTTACAAGAAACACCTTGTATATATATTAAAACACATACTAAAACATTGTGTCTATAATATAGGTATTTTTTGATAATTTTAATTTATATAAAATGTTAGATTAATACATATAAGTACCATATAACATAACCACGCAGTGTCAATGAATAATTCCATTAATTTACATAATGTATGTATAAGAGGGCAGCAACTTTACATTTAATTACACGTTTGTCGTCACAGTATAAAAAATATAATAGAGGACATAGTTCAATTATAATTGTATAATTGTGGGATCATGAATATAAATTAACAGTGATAATCTAGTGTTTGTAGCGGTCTGCCTTGCATAGTGTACTAAGTCCAAAACTGCGCCGCGTGCGCACCTTTGACTTGTACAGTTCCTTCGAAATAACTAAACGCGTCTGAAGTAAGCCGTTCCGCCCTGCAGCGCGAGTAAAATCACGTAATTGATACATGATTTTATACATAAATATAAAAATGTATGAGGAAAATTGTTACAATTGCGATATATTTAGCACCCCAATGTTTTTATGTTTAAAACCACTACAAAACATACAAGCGAATTGTGGGTATACATTAGTACACCTCTGCCTAACCCTTCGGGGAATACAGGCGTGGTGGTATGTACTGTATGTATGTATGAAAACTTAAGTTAAATAATCAGGTAGAAAATTCAAGAAACTGCAAAAATACGATGCAATTACGCTTTATTATAAAGGTTAATCTTATTTTCCGGAAATGCAAATTACAAGTAGGTACCTACTTATATGTTGTGGATTATTTCAGGGTGAACTAGTTTAAATTGTTACTAATTACAAGTATAATTATTGTTGTTAAGGGCTCGTATTTAAACGAGAGAATACAAAGTCAAAGTAAAGGAGTAAATTCGGTGGAAGTTTAGATGGTTAATGTAAGTACATCTTAAATTTTTTTTTAGTTTTATCATTCTCTTATTTTAGAAGTTACAGGGGGGGGGGATACACACATTTTACCACTTTGGAAGTGTCTCTCGCGTTAAGGGCTCGTATTTAAACGAGAGAATAAAAAGTCAAAGTAAAGGAGTAAATTCGGTGGAAGTTTAGATGGTTAATGTAAGTACATCTTAATTGTTTTTTTAGTTTTATCATTCTCTTATTTTAGAAGTTACAGGGGGGGGGGAGACACACATTTTACCACTTTGGAAGTGTCTCTCGCGCAAACTATTCAGTTTAGAAAATAAAATATTAGAAACCTCAATATCATTTTTGAAGACCTATCCATAGATACCCCACACGTATGGGCTTAATGAAAAAATACAATTTATAGTTTCAGTTCCAAGTTTGGGAAACTCCCAAAATTTAGGGTTTTTTTCTAACCTTGTGTGAAAATCTTAATGCGGTTCACAGAATACATCTACTTACCAAGTTTCAACAGCATAGTTCTTATATTTTCGGAAAAAAGTGGCTGTGACATACGGACGGACAGACAGACAGACAGACAGACGTACAGACATGACGAATCCATAAGGGTTCCGTTTTTTGTCATTTGGCTACGGAACCCTAAAAAACTAATAATGACTACAGAAATAGTAAGTGGGCGACAGACTGAGCGACCACAAATATTAAAAACGGCGACGGCTTTTTTTTAAACAGGACCACAATTTGGTTCTGGCACCTGGCAACTCGGTCTTGGTCTGAAGTCACAGTTCTAACCTAACCTAACCGATATCTGTATTAATAATTTTGCTGCTTAATTGAATTTTGTCGCTCTATCGGTAATTTTATCGCTCAATCGGTAATTTTATCGCTCAATCGGTAATTTGGTCCCTCAACCGGTAATTTTGTCGCGTAATCAGTATTTTTGATGTGCGGTTTGTCCTAAGCGCAACTGCTACGCCACAGGTCCTGGGTTCAATTTCCAGGTCGAGCAAAGTGTTATTGGGTTTTTCTATAAAATTCTCAGTAGCAGCTCGGAGTTGTGTCCGGTGAATGGCAATATACTCGCCCCCTATTACATGGGACCTAAACATACCGGCGGAGTATGGGTGTACTTTAAGTACCTACACCTCCGCCTAACCCTTCGGGGAAAACAGGCGTGATAGTATTTTACGTTATGATATTGCCGTGATCACAGCAGGTTAAATATTGTCGAAGGCCTCTTTCGAATCTTCCGAGTCTTTCCGCATCCCATCGCAGTATGAGTCAAACTGTGGTCAAACTCATTCCGCCATCTCATTCTGTCTGCTGTTACTGATAAGTTTCAGTCCTCAAAAAATTGCTATACATTTTGGTAAGGCGTCAGAACTAAGCCCAAGCTGTGTTAATTTTATGAGATAAGCTCATGTATAGTGTGTCAGTTTTTTGCACAATTTATGAGGGCATTAATAAAATCACTCATAGTTCGTTGAAGAGAAGCCGCACCTTGACGACATATTCAAGTAATTACATTGTTGTCAATGGAAGTGTAAATATTGACACGCCATAGCTCTTCAATCACGATGATGAAGGAAGTCGTTTAGAAGTGGACACAGAAACAACATCACACTTTATTATGATGGTAAACTAGTATACATAAGTACCTATCCATGAACAGTTTCATAGTTGAAATACTTATAGACTTTGTTCTATAGGCAGTCAGAAATGGGTTCGGAAGCAACTTGATTTTGTTATATTCGAAAATGAGCTTAAAACCAGATTACTCAGAATAATACGCGATATATATGGCTATCTTCATATGGAAGGGATATCGACACACAACCGCTTACCATGAATTTATTCATAGTTAGTGGTTGTGTGTCTCTTCCACTCTGTATAAATAATTAATCCCAATTTCCCTTGGTCACGCCATAACTTGACTTTACCGATATTTTTTTTACGCAAAGGTTCTTGAGAAAAAAAAAGTTAATGGCGCAGAAAATTGGAAAATTTCTGAAAACGTAACGACTATTTTAACTTGCCGCGTTTTTTTTTTATTATTAATCCAGATACCAAAGACAGGTCAACATCTATCGGGTCAGCTAAGTATTATAAAAGATTTCAATTCGATGTTTCGAACTAAGTACCTATTTATTTAATTCATGGTCACGGATCACGGAGAGGTTGAGGTGTTGGGGTCTAGTAAATAAGCTACAATTTATTACAGCCCAGACTAAAAAAAATATTTAATAAGCTACAGTAAACTCCGTAAAAGTTGTTGTTTTAAGAATTTATGTAGGGTAGGTAAGTATATATAGTACCTACACTAGAAGTACCTACTTGACGAATGTTATTATTTATTTAAAGTCGGGTGCTAAAAAATATGGCTATGTAATTAATGGATAATAATATGAGATAAATGCACTGTCTTATTATATTTTTATAAACAAGGTCGTAGAACTCGAATAAGTATAGATTAAATTCACTGCAAACTTGTGATAGCACTCATTAAATATAAAATATAATAAAAATAACTATCATAACTTACAGACCTCAAAATATGATCTTTGGCCTTCAGTTCCCCTTTTTTATTCATTTTCTGTTGCGTAATTAAGAGGATAGTATCCGCTTCGCGCCCCATACAAACGTAGTTTGGCTCTTGCTTGAATTTTAAACAATGAAAGTCATTGAAATTTTGCAGTAACAATCTTATCATTAAAATACGTGTTCATGTAATATAAAATTTCATTTCAATATACGGTTAAAAAGTTACACGAGCTCAAAGATTGGCAATTTTCGTTGAAAAACGGCCCAACTTTATGCTAGTATTTCTCGACAATGTATCAATACAGAAACATTCTGATTCGAAGGAAACCCAGATAATATAGTGAATATTTTTTTACAATATTTTTTTTTTACGTATTAACAATATTATAGGAGTAATCTCCAAAATTCGAAACATGAGAAATACGCGTGAAAATGTTGCAAATGTATTGTTGTTTCACCATGCGTCGCGGGAGCTGCGGCGGGTCGGGAGGTGAGACAACGTCCTTGAAACAACCGGCTCGCCGTGCATGTGAGCGACGCGATGAATCGAATGTCGTGAATCTTACTTATTCCGCCGGGTGCGACTTATCGAAAGAGATATTTAGATAGTTTGATGGACAACGAGAGCTTGCGCTCGAGAGAGGTTTTATTATTAGAATATATTATACGTACATAGACTGCCTCATTAGTCTAGTGGTCCTAAGTGCGACTGCTACGCTAGAGATCCTGGGTTCGATCCCCAGGTCGAGCAAAGTGTTATTGGGTTTTTCTATGAAATTCCCATTAGCAGCTCGGGGTCTGGATTTGTGCCCGGTTAATGGCAATAGGCTCGCCCCCTATTACATGGGACCTAAACATACCGGCGAAATGTGGGTGTACATTAGTACACCTCTGCCCAACCCTTCGGGGAATACAGGCGTGATGTTATGTTATGTTATGTATACCTACATAGGTAAGTAAAGATAATATACCGGCCGTAACTTACTAGACTACCTAAGGAAAAAAAATGTGTAAGATAGGTAATTTTATTGTTTTACCCGTGATAATACTATTTTATATCTTATTATTAGGTATATGGTAGGTATATAATATATTGTAAATTAGAATTACTGTTGTTTACACACCAAATAACTACATGTACATACGTGGGTTGATTTTATGTTACTTAGGTACTTGTCTAGTAATAATAATAATTTATTTATGGTTGCGTCGCGCGTTGGTTTTGATTTAAAAGTTACAAGAAACAGTTTGAGCCTACATCTGTAAAAAAGTTTCTTAGATTGGCAGAGGTGAAAGCAATAATTTATTGTGGGTATATTATAGATAGCATGGCAAGAAAATAAATGGTGAAGTGGCTAAGTAATCGGGTGCGCTATGAGTAATGTAGTATCACTAGTGGGTTCGATTCCCACACGGAGCATATATTTTTTATGGCCTAAAGGTAGTTTTCCATGTTATCTTCTTTTGTTAAAAGAGTTTAGGTTTGGTAAACGCACTAAAGATCCAGAAAAATCCTAGTGTAAATTAGTGTAAATTAAAAAAAAGACGTGAAAAAAAAAGTGATTTTTAGGTACTTAAGTAAGTACCTACCTACGTAAAGTTTATTTAAGTCATAAGTTCTTATCCTAAGGTTTTTAGTAATATAAATGCCTAGCACAATTAGTTGTAATGTAAAGTTCACTCGTAACAAAACATTTTAATAAAAGCAGAGCCAAGTCTCATTACTCGATTACTACATGTTGCTGGTGATTCATAATATTATATGTACATGTACGTACGGCTACACATTAAGCTATACAAAACCAGTATAGGCTGCCCTTGAATTGTGCTTTAAACCTTTACAATGGGAGGTCAGTCTAAACTGGTTTTGTATAGCTTGATGTGTAGCCATGTGTACATAATTTTCAGTAAAGAGGAAAAATTTCAAAGAGAATGTTGTGGCTGACTGCCAAAATATAAAAGAACGGTTTCAAAAAAAGACTTCCCGAAACGAGATCAAGAATTAGGGTAGGTATGATAAAATTGGATATAAGGGTTTAGAAATCATCAAGTTATAAGTAAAATTATTTGTTAGCTATACATTTTATTATGATACCCCTGAGTCTCTTTCGGTTATATCGGGTTAACACAGTCATGTAACTAATTATACAAACATACTCTACACAAAAACTCGTATGCACACACACGCACGCGAACATACACACTATTATTATTATTATTTTCTTTTCTGTGTATATAGACAGTAAATAATTATTTTCTATATTTTTTTTATGTAAAATAATATGTGTGTAAAAAGTGTGAATAAAGGAAATAATAATAATTATTATTATTATAATTATGTGTTACGTATCCATTTGGATTTGGACTCTCAGCATTGCTTGTGAATGTGACGAGTCAGCCATGGGCTTACATCAAGTGAGTTGGTTCTTTTCTTCTGAAGAATGTGTTTGTGAAGTGGATATCAGGAATCGCTTTACTATGGAACATGTGTCTATGATAACTTTTTGTAGTGGAATGTATGTTTTGTGTAGGTCTAGTTCTTTTTATGATGTGTGTAGTGATTTAGGGATGAGTCCGGTAGATGATAATACTATCAATATTATTTTAACTGTATTTTGTTGCATATCTGTCGTATTTCATCTGCTAATGATATAGAATACGACAGATTATCTCGGTGTATTTCTTTCTGAGTTAGACACAGATATATCTACTAAATTTGTTATTTGTGGTTGTTTTAAAATTAATGCTATGTATGGTCTATTGTTCCGTGTGATTTTATCTGTAATTATATCACTATCCCAGTATAATTTATCTATGTTGTTATTTACATTTTTTGGCTTATATTTATATAATTGTCTTATTGTATCTATTAAATTATATTTTTTAGCTATCTGTAGGTATATTTCTTTATAATGTCTATCTGTTTACTGTATTTGCTAAGAATGGACATCCTCTTGTCATATAATCTATAGTTTCTTGTTGGGAGTTACATAATCTGCATCTATCTGACATCACATTCAAACAGCGTAATATAAAGATTTAATATTACTTAGTAAGAAAAGGTTTGTAATAAAGTCTACAGACTTCGTTAATGTGGGTCTAGTATTGACTTACAGCTCCCTTCATAAACCTTTCTTTACTTAGAATTGCTCTGTAATTCGTTTGTACGTGGCTGTCATCACCTCTTTTTGATTATCAGAACGAGACAAATAAATTTTAACTTACTAACGCAAACGCAATGAATTCAAACACTTTTCTTTCAACTGTAACTTCCATTGTTTTCGTAGAATCAAAAAAATTTGTGCATAGCGGACCTTTTTAGTAGGTATCTTTTGAGTCGAGCATAGCGAAACTAGAGCATAGCGGTACTAACCGCTACCGCTAACAAATATTATTAGAATTATTAACGAGTACTTAGTATTAGCATACTACTTGTTAATACTAATAATATTTGTTATTTATATAACTATAAGGTAGCCCTTATAGTTTCTGAAACTTTATAATGAATCAGTGAGTGAGTGATATTACGCTGTAATATAATTTTTGATTAAAAGGCTATATTAATCTAAACAAGATTGTCTTGTTGGTGAAATGACTTTTTTGTAAGGTTAATAATGACTCATATTCAACATAAAAGAGAAAAGTATCTGGTGCCGCAAAATTTTACGGCGCATGCTGATTTGTTTGAGAAATAACACATAACTTGATATCTTCTAAATTACAAATATAGATTATATTACACGAGACTTGGCTCTGTTTACAAAAATATTTTTAATATGTTAAAATTACTGTTATGTGTACAATTGAGAGCTTACGAGTAGGTCATGAAGTCTTCAAATATTGTAAGTTTCTTATCTGTACTCTCCCCTCATGGGAGCATCAAGCATTTGAAAATCTTAGAGATGCCGTTTTTTTATGATTTATGTCGTAAAAGCTTTCTATGACTTTTAGTGCATTACCCTTTCTATTCATAGCTACTTTTATTATGAAATTCAATAAAAAATACGGATTGTTCTAGAAGTGAATAGGTAGGTACTTATTTTTATTAAATGCAATTTCCAATCGTTACGCGTCATTCTATTTTACAAATCAAAGAAAATAAGAACAATACAATAAAAAACCTTGAACGAGCGCTCAGTGTACATCACCATACGTACTTAAGTAAATAGCTAAATTTTATTATGTAAGTACTTAGGTATTCTGTATTAAATGCAATTAGGAACTTTACTGCTGCTGATTGTGTCATCAATACGACGGTTTATCATAATTTTACAATGAAAATTGCATTTAGGTAGGTACTTATGTAGGGACTTACATATCCAGATTGTTTTATTCGAATAAGTCAAAATTTACAAGCTAAGTACCTACTTAGGATCAAAACAAAATATTTTGTACGAAGTAGGTATCTATTGAAATGAAAAACACATTTTCGTACAACTTATTGCTCTAATCTTGAAATCCCTTATTTATGGTAATACTATAGAAATAAATAGGTAGGTAGGTAGGTACTAAGTTACTTTCTCATTAGGTAGGCAATTGAATAAAAAAATAAAAAATAGATGGTATTTGCTATAATGAATCTTACAACGAAATAATTGACCTAATAATAAATTTGAACGAACGAACAAGGTACGAAAAAAAAAAACGCTTTCATAATTTCATTACTTTAGAATTGGACCCAACAACGAGAATAAGCGCGCAGGTGGTTGCGAGGGCGCGCGGGACTATGGCCGCCCGCTCGCATCGCAGGCGATAGGGACAACAACACAAAAACCAATACCTAAACTGCGTGCGCGCTGTCGAGGTACACTCCTCTTAAGTTGTTCAACTAAAAAAAAACACAACCAGAAAATAATTGAAATTCGCAAAAAAAACTAATGTCATCGTATCAAAAATATTCCGCGTGTAGTTATTAAAATTACATATTTCCTCTCCACGTACATTATTAACTTAATAACGTGACATTTTCCACTTAAAAATTGTTAGCCATACATTTTGAGATTGTAGGATTGTGATATGGGCATAGTAGTTACCTTCAGCCTTGTTTTGTTTTTAAAAAACGAAAAACGTTGCTACACACTAAGATTTTATCATGCACCTATCGTGTCTCAAGTCCTAAATGTAATATTATGTACCTACTCCTTTCATTGCCATTTTATATCATAACTAGCTTTCCGCCCACGGCTTCGCCCGCGTGGTTTCTCGGCTTTTCTGCATTTAAAATTTTCCCGTTTCTGCAACATTTTTCATTTATACTCCGCTCCTATTGGTCTTAGCGTGATGATATATAGCCTTTAGCCTTCCTCGATAAATGGGCTATCTAATACTGAATTTTTCAAATCGGACCCGTAGTTCCTGAGATTAGCGCGTTCAAGCAAACAAACAAACAAACTCTTCAGCTTTATAACATAAGTATAGGAGTATAGATATTGTTATTTAGATTTATTTAAAGGAAAGTAATCTAATCTAATCTAGCACGACAAGTATCGTTATTTTTCTAATATACCTTTATTAATTGTAAATAAATGCAATAAAAATATTTGATCCGTGCGGCATAAAACCCGCGATAGTTGGAGTAGCAGTCAATCGCTCGTACACACGGTACAGGTCAACCTATACAAATCCAGTTTAAGCTGATCTCGAATTGTATATGGCTTTCCATACAATTATAGGTCAGTCGTAAACTGGTTTTATATAGCTTGTATATATGTGCGTACAAAGCGCATGCGCCATTCAGTCGTTGTTGCTTCGAGATTGATCTTCTATATCAGCAATAATAGTACCTACAATTATCACGCTAGTTACTAATTAGCAGGGACTATGTTCTTTGCCCTGTACAAATGTCTACCTACCGTGACTAAGGCATAAATGCTATTAGTAACTCATGTTGTAGTACCAGTAAATATGTATCTAATACTGTACCTACACGTGTCCATATACACGTGACCAAATGGTTTGTTGACTTACTGTTTCTTACAATGTTGAGGCAATTTAATTTGTAGCGGAACACATTAGTTCAGAAATGTACCAATTCCGATTCTAACGACACCTGCATAAGCGAGATGACGTTTGGCTTTGGATAAGTGTTTGCATAAAGTGCAGTGGGTAGCGAGAACCATTTAAGGCTAAAGCATCAGCCTTGGCCGCGAAATTCATTTTTTTCTTGGTTTTTCGCAAATTATTCGTCTATATCACATTCTAGGTACATGGCAGTAGAAATTGCGACATCAACAATAACTTATCACGATTGAGTATTAAAACTTTTGCTTAAAATTCGCTATCGTCGAAGATTTCAAATAGGTAGTGAATTCGGCAAAAATAGCATTTAATAATAATAATAATAATAAACCCCCTCCGGGACAAACGTTACCTCACCATGAGACTAACGTAAAACTGGAGGGTAGATTATAACCGCTTTCTGTCAACCTATGATAATAAAACAAAAAATGTATCACAAGGTCTAAAGAAAGCGCACAAACCGCAGGGCAGCTTGTGGCGAGCTGATGGTGAGTGGCGACACTGCGGTCCTTATTGCCCCAGAGAGTCGGTCAGGGCCTCGTCTCCAGTTTTCCCGTATTGGGTAGCAGGAGTGGAATTCAAGAGCGCCCGCAGGACTCTCGACTCTGCCTTGCCTTAATTGGCCGGTCAGAGGGGGGCTGCCAGAGCTATATGCTCGGGGGTGGAAGTGTCTAATGGCATAATAGCGGGGAAACCCACTCCGGGTCTCTTCCAGACCCGCGACGGTGAAACCGGGGCCGCACCTCTCTACACCCTTAGCCCCTCACGCCGCTGTTGCCGCCTTCTGCCTGTACTGGCAGCTTTTTGGGGGGCCCAGTTAGTGAGGTGGCAAGTCACCGTCTGCCTTCCCTAAGGATGAAAGTTCGAGGTTATAGGCAGACGCCGTTTTCTTCCGGCAATAGAGGTTATCGGTCCACCAAACACCCACATCCATAATCCCAGTTATTTCTCTTCCATATTTTACAATAGTCCTGCTCCCACCCGGGATACTCCATGGCTTTACTACTATAGTGCAGTTGCGGAGTGTCCCGGGTTGATGCCCCATCCCATATTAGATTAAAGTTCTCCAAAGGGCCTCTGCGCGTTGGACCTGTGTCCCCCCGCACGCCTGCCAAAGGACCGGATGTCTTCCTCACGGGAGGCATGCCGTGATTACCAAGGCGGAGATACAAATAATAATAATAATAATAAGCAGTGCGGTTTCGAACGGGGGAATTTACAAGTTACTGCCGTGGGCCAGTAACGGAATAAGTAGAAACCTAATTTAATGCATGGTAAATTATCTATTTCTATCCATCTATATTTGGAAAAAACACCCGACCTCAAGCATTTTGTTAATTGTTTTGTAAAATAAAACCGACTACGAGCATTCAAATAACTCGGTTGATAAATAAAACCAACTTAAAGCGTTTCGATAACTCTTTTGTGAAATAAAAACGACTTCAATCATTTTGTGGTATAACATCAGAATCGATAGTCGGAGAGCAACCAAATTTGAATAAAAAAAAACATGAGAGGATGCTATAAATATATTCAAACAAGATAATAAAAAAAGTCGAAACAGTTTCTTAATCGGCGAAGAACTCACGTAACAAACGAAAAAAAAACAAACGAGACCAGAATGTTTTTGTTCAAAAATGGAAAGGTCACTACAGGGATTATCACTTTACGCAGAAATATAAAAGAACGAGCTTATGCCCCGTGTAGAAGCAACATTTACACGTGTTGCGAGACCCGCGGGACTGGTCGAAAAGAATGTACGTACGTACGACTTGCTTGGAGGGACTTAAAAATAAATGTATATTAGGTATAGTTGAAGTCGAACGAAGTCTAAAAGCTACCTAGCTTCTTTGAAAAATAGTGTGATCAGACAACGTTGAACTTGTTTTAATTGGAGAAAAGTCACGTGGGATAGAAAGTGGTGGGAGTAATTAGAGGAGGCTTTATCCAATCATCAGACTGAGCTCAGAGATATAATTATGTTTTATTTTTTCGTGTTATTTTGTTAATTTAAGTGATACTTTGAGATTTCTGTCAGTTTTAAAGTATTTTTTTTCTATAACAGATGAAACTGTGGAAACAGCGGCATGAACAAAAGGAATATCTATGCATACATTATATATATAATGAGGTTTGTGGGACTTGAAGTTGATCAAGATAAAGCTTAAGGTCGAGGAAAAAAGGTACGTGGGACTGTGGATAGTTATAACTAAAAACCACTGCCAATTAAAACATTATGCGCGTAAATATAAAGACTTCCTTATTTTATTATAGTGCAACGCAGTGTATTGCAACACTTGCAATACACTGCGTTGCATAAAAACATAATTACACACAGAACATTATTACCTACACATATTTTTGATATTTCGGGTTCAAATCAGTTTGACCCCTGTCTTTTATTTATGTAAAAAATATAGTGTTCAAGACATCAATGCACAATATTAACGATACTAAAAGTTATATAGAAATACAACATTCGCAATAAAAAGCTTCACAATAGAATTTAAAACCACACAAATAAATTGTATCTACATAATATGCTAACTAATTTTATATAACTAAGTTATTATATAGAAAAGAGAAAGAAATGTCTTGGCTACCACACCAAAAACTTTATGCATAGCAGAACATTTGGCAATATGGTCGTATGGTATCAGCCCACATGAACTCCAACAGCAGAAATCTTTATACAAAAGTCTTCTTTCTAGTTGCTAGGAACTTTTATATTCCATATTAAAAAAAAAAAACATTCATTTTCTTCATGGTGAACCACTAGTCAACCTTGGAGAAGTTTTATCAGATATCTAAAGTTAATTGTTGTTGTATTATGTTATATCTAGAGCCGGATTTTTCCATTTACAGGCCACGCAGGCAAGGGGAATCATTATGTTTGCCTCTCGTTGTCCACCTTCTGACAAATTAAATAGGGTCGAAGTTATTGCCAACCTTTTTTATTGAAGTCCGTAAAAAAAACTGAAACATTATTTTGTCTCAAGCCGCCATCTAAGCGTTTGCCCTCTTAGCGACACAAGGTTAGTATGCAGTTGTTTAATTTGCCTTTAAATTAATTCGGCCCTTGTTTTTATTAATTATAGGCCGACCGTTTAACTCGCGTATCGCCTGCGCGGTAAGAAGGGAGCGGTAGGAAGTAAAAAAATACTTAAAAAAGATACTTATTATTTTATTCTTTACCAACAATGTCTATCTCGAGATAAATCTTTGGATTATTGACTCCGTGTGTAGCGTTACCCGCCCCCGCTCCCTTCTTACCGCGCAGGCGATACGCGAGTTAAACGGTCGGCCTATAAGTATGCAGATTTTTGATCCTAGGTTCGATTGGCATCATAAAATTCTGTTTTATAAGAACTTACTGGCTTGTCGTTGTGTCTTCTAAATCTGTGAGCTCAAAATAAGGCTTCCACGAATTCCACCCACGGAATCGTACCTTTTTTTATCAGAAAGCAAGATATTGTACGGTTTACGACGTCTGAACAAACGTACCAACCATCATCAACCAACACGTCTGTCTTCCGTACAATTTCTTACCTATACACACTACCTAACTGTACTATATTTATTGATACATTCATAATATTAACTTTTACAAGTTAATATTAGTCTCGTTAGTGGTTCCAATCGCGACTGCTACGCTAGAGGTCTTGGGTTCGATCTCCAAGTCGAGCAAAGTGTTATTGGGTTTTTCTATGAAATTCTCAGTAGCAGCTCGGTGTCTGGATTTGTGCCCGGTTAATGGCAATAGGCTCGCCCCCTATTACATGGGACCTAAACATACCGGCGAACTGTGGGTGTACATTAAATACACATCTGCCTAATCCTTCGGGGAATACATGCGAGATGGTATGTATGTATTAACTTTTATACACTACCTACTTATAGGTAGGTACCTTTTTATGCTATATATATTTACCTACTTACATACTGTAAGATATTAAAGATATTTTCTTAGTGGACAGGAAAATGCCATTGCGTTTTAATTTCCTATTGATTCACTTCAATGATTGACGTTAACATTGACAGTTTTACAATAACTTATAAGCAGTTCATGAACATGAAATCATGACTAATCAATGTTTGTTATTGACAGATGATGATTAGGAAACTAGTTCTGAGTATGCTTCTTTTTATCTCATATAGTAACCCTATGTCAACCAAAGTATTATCTAATCAAGACTATACGTTTCCACTGTGCCTACGAACTCATTAAAATGAAACTGTTTAAAAGACATCGTCTGCTATCGGTCCCGACTCTCGACACTCATTGACTTACAGTCCATACTCAACACTTTATTAAATACTTACACATAAGTATTTATAGAATAAAATTGTAAAGAGCAGAAAAATATTGTAAGCGGTTATTATTTAAGGGAGTAGGTATTATGGCATTTCTTGTAGGCTATTCTCCATAAGACCTTCTTCTTATCAAGTGTACCGTTACATATCGGGAGGTCTTCTTGAAATGTAACGGTACGTAACACTTGATAAGTTACCTACTGTACAGGGTTGCCAACTGTACGAGGTTCCTCGTACAAATACAAGATTTGTGGTCTTCCGTACGTGGTACGAGGACACTATCAACCTCGTACAATTATGTACGAGATTTTGATAATAAGGCCATACGAACATTTTGCATCACCGTATTATTACATATTTAATAATAATCGTAAAAACTTGAAATAACTTGTACAAACCGCATTGAGTACGCCTGGAAGGGCTACTGGTCCATGAAGTCTCCCCATATCACTAAACCGCAAACTCGTTGACATGTGTATTTTGCCTGTCCTAACCTACGGTGCTCAGACTTGGTCTTTGACCGATTGTTTGAAGTCCAAACTAATGGTATGTCAGAGGGCGATGGAGCGCAGCATCCAAATATATATCTTCACGCTAAGACCAATAGGAGCGGAGTAGAAATGAAAAATGTTGCAAAAACGGGAAAAAATATTCCTTTTAAAAATGCAGAGAAGCCGAGAAACCACGCGCGCGAAAAGCTGGTGCATAATAAATGTACGCACGGCGCGGCGGCGGCACGGCTACACATCAAGCTATACAAAACCAGTTTACGCTGACTTCTTATTGTATGAGAAGCCTATACAATGCGCGATCAGCTTAAACTGGATTTGTATAGGTTACCGCCGTGTGTACGAGGTTCGAAAGCTAAAATACAAGATTTTTAGCTGCATATGTACGAGGGATTTTTTCTTACAGTTGGCAACCCTGCTACTGTAATATCAATCTAATTCAATAAAACATATAAGTAACTTCGATTTGACTTTAAAATTGTTGAAACTTCAACTTACTTAATATCCTTGATAGATTCATGACATTATTAAAATATAACATAACCACATTACGCGATCAGATATGATTTTATAGTATGAAACATTTCTTTCGTTATGTATAGTATGTTTCAATCGTGATTTTGAAATTCAGTTTAGAATTTTTACAAAATAGTCGTTGTTGGTGTTTGATAAATGCTTCATACGAGCAGAGACACCGTTGTTGAGTGTACCAGTTTTTTTTTATTTGGGGATGAACTTGAGTGTATAATCCGGGATTCTGGATTCAGATCTGCATCTGGATCTGTGATCCAGAATGCCCCAATTATACACTAGTTTCAAAATGTCTTTGCAACGGATTTAAATACAAGGAATTTTATTTTCTGGTAGAATCTTTAAGTATAATTATAATGACTTCTGAATAAGGTCTATTTCATGTATTATGTTCTTTTTACTTATATTTTAGACAGACCAGGCTTAGGGATGGCAAGTGAAGTTTTTAGACGACATGAGTACGATATACCCTGCCTTTCCAATCGGCAGACTATCCATGAGGATTTCCGCACCACAAAAATAAGGCTTAGGTTAATGTTTGTTGTAGAAGCTCGAGCAGTGCTAACAAACCCGTGACCTCGCGCTTGCCAATAGGTCTTTGGACCACAGAACTTTAACAGAACTTTCTCACAAAGGTCATACGAGTTCACAGCATTATAACGTGTTTTATTTCTTACAGAGTTTTGATATTATAACAGTACAATACATTAAGTTACTGTTATTAAACCGGATTGAAGTTTTTTGTGTTTAAAGAGTTTTTACTTTTGTGAATATGACGATACGATAAAATTGTTGGGCGAAAATCAAACTTGCGGCCAAACCATACCACCATGGAGATACCATACCACCGGCCACCATGGAGAAAACATATACTTAGGGAATTATAAGTATCAAAAGTCTTTATGAAAGACTTATAATTTCCTAAGCTGCAAGCTACGGTTTCACACGTTCACGAAGGATTAATTGACTATAACTTGACTTTTAAGCTGAAACAGGCTTCATTCAGAAATAAGACTGTGAAAACCACATCAAACTTCGTGGCAGACATAAGACAACAACCCAAATCTTTAAAGTAATGTGACAGGCATGTTCTGGCTCGCACCACAGCCATCCACCGTGGACCTCATCATTGCCTCAGTGGCAAGATTGAAAACAAGAGTAAACACATTTTAATGAAAATAAGACAGACAAAAATTCAAAAGATAACTGTTCTGTCTTCTATTAATTTTATATATGTATGTGCCCGGTGAATGGCAATAGGCTCGCTTCCTATTACATGGGACCTAAACATACCGGCGAACTGTGGGTGTACATTAAGTACACCTCTGCCTAACCCTTCGGGAAACACAGGCGTGATGGTATATATGTATGTATAACTTCCATATTACCTCTTCTTAAATATCTACGACTATGTGCTTAAGTATATACAAAAAAAACATACTATTTATTTATTAATCTAAGTACTTACTTTGTCTTTTGTTTAGTGAGTAAAATAATGAAGATATCAAATATTATGATTCATTAGCTATGTGAGGTTCTTGACTTCAAAGTTCAAACGCGGAAATCGTTTGGCACCGTGAATGCATGCATTTGTCATTGCACAAAGCAGATGCTAGTGCTAGGTGTATCATCATACATACTAAACTTGTCTGCATGATACCCAGATTCATTAGCTTGTATGTGATCTCTAATTCTTCTTTTTGCTCGTTGTAATTATATATGAAGATTTAGTCATTGTTCAAGATTATTTTTGTAACAAAATTGTTTTTGTCTTTACTGAGTGGAGCTTTCTAACTTGTTTCTTTTTTTTAACATTAATATTATAAAAACTTTTTACGTTAAAAGGACCATTATTATAATAATATTCCATCTGAAAAAAAACGTGTGAATAGCTTTTTGACTTAAAAATCCATTACTTTATTTTTTTGTCACACTTCTCAGATTAATGAATAACTTGCAAACCTAATTATAATCTTTATTCATTTATTAAATTGAAGTTAGTACGGAATTCTTATTTTTCTTTTAAGTATTTAAGGGGTGACTTGAATGTTTCTTATGGTGGCCCTTTTTTATCACTGATAGGCTTACGCTTGACCACAACTTGCCTGATGTTAAGCATCGAAGTGGTCTACGATGGAGCGCGCTTGCCTAGAAGGTACCTATTCACTCTCGTCTTGAAGACACCCAAATTGTAGGTCTCAGGAAACAAAGATTCCGGTAACGAGTTCCACAATAGAGCAGTACGCACTATAAATGTAGACGCAAAACGTTTCGTGCGAGATTTAGGCACTTCCACCATGTAGCGGTGGCGCCTTGCCGTAGCTCTGCTCGTCCGATAGTGGAACGGGGATGGTGGAACTATATCCCTTGTCAATATCAGAATAAATTTCAAAATATGCCCCATTTGTAATGGCTCTCGTTACCGGAATTTATTACTTAGTTGGTTTGATGTGTCAGATGAAGTGTCAAGTTACGCTAATGATAGTCACTTGGAAGTTGTAGTGACTGCAGGTTATTGACATACAATTAAGTTATCTTTTTTATAGTTGCAAAACGCAATGAAATTAAAATGTCGTTAACTTTGTTCGCACCTTATGTCACGCCTTTATTCATTTTATTGTTGGCAATGTGTCAAAAAAATTATTAAGGAAAAGGAATCTTATATTCATAAATATTGTGATGATGTGAAAAAAGAGAAAAGAATTCGCTTGATTAATGCATATAATTTACATGATTCTTGGAATACAATCAACGGTACCTAAGTGCCTACTTTGTTTCGTATGAGGCTGGGTATTTATTGGTGTTTGTCCTTGACATTAAACAACATATGGCAGTTGAATGGTTGCATTAATACGTAAATCCAGTCAATCCTCTTCAAATATTGGCACAAAACAGCATCATTGTCTGGGCATGCACGTACAATGCAGGTAGCTTACCCATATCTACGTGTCACGTGTAAGTGTCATCGTTTTCAAGTTGCAAAAGACATATTAAGCGACATAGGCTTGTTGACTAAAAACAAAATGGTAGATAGGTATTCATTTATGTTAATAGATCTTTTAAAAAAGTAAGTACGACGACCTCTGAGATGAAACGCTACAACAAAGTCTGTGAAAAAATTTTTTGATTATGGATACCTACAGCTTATTTCGTCGCTGGCTTCGATATTGCTGGAACAGGTTTATAAAACTAGCACTGAATTTTATTTTATTTTAGAATAACGTAAAGGTGAACGTAGCATCATCACTACATAGTATAAAACGAAGTCGCTTCCCGCTGTCTGTCTGTCCCTATGTATGCTTAGATCTTTAAAACTACGCAACAGATTTTAATGCGGCTTTTTTAATAGATAGAGTGATTCAAGAGGAAGGTTTATATGTATAATACATATATAGATACGTAGGTACAGAAAAGTCGAGAAAACACGCGGGCGAAGCCGCGGGCGGAAAGCTACTTTTCTTATAAATATCCTATGTGCAGACATCAGTCTCTTTATATATATACCATTATACACATAAGCGGGAAGGTAGTAAATAAACAAATACGTTTAAACCATCGAAGGGTACGACAAAAGTATACTGTATCAGCAATTCACTGTTTTTGGTCCCGCGGGTGGCAAGCCATTGCGATTAACCGCGCACAAATTTAAACTCCAAGCTTGCTATTGAGAAATTCATAAATAAAACCCAATATCATTGCTCGACCTGGATGCGATGCCGAAATAAATAACAAAAAGGTATTTATACGTTCTACGGTCACTTGAGGCTATAAAAAAAATAAGTTTTTCTTACTTAGTGTAGGATTTTGACAAAGTCCTCCCAAGTAATGTCAAGATCCTATGTTAAGTTCTTTATTGCAACCAGCCTCTTTTGAATTATAATATATATACAGATACTTACTTACTCATAAACAAAGTACAAACGCACTTATTTTATTTATTGACTTCATACCTACCTACATGTTTCTAATCGTATTTTTTTAATGTCACTCGATAAAGTAAATCAAACTTGTTTGCATTTTAATTAGGTACTTACGAGTTCGTATGTCCGATAATAGGTTATCACTATTTTGTATAGAAATGTTTAAGTAAAGGACAGAACTTCTTATTATAAAAACTATTCAATTATTACCTTTTCACTGAATGTTATCCGAACGTAATTGACTTGCAAGACAGTGTCAGATTTTAGATTTATAAAGGAAAAGTATTAATGTCATCTCCGGAAGGCGCAAACAGCGCTTCTTTATAGTGCAATTTTTCAATAAAAGAAACTACGAATGGTTGATGTCACAATTAATTTAAATTTATGATGGCAATCTTCTAATGTAAGCGCAAGGCTTTTGAAATTACTTTTAAATTACGAAGAAAAACTTACATTTACGTGACTATAAACCCGCGTTTCGACTGACGACAAAACATGTTGCAAACATCTAAATCTAAATCTATCTCTAAATCTATCTACCTCTCAAAGAGTGAGTGGGATAGGTAGCTGTTTACAACATGTTTTGCCGACAGTGGAAACGAGGGGTAATGATAACAATAACGAGGTGAGCATTGCTATGTAACCTATTCTAATTTAAACATTAATTAACATTCAAATTACAAATTTCCCTCAAGTTTTTCTAATAACGGACAGAATGCGAAACGCTCAAAATAGACTATAATAGACGCAACCAAAAAGGCGGGGATTGGGCGGGACATGTCTTGTCAGCAATAACCGCTGGATTAAGGCTCCGTCGAGGCCGGCCCCGAAAAAGAGACTAGATCCGAATGGGGGAGGACAATACATTTTCAACCTCAGATCAAATAAAAAGTAAAGATGGAACTTTGCGAACAAAGAAGTGAGGCCGGCTAAAACTACGCCATGCCGTCTACAACACACAATTACACGAACACACGTATATATCCATCTTTACTTCTTATTTGATCTGAGTTTTCAACGTATATTCGTAATTTCTAACTAAGTAATTTGAATTATCTAGTACCTACATTATTTCGGTAATGTTAGATAAACTCTTTAGTAAAAAAAAAATCTGCATTTATTATCATGTCGTTCTCTTAACACCAATCTGTAAGTCTATTAATATCAACTTGACCCAGATATACTATATCTTTAATGGACCTATATAGTATATTTGTGGCAGGACGTGTAATATGTTTTGAATCTATAATATCTATAGTTATATATAATAACTATGTAGGTATAATTCTATTTTTATTGAGTATATTTTGCATAATGTTCTTCTAAATTCAAATAAAATCGCGAAAATAATGTTAAAATGTAAATTTTAACTGTTGTTTGCTTTCGGTAAATAAGCCTATGACACTCACAAATAATGTTGCTTTCTATTGGTAAAATAATTTTCAAAATCGATTCAGTAGATCCGGTTCATTACCCCCTACAACCTTACAAACTCAAAAACGTCAACGTCAACGTCAACTCAAACTTTTTATTTTTTTTACGTCTTTATAATAAACTTACTCTAGATTTGTGGTTCGGCATATTTGGCGGGGCAGGGTTGCCCTAAATCTAACAAAAACTGGACAGACCGCACTTGTCTATTTGGCTGGACACGACTGCATAAAGCCGGGCATGTTCATATTTTTGGTCTAGGCAACCCGTCGACCAGGCCACCATTAGGCCAGAAAAACTTCTCAAAATACCTACGTAGTAGTAGGCATATAAGGTCTCAAAATACCTACTACTACGTAGGTATTTTGAGACCTTATATGCCTAGAAGTTCTTCTGGCTTAATTTCCCGTCAAACTGGAACGCAATAATGTAAGCACATTATTATTTAGCAACTAAATATTTGTCCACTCAAGTCCAGCGGCTGAGATATTACAACTTAAATATTTTTAAGCAAAATATTGTTTTATTTCTCACAAGTAGGTAGGTCTTAGCAGCACTTAAAGACTATTTACTAACTTAAGGAAAATCTACGAGATAACTAAACAACTATAATACGAATAATGTTGTTTTAACACTTACTTCGCGATGTAATTCCTTCTGAAACTTTCAGCGTAACGTTCTTGAACTCGATATCGACGGGTCTTGGAGGAGGCATGTTAACCTGAAGCGTCCTGACGTCATGGTGCTCTTTCTTACTCACTTTATGACCCAAACCCTGCAGCATAGCAATAGCTTTCGCCATTCTTGTCAACACTTACACTTATTTAGCAATTTATTGCGAAGTATTTAACAACACCAGTCTAATGTTTTTTCACCACAGAACGAAAAAAAGTTTCACTTGGAAAGAATATTTATGGAATAGTTTTAAAATTCGAACAGATTGCACAGGCGCCTTTTTTTATTTTTTTTATTTAATTTGGTTTTCGATATTTTATTTTTTAATTTGAGTTTTTAATTATTTAAAATATATCGAACTGTCATTTTATCTGTAAATGTATGCGTTTGTTCTCTCGTTCGTCGTGGAGTGTGAAACAACGCGAGGTCGTTAACGGACTGCGAGCGCACAACGCGGTTGTTTTGATACTTGTATCATTTCTAACATTCGTCGGGTACTGCGATCATGACTATCTTAATTGATTAGTAAATCGTGTGACTAATGAGCTGCTAAAGTACCTAATTGCAAAATGAAATAGTAATAAATTATAATTTATTATAGTAACTAATAAAATTAATTTAGCTTATTTCTGACCACTTGCACTGCTGTAAAGAGCTCAAGTAATAAATGACAGGCATGCCTCAGAACTTATACATACCAGCAACTAAAAATAGAGTTGGCAGGTTTCAAGTACCTACTTATGTCTAAGAAATTAAAAGACTTGGGAATGAAGAACCAAATAGGGATCTCTCTCAATCTCACTGAATTAGTCCTGACACCGATTCCCGGGTTGACAAAAGTGTCAGTTAAACTCAAAGCTGTTACCTATACGTTACAGTTTTACTTAAACGAGCTTAAATATAAGGATTGATATACGTATATTTATTCTCTGTTTCTGGTATTACATGGGATCTAATACATACCTACCAGGGACCTGGGGCCGTATTACCACGTATTAATGCCATCATTTTTAGGTTGTGAGAGAGGGATGCCGCTCTACAGGTTAAATAGTGGCGTCCCTCTTTCACAGCGTAAAAATGATGGCATTAATACGTGGTAATACGGCCCCTGCAAGTGTAGGTACAGTCGCCAGCACACCAGGTTATAAAACTGTCAAATTTCTCCAAATGATTTTAAACATTAAAATGTTGATGATTAAGTTCAAAATCAACTGAGAAAATTTGTCATTTTGTGGTAACTTGAGGTGCTGGTGGACACACAGCAACACGCCAAGCTGTACGGATTGCACTACAAAATCATTGCAATAGGCTAGACTAGACTGTTTTTTTTATGGTCACATAACAAACCTTAACACAAATAGAGGGTTTAACAAAATTAAAGTTTTCAGTAGGTATAAGTCTTATATTTAATTATATTGTAATAGTAATAGTAAGTAGTAGTTATAGGCCTGTCATTTTCAATAAATTCAATACTAATCAACTACCCTATTAATTGCTACGAAATACTTTCCTTCTGTTTAAACAGTAAAATGTCCTTAAGTATAGCTTATGTGTCGTCGTGTGTACATTAGTACACCTTGTAAACGCGTGGCAGTATTTTAATTGAAATGCTATAGTTGTTAATCGATTTTATATCGATGCAACAAGTCAGAGGCCCGTAATTTATTTTAAAACGATATGTCGTAGACTATCACTTTTTGTTATCTATATCATTTATATCTAATCCTAATATTTTTTTATGCAACGTAGGTACAACGTAACAAAATATATTTGGAACACACAAATATTTGTCCCGCGTTGGAATTGAGTCCACGACAGTCGCCTCACTGCGCTAAACATGTAGTCACAAGTATATAAGTAAAAATGTGTATAAACATTACGGCCACTAGTAACACTGAAATTTAATACCTAGTGTCTAGTTCAAATTTTGCATATTTGAATATCGTGTGAATCGAACAAGCGGGACTGTGACACGAATGAAGGCCGGTCGAAGCGACCAATAACATCGGTTTCCAGCTACCAGCAAATAGATAAGTGGATGTTTATCTACATTAGATCGGTGTCATAATGTCGATATATCGCACAGAGGTTATTGTTGTTCCGCGTTCGGATATCGATAGCGGTGTGAGAAACGAGAAACTTATAGGCTATAAGTCTCTCGTTACCGCTATCGACCCCAGATCTGTCTACCTAGATTGGGTCCAGCCCTAAATAGTAGTTGCCAATATCACTAATCCCATAGTTGAATCATGAAGCGGCGGCAGCCTAATGGCTAGGGCGTAGAACTTGCGGTTGCCGGTTCGAAACTCACCCATTGCACTACCGACGTGAAACCACTCGTAATACCAGCATTTAGCTTAGTACGAGGGGTTAACAAGAATACTAGTAATGTGCGACCCACATTGCTAGTAAGGTTTTTTTTTTAATTTCTGATTATAGGGCAGAGGATGCCAGTGCAGTTTTAATCGCTACTACATACACAGGTGAACTACACTGTGTAGACCACCCAGTCCTATATCACTGATTATATTATACAGATTCTCAGAATATATATGTTTAAAACAATTATACACTTATATTTTTATTTTCTTTAAAATTATAATGTGTTTTCGCGATTTCAAGGTTGCCACATACATACTTAAGTAGTAAAAGTTGATTATAATGATGTTGTCTCAGATCAAATAAAAAGTAGATAAAGATGGAACTTTGCGAACAAAGAATTAGATTAGTTAACTACACCTTATCTTGTCAGTCGAGCTATCGAAAGCTCGACTGACAAGATAAGGCGTAGTTTCGGTATACGTGTGTGCGTGTAATTGTGTGTTGTACACGGCATGGCGTAGTTTTAGCCGGCCTCACTTCTTTGTTCGCAAAGTTCCATCTTGATTTTTTATTTGATCTGATCTTGTATGCAATGCCTCCATATTTTTTAAAGGTGTATAAGGTGATTGTAGGTTATAAGACGATCGATTGTCCCATTTATGTCAATTGGCAAACAAACAGGTTACTGATATTAACAGTGGCGTAGCGTTGCATGGCCCCGGGCAGCATACGAAAGAGCGCTACAGCAAAGGGCTACAATTTTGAAAAGTGATTCCAAAAAGGTTATTTACCAATCAAACATAGGGTATAGCGGCAAAAAGCCACGCTACGCCTAATAGGTATATGTATTATTAACATGTTAATATGTTAATAATACATATACCTACTATCTGTAGCTTTTTCGTTTGAACCATTTGCAACTACGTTTGACCTCTGCACGCAGCTGACGATGAGCAATTATTTATTGTTTATTTACACTATAACTATGCATTGTCTGCTAAGTAATCAGAGGCACAAAAATGTTGTGGTCTTTTTTAAACGTTTCAGCAAAATTCTCCTCCTGAGGTCTCTGTGGTTTTCTGTATTTTATCAAAACCAATTGCTGTGCCTTACATCTCACAAAAACTCGAAAATGGCTCAGCCAATCTGGATGTATTTTTAGGTGTATTTGAATGAATGGTGCAACTCACCTAATATTAGGTCAAGAGAAACTCTATCAGGTTCACTAGTTTCCTCGTAAAATATAAACAATACAAAATAATTATTAAAAGCGGCGGTAGTGTAATGGCTAGGGCGTCGGACTTGCGATCATGTGGTTACCAATTCGAAACCCACATATTGCATTAACGACGTGAACCCACTCGTAATACAAGAATTTGCTTAGTACGAGGGATTAACAAGAGTATTAGTAATGTGTGACACACATAGCTAGTAAGATTTATTTAAAAAAAAATACCTAAAATAGTACCTTATGTAGGTACTGCTTTACTTACTGCAAAACGATGTGGGGTAAACAGACTCATTCCAAGAACGACAGCCTAATGGATTATATTAAGAGTGATGGAATTTGTTTGTCAATGGGCAGATAACACAGAAGTTACCAAAACTAAAATTACAAATGTGTCTGTTTAACTACTTAAACAGACACATTTGTAATTCTAGTTTTTGTTTCAGCGATTAAGACTACTCTTAATCGCTGAACCTATTTTGATGAATTTTGGTATTATACCGTTGGAGAATGGAAGGTACCTTTTGTCACGATCAGCCTTTTGCGACGCGATTGAACCCGTTGGCTTAACTTACCTTCAGTAGTTCTGACTTCTAAGATAACAATTTGCATCTAGTTTAGGACTCAGCCTCCTTATGCACTTGTGTTCTAAAAAGGCTTATTTTTCCTTCAATAAACATATTATTATTATTATATGCTGTAATAAGTCAGAGGTTATTAACTGTGTAGTAGGCCCTCATCTTACTCTTCGTCGCGAAATTTTTTAGAGCTAGTCATAAAAATAAAAATTTCTGCACCTGGCAACACTGATCACATCAATCATTCGTTCTTTTCGCGCTCGCCAAACGTCGCGCAAAAAGTTGTTTTTATTGTAAAAAACTTATATTTAAGTGTTTATATTTGATTTTACAAGTGTAAAATTGGTTTAAGACCATGTTAAAGTGTTTTAGAGTTAGTATGGAAGAAATGAAGAGGAGGAAATTGGATTTTTGGAGGAAAATTTTAGTCAATGAAATATGACAGGTGAAAAATCAAAGTTGTATTTAAAATGCATAAATTTTGTCTGAAATTAAGGGTAAAATGTGTGACATCTTACCACCTTTTCGTGGAAAAGGCTATATTTAAAAAGTTTTTATTGTTAAACTGATTCAGACAACAAATGTTAGCAATTTCGAGTGTCGATCTTGCAGCTCTTCCGTTGGAAGAGTACCTACAATTACTTCATTCTGAAGTTTTGATGAGATAATTTACCTCAAATGTATACAATATACTGTATATAATCCCCTGTTAGGGGAAAAATCACTAAATGTACGCCTTGGGACTTGTACAAGCGATATCCCCTAAGGCTACTCTCTGACCAATAATATATTATGTTCAATACTCTAAACGGTTGGGGTGTAAGGTGAGTATACCTATGAGAGGAATAATACCTACCAGAGTACTAGCATTTTCGCTTTCAGTCTATCTCCTTATGGTCAAGTATTAACTTTTGGTACCTATTAGTTTGGGTAAAGTGATAACAATAAAGTGTAATCAAAACTCGAGGTAAATTATGCTCTAACACTAGTGAATCATGTAGAGGTTGTGAAAACGAGAGTGTCTACACAAATATGAAATTCAAAAGTACTTATCAATCTGTACCTGTATAAAAGACGTCCTTCTTAAAACTATATACACTCCAAGGCCTTAAAATTCTATACCAGATGCCCTCACGGCTTAACTCTATGATCACTAGAATTATTATGGTCATTACATAATTATGATGGGATGGGAACTATTGACAGCTGGATAAAATATTGGCAAAAGACATGAATAAGAAGCAAAAGGCATATAGACACAACCAGGCCTAAATTTATAAAATCAAAGATACTTTTATACCTTGAAAAATACTGTTATGCCAACGGAGAGCTATAGAATCTAAGCTCCACTTGTCAATATATCCCTTAAGCTTTTTTCTGGGTAAAACCTTATAACCCAAAGGATACTTAGCAGGCTGAAGTTTTTTCCTTGAGAACTGGTAGAAACTGTCAAGACATTATGCTATTCAGAAGTTACAATAATGAGTTATAAAAGTATACAACACAACACAAAGAAGACACCGAGGATTCAGATGTAGCAACCGAATCACCCTTAATCAAAGCCAAAAGTACATTCAAGAAATGTTACAAGATCCATGTACATTGGGAATAATACAAATGATGGCAGCAGACCCAATACATATGAGATCAGGGTGGATACCCCATGAGGTATATCTTACATGCTGTACCAAACACAGTATCTGCAAGAGGTAGGTACCAGCCTATTAATCAGTTATCCTAGATAATGAATACAATTCTATTGTCCTTTTGCTTAATGTGAAACAAGTTCATCACATTACAATTAAATTTTAATCAACCAAATATTTTATTGGTATATAATATTATGGTGTTCATAATTAACAAGCACATATTGAGATGAATGTTGTTTATTCATGTAAAGGACATTCTTATTATTTAACCAAATTTTAAAGATTATTGGTTATAATCTAATGATGTGTTATGATTAAACTATGTATTATGATGAACTTCTATGAACTTGGGATGTTTTCATACAAATTATTTTATACTATACATATTATGAAAGCTAGGTTTGAGTGGAAGATATGGTCTCGAGGTTCCTGTATGAGGATGAGAGTATATATAGTGTTATATTGAACACAAAACATCTATATACATATATTTTTTTAATACTAGGTAACTTTTTAATGGTTGGGTAAACCATCAAAATTAAATAACCTGTTTTGGTAAATCAACAGCAGGAGAGAGCAGAACAGAGGGACTGTTCTTATATAATACTGAAACCAACCATGGAATGTTCATATATCTATATATATTAGGACTATGTATATGAGGTTATCTATCTACTCAATAGGTATAAGTATATTGATACCTTGAATCATCATACAATAGATGTCTAAATCTAAGAATAGTATGACTATTAGACAACCCATGATTTAGTTTAAACATGTAATATGTAAACAGATTATAATCTGTTTAGCTGTTAATTAGCAGCACAGATCTTAGCATACCTAAGGTTTTATTGTTACTTAACTTTTATTTATTTAGACTTTTTTACACTTTCCTATCAAGGAATACTTAAAGATTAAGGAATCTTCAGATAAAAAGAGAATTCGCTAATACATATATTAAGAACCTTTATACCAGGTTGAATTACAATATGAGGTACTATTTTAGTATTTCAAATACAACATTTTCAGCAAATAGCATGAGACCATTATAATGGTCTGAGAGTAGAATAGAATATGGAACAGTACTCGAACTAAAATAGTAATTGTAAATAAAATCATTTGATGGATTTAGTGGTTAGTTGATAACTATAATAAAATTAACAAAAGTAACCTAATAACTTTAGCTACTTTTTGGCTAAGTTCATAGGTTTTCAGACATAGGTATCTGAAAATTGAGGGGAGCACAAGCCAATGTCATCCACAGGGTTTTTATGCTGGTTGAAAATGATTTGCCTACATAGAACTTTGTTCTGGTTGAGATACCTAATACATATAGACCTACCAATTCAGAGGCACATAACTTTTTCCTTAAAAATCTTAATAAGCATAAAACAAATTTTAAATGGTACCTGTATTTAGCTTATAATATCTTAAAAGTGACTCCTTCAATATTAGTAAGTCAGTACTTGTATCTGATGGATTGAATAAAGTCTAGATGCTAAATCAAATTGCTCAAGATAAACTAGCAATGGTGTGAATAGAATTACTTGGATTATAGGACTGTGCATCAAATAAGTAGACTAAATGTCAACATTTTATCACAGTTACTGGAGAGAGATGGAGACTCACATAATATTATAATATTGCCGTTAGCCTGTGTTCAAATAAACACAAAAGTCATACTTTTGTGTAAATGTAGATAAATTTTACAGACTTCTAATTTTTTCCGGAACACTTTTTATAAAAAAAAAAAAAAATCCCAATAACAAGTTTAAAATTGCAGAATAGAATTTTCTTTAAGTTATGAGTCATAATTATGTAGAATATTCCTACCTATCATTTGCATAGAAAACATAATTCAATGTTTTTATATAAGATTTTAATAGAAAAATGTAGGTGGGTACTCTCAATTTATCTTTATAAATGCATTTTCGCCAGTTAGTAAGGATGGCACTAAATATCTTTCATATTGTGAAATCTAATCAGTTAAGAATACTAGGCTTTGCAACAAAGCCACAAATTCTGCTATCCTCACTTTTAAAACTAGTAATAGTCTTATAATAGTCTGTATAGTATCAGAGGTTTTGACATCCAGTCCCTTTGTAAGATTTTCTTTTTTTTTTTTTTTTCTTTTGTCTCCTAGTAGAACAGCACCGCTCCACAATTTACTTCAAGGGCGTTGGGATGATCAGGAAAGCCTTAAAGAATGATTTGACTATTTCAAATCTATCAATCTTTTGTTATTTAAATAACTATCAACAAAATCACCTACTTATAGTTCTTGCCTATGACATAGACATAGTAAGTGAATAAAAGGAAATCAGGATTTTAATGATGACAATCAAATTACTACTTTTATAATTTTCGGTGCCAGATATATCTCCAGTTTTAAAGACAGATCATACTTTAACAAGTAAGATTAAAGTCAGCTATGCAACAGCTTCGTTTTTTGTTGTCTTGGCTTAAATTAATAGGTAAGTGAAGATAAGAGTTACCTACTTATGTAAATATTTTTAACAAGAATAGGTACTTACTTTCTATAATGCCAAGACATTTAGAAAACATAATACTCGGAAGTTATATAGTAGGGGTTAACACGCTTATTTAATAATAAAAAAAAAAAAAAAAAAAAAAACTATCCTGGCTGTTCTAGGAAAAAACAGTTGAGTCAGTCAAGACTCTTCCTGATTTTCAGTTAATCATGTAATTGTGTACCTTCCATACAATATATTATGTACTTAGGACAAGTAAGACATACTTGTGGTCATGATTCATGCACGCAGGCATGAAACGCATCAACAATGGAAACCTAATGGAGTATATTAACATTGGCCACATTGGCTTATCTTGGAAAAGAGCCATAGTAGTCTATAAATTTACAGTAGATTACTACCCAAATACATTACCTTGGGCAGTCGCAGTTGATCTGTAAGTTATATCTTTTATGGTTGTTTCTATAGCTTTACAGTTTTCAAATATTTTGTTCTAAGTACATTATTTATTTTTTAATAACATAGATTCTTATCAATATTTCTAATATTTCTGGCGATCTTTAAATATACACAAGGTGATCTGGTGATCTTTTTATTTTTGATAAACTTTTAGACAAAGTTACTGTAGGTTGTAGTAAGTGAGACCTACTTATTATTTTGATTATGTGTTATTATGATTCTCTGAACATCTACACAGTTAATAACCTCTGACTTATTACAGCATATAATGATAGGATTAAACGAACTTACCTGTAAGTGAAGTTCTATCCTGATTATATGGAGTAATAAGTCAGAGGTAGAGGGTCCCGCCCTCCCAAAAATTACAAACTTAGTACCTACTGTAATTTTATGATTCCCATTACAATTAACTCCGCTCTAAACTTAATGATTGATGTGATCAGTGTTGCCAGGTGCAGAAATTTTTATTTTTATGACTAGCTCTAAAAAATTTCGCGACGAAGAGTAAGATGAGGGCCTACTACACAGTTAATAACCTCTGACTTATTACTCCATATAATCAGGATAGAACTTCACTTACAGGTAAGTTCGTTTAATCCTATCATTATATCATACTTAGTTGCCGATTAATTATTGCTTGTCTTACAAAATAATTAAGTAAGAAGTTATTTCTAAAATGCAAAATTCCAGTGGTAAACTTAAGTAATATGATTAGTAATGACAATAACGAGTCACTTTAGTTAATTACTATTTACAATGTCATTTGTAATCATATAATATTATGTACCTAATTATTTGAAGAAATAGTTTTTTCGATACTTACACCTTACACGCTATGTGTAAATAAATTATCGTTCGGAAAGTTTTACAACTTTATCAAACAAAATAAAATGAGTAATACTAACTGGGTATTTATTATCTGTTAGAGCATTACTGCCTCATTAATGTAGTCTAATGTTCGTATGTGCGACTTCTGTGTAAGTTTTCGGGTTAAGCAAATTGTTTTTCTTTTAAGTTTAGCTCCGCACTAACTATAAAAGGACTGACTAACGAAATTAACGAAGTTTTTTAAACTTGATAGGTAGGGCTTGTGCTTAAAGGCGGCTTAACAACGTGAAACATGCACCAGCTTTTAATTTAGACTTCCAGCAATACAAGTGTGAAAACGTTCTTGTATGTGTACAAACATACAGACATACAAAAGTTATAAAAATAATAATATTTGTCGCTTCTGTTGCTTTAAGAAGCAAAATTATATTTCATTGAAGAAAAATAATATGGGTAGTCCCATTCTTCAAAATGTATAAAGTACAGACACTTTGCCTGTTAAAAAAAAAAAATTTGGTCAGAAAAATATATACATAAAGTAAATCAGTCAAACAGAGAGGGATGGCGGTATGTAGAGCGGCATCTCGCTCTCACAACCTAAAAATAATCGCAAAAACTCGTCGTGGGACTACTTTTGGTAAGATAAGGTTAGACCTCTGCTTATTTATTTTTATTGGTGCATGAACTGCATCAATTATTTCGAAACTTGAAGCGGGGACGTTGACCCTTTTCTTGTTTATCTCGCGACTGCGACGATCACTGTGAAAACAACATCCAATTTTGTGTAGGTCTAAAATACACTAAGTACGTGTGGGTATACCTAGATTAGTACACCTCTGCCTAAACATTCGGGGAATATAGGCGGGATGGTATGTTATAACCTTTCTAAAACGAAACTTTCGTCTTATGTATTTCACACGTTCTTATGTATACACATACCATATATTTTAAGCACTTTTTATGTCGACCGTTCAAGTTAAACATACCTAGGTACCATCATATTTTTTTTTACCGGCTGTTTTGGCTTTTTATTCCGTTGCAGTAGCCGTGTTGTTGAGTGTAGTAGGTACCTAAGTGACATTCCTTTTATAGTTCATCAAGATTAAAGTAAAGACATGCATCTTACTAGACTGTTCTCAATTATAATCGTTACTGGTAGTGGTAGGTAAAAAGTACAAGGGGCAAGGCTGCTGTAGCCAGGAAATAACTTTATTTATAAATTATTATTTGAAAGTAATTTTGAAAGTGGAAGGCAGGCTAGGGCATTCGGGGCAGGGTTAACGCCCCCAAGCTCTCATATAATATACCATGACGCCTGTATTCCCCGAAGGGTTAGGCAGAGGTGTACTAATGTACACCTACAACTTCGACGGTATTTTAAGGTCCCATGTAATAGGGGGCGAGCCTGTTGCCATTGAACGGGCACAAATCCAGACTCAGAGCTGCTATTGAGAATTTCATAGAAAAACTCAATAACACTTTGCTCGAACCCAGGACCTGTAACGTAGCAGTCGCGCTTAGGACCACGAGACTAATGAGGCAGGCATATATGGCGAATGAAAAATCTGTGCAAATTATTAACAAAAATGAAACGTAGTCATTTTAACAGACGTCCAACTCCTCAGTTTACCTGTCACCAAGGATGCTGTAAAGGGTTGGAAACGTTGGACATTATAGAATATCAGTACCACGCGAGAAAATTCGATAAAAGTCGTTTCATTACCCCGCATTTCCACTGACGACAAAACATGTTGCAAACAGCTACCTATCCCACTCACTCTTTGAGAGTTAGGTATAGCTAAATAGATGTTTTTTTTAACTGCAGGAGTGGGGAATCCTCGTGAACGCCCAAGCTGTTGCCAGCCTGTGCAGTGCCGGACTCTTGCCGGCTAAAACCCTAACTCCTGCATGTTTTGTCATCAGTGGAAACGCGGGGCTATAATCACTAAATATTCCATGTAAGTGTCAAAAACCAGTAGATTTAACTTTTCTATTAAGTATTCAACAATAAAAGTTAGCTAAGTTTTATTTGCCACTGCTATTAATAAAAACGACATCTGAGTAACGAGTTAAGTCTCAACTTTTTTATATTTTAACGTTAATGTTTTATTTTTGCCTTAGACATCTAGGTACTTACTGGTAGATTGTCCGCCTTTATGGATGTGACCCTGACAGTCACACAAACCATTCTCATGGATTCAGCCTTTGAACTAACAGAGCTAAGAAAAAAATATCTAGTTATAAAAGTGAAGAAAAAACGTTGTACCCCTTTTTAGGCACTTTGCGCAAACGTAGCAGTGTGAGATTTGAAGGCTAATGAAAGTTCATGTAGAGAAGGAGTGCAGAAAGTTATTTCAGTCAAATTTCGACCACTGGGCGACCACTTGTTATATTAAATAAATACATTTATAGTTGATAAGCAAGTTTAATATAAGACTGTAGACATGTCCGGGTCTTAAACTACTAAATCCGAGGTTTTTATGCTTCTTGTCCTGCGGGCCTGATTTTAGAGGTGGCGACCCTGTATTCGAGGAACTTGGGCAAAGAATAATTTCTTGGTCAAAAACAAAAACCATTAATATTTTATGTCCCCACAATTGTTATTATATCTAAATTTAACAATAATAAAAGAAATACCTACGAGTGTTATGTTCACGGTAATTTTATTTACGTAAATTAAGAAAAAATACTTAACTATAGTAAAATCTTTTAAATACTGAGTAACAGAAGTTGCTCATTTGACTTCTTGACTGTCGGAATGACGTCAAAATTTTTAATGATAAGTATTTATTTCTGTAAATTTGTTAATGGATTAGTGTCTTTTTGGACGGAACATTAAAATATTTTTTGTTTTTCGTAAATTTTACGTCTATAAAACATTCTAGGTTTGTGACAGTAGAAATTGGGACATTAACTGTAACGTAGGTATTAGTACAACTTTACTTCTTTCTTGTGGTAGGGCCCGATGTTCTCAGCATGAATGGGACCCGCTTGACCGGGGAAGTACCAGACTCTCGCAGAAGACCCACGTCCGAGTAGTAGCGTTTGTTAGCTACTGCGCTTCGTTCGGTGAGCCAGAGGGCTGCAGGCCCAATTCCTCCCTCAATCCCCTTCCTTCTCCTCTTCTCCTTCCCCTCCCTTTTCCCTAAATAGGCTCGACAACGCATTTGCAACTTCTTTGGTTTTGCAGATGTCCATGAGCGGCGATGACTACTTAACATCAGGTAGCTCGCCTGTCCGTTTGTTGAGTTATTCCATAAAAAAAAACCTAAGAAGGTAATATAACGTTTTCAGCTTTTGTTTAAAAATCGTTATGCCGATAGAAGTGTAAAATGGAGGATTGTGTCCAAATTATTTCTGGTATACACGGCTACAGCGATCTATACAAATCCAGTTTAAGCTGATCCCGCATTGATTAGCTTACAGTACAGTGAGAAGTATGCGTAAACTGGATTTGTATAGTTCGACGTTTAGCCATGCGTACAATAGAACGATTTTTGAGCAGAAGTTTTTAAGTACTCAGTTGTTAATAAGGTTCAGTTAAAAAATATCTTTTCTAGACCCGGTCAAGAAAATATTTTTTTTATAAATGTGCCTACGACTTAGGAGAAAACCTAGTGCTTTCAAAATAAACTATCTGACGGAAAAAAACATACAACGTACCTATCTCAAAGATATAAGTACCTATGATGAATTCATTAGGCACTCGCAATGATTCGACTAAAAAAAAACAAGTCATCTAAATTTAGAAACAGCTAAAAATACTGACAGTTTTATAAGCCGCTGTTTATTTAACTTCATAATAACATAATATCTTTGACAAATTATATGCGAAAATCGTTAGGTATTTTGTTTGCAAGACATTACCTATTATATTATATGTTTAATTAAATTCATCAAAGCCGTTCAAATTTAAAGGATAATTTATAACTGACAACATAATAAAAAACCTTTCTTATTGTATCAACTATTGAAATAACACTACTTATATTGATATTATTTAATTCCCGACATTTCGGATCCTTTACAGCATCCTATTATAGTTATCCTAGTTCATATTTTTTGATGATGTGTATTCTTACACATAGTGTATCTGTTTTAGTGTGACATTGCGTTCTCATTTGCTGAGAACCTTCTTGTAATTTTAGTCCCGACTTCAGGCTAATTATGACATAAACCTTCAATGTCCTCACATCCTGTCATCGGCATAATGCACCAGCAAATTATGTAAGAACAATATATTTTAAAAGAGTTTCCATGGAGTTTCTTGCCGGATTCTCCATGGGATCAACTTTTTGGAACCGTGCAACTAGAGTCAATAACGTTTCATAAACGCTCGTGAAAGCTTATTTGAAATAAAAACATTTGATTTGATTTGGTTTGCATCCATCATCACGGGTGGACAGTCTTTCTATATAATATAACTATGTATTTTAATCCATTGCATACCTTATGCCTGTTTTTCCCGAAGGGTTAGGTAGAGGTGTACTTAGGTACAGCCGCAGTTCGCTGGTAGGTTAAGGACCCTTGTAATAGGGGGCGAGCATATTGCCAGTAACCGGACAGAAACCTATACTCCGAGTTACTACTGGGAATTTTATAGAAAAACCCAATGAAACTGCTCGACCTAGGAATCTAACCCAGGACTCTAGCGTAGCAGTCGCACTTAGGAACATTAGACTATCAGTTAAATTAGTACTCATAGACATAATAAACGTTTTTTTTTATGGGATAACTTGGCAAACGAGCAGGCCAGCCATCTGATGGTAAGTAGTCATCGCTGCCCATGGACAATTGCTATACCAAAGGAGTTGCAGATGGGTTTTCAAGCCAAGGAAATGGGAGGGAAAGGAGAAAAGGAGAAGGATGAGGCAGGTTTGGGCCTCCAGCGCTCCACACTCATCGTACGGAACGCAATACCTACTGGTATACGCGTTACTTGACGTCGAGTACTTCCGTAGAAGGAAGGAGGGAAACTGGCGTTTTGAACGGACTAGGCAGATTTGAATATTTTTTTGCATTTGATAGTTCAATCCTTTAGTCTGTTTAACAACACGTTGCGACTCTTAGGGAAGCGCAAAGCGGGTGAAACCGACACGCTCAATCAAAAATCAAAATGTCACTAGCAGACATTTTATAGTTCCAAAGCAGAGGTGTACCAAAACATGAAAATGTTTTAATGTCAATGGAGGGAAGTGGCATGCGCGGTCGAGAAACAAGACCAGGAAACCGAGGCCGGACATCCCCTCTAAAATCACACTATAGGTACCCCGGGTAGACTTTAAAGCTGGAAGAGGTTTCCTCGCTGCACAACACCATCCGAAATCCGAGACCCACCGTCTAAGGGGAGAAGCAAGCTGTGGGAAGTTCACCACCCACCACGACTGGTCTTTGTTTAACCCCGGGAAAATCTGCCACTTGGTCGTGACCTGCAGTGGCTTACATGGAAAGCATTCAATCGACTGCGTACTCAAGTAGGCCGCTGCAAGCACAACCTAGGAAAATGGGGGATTATAGATCCTTCCCCCACCCAGTGCGAGTGTGGTGCCCCTGGCCCCTGACCAGAATATGTTCCATCTGTTGGAATGGAATTGACGGTATACCTGTACCTTTGAGGAACTAAAGTACGTCACTGATGCCGAAAAGTAAAATAATAATGTTAATTACACGGAATCCATACGATTTAATGTAGAATCTAATATTTTATAGCATTGACTTCATTTAAAGGTTTGAACCCACGGCCTTTGCTTGTCGCTTGAATATTAATTAATGGACTAAAAAGGCCATTCTAAGGTAATAATTAAATTCATAATAGAACTACGAATTAATTTAACGGAAATTGATGAGCTGGGGATCAACTCGAGACCTTGGCAGTCCAATGATGATATGACCATTGATATGCCATGAGTCCATGAGTTCCATGACATAGGTCTAAAGTTCGAATCCACGGCACGCACCTGTGAGTTTTCGTAATCATGTGCGTATTAATAATTAATTAATTATCATTCACTTAGAACGGAGAAGGAAAACGTCGTAAGGTAACCTGCATGCGTGAGAGATTTTCTCTACGGCGCGTGTGAAGTCTGCCAACTCGATGGATTAAAGCCTAAGCCCCTCTCACACTGAGACCCACGCCCAGCAGTGGGACAGTAAGTGGGTTGATGATGATGGTGATAATCTGGGCCTTTGTTTTCCTGTAAATGGAGTTTGGTTTAAACTGAGTACCTATTTGACCACCTCTAAAAGAAAGATCTTGGTTTTAGAAGATTAAATTTATTAATAATACTTTTTCCATGGTCTCAGTATAAAATTAGTTACCTACATTAGCTAAATAAATACTTTTTTGTGATACAGGATTTTCGATGTCATTGACGTCACGCAATGAATACAAATTAATGCTCATATTATTATATCTGGAAATTTTATTGTTTTTATGAAAAGGTCACGTGTCATGTCATGTGGTCATTTTTTTTATTTAAATAATTTAACTTATTGAGTTATTGTACACATGACGAACTCTGTGTAGGCTCCCCTTTGGATCGTCCGTATTCCTCCGCAATAGCGGATATTTTTAAAGAGCTGCTGAGAATTTCATAGAAAAACCCCAATAACAATTTTTCGACCGGGAATTCGAACCCCAGACCTCTAGCGTAGCATTCTCAGTACTATTCTAACAGCCTATCTGTGATAAAAAAAAGAATAAACAGCAAACAACAATATTAAAAGTTTAAAGTCTCAGCTTGAGCTTTTGTCCACTATTAAAATTGCATTTCGAAGGACTATTAAACACTTTATTTTTATTTATTTAAGTGATTATGAGACTTATTTAATACTAGTTCTATACTTCATTAGTCTAGTGGTCCCATACGCTACTGCTACGCTACAAGTCCTGTGTTCGATTTTCGGGTCGAGCAGTGTTATTAGGTGTTTCTACAAAATTCTCAGTACGTAGCCGCTCGGAGTTTGGATTTGTGAATAGGCTCAACCCCTATCCACGTATTCAAAGGATAGAAAGATAGCAGCCCTTTGTTTGGAGGCTGAAATATTAGTTATACATTAGTACGCCTGTGCCTATTCTTTCGGGGAATACAGGCTTGATTGTATATTACAAAAAAAAAATGATCAATTCAAATTTGTAGATCTGGTGGCGCCCTCTTTACTTCATGCGTGAAAAATATATCTATATAAAGCCATCTACCGTTGTACATAAGAACTACACAGTATGTCATATATGTTAACATATTTATAGTTCTTCAAGTCGTTCACAGATGTCTCTAATATTAAATGTTCAAATTCTTCTTTTACTACTTCATAACATACCATCACGCCTGTACCTATTTCCGGAAGGGTTAGGCAGGGTGTTCTAATGCTTACACATTTTGCCGTTTTGTTTGGGTTTCATGTAATGTGATAGGGACCACTGCCATTAACCAAGCACAAATCCAAACTCCAACCGACTGGGAAAAACCCAATAAAACTGCTTGACCTGGGAATCGAACCTTTATTCTTACAATTATAATAATGATTATTTTTAAGGTTCAATTAAATATTTCATTGCATGTTGTCTAATATCATACAATACAATTAAATTATTCGAAAATATAAAGAAGTCTTAGAGTTAACGACATGGTAACGCCTATTTAATTATTTGATTTATGAAAATATTCTGAATAGGTACATAATTTCATCTAATAAAACTTGTACAATATATTATTACATAACCAATAAGATATTTTGTACAAAAGTATTTATTTTGGTAAATTAAAAGACGCAATAAACATAAGAAGAAATATTTAGACACAGTATCTTTGTCTTCACGTACATAACAAATACTGGTAACATTACAATAAAGGGTATTGTTCACCGCGCCACCCACACAAACAAACGCGTGCGCGCCCTACAAACACGTTAGTGGTGTCGTCCAACACTCATTTACAAATTAACGTTCAATGATACAAATACGCGTGCAATTATTTACCGGCTACGGACAAAGGGTTCCAATAGTCCACTTCTGACTTCGCGTTTGAGCGATGCGCGGGCGCACTTGAACGCGCGACATAACGAAGCGCGCACGCGCGTAAGATAAACCGGAGGAACAGTGTAGTTCGCGAACAAAATGATGCTCGCCGGGGCACAGATTGTTGACGAAAGTAGTGTGGCATATACGTCGGGGAATAGCGCGACTAGTGCCAGCATGGCCCCTGTACAGGGGTCCTCCAGGGACAGCCAGCCAGCGGCACCTGCGGCTGCAACGCAGGGACTCCACATGATCCCCAAAGTTGATCCAGTGGACATACATTTCAGCAACATAACTTGCACTGTTAAACTGGGAATAACGAAAGGTAAATTTCAACACTGAAAAGCTTCTTTAATTAATATGGAATTTTCATTGATAAAGTGAACAACAACTACGAGGGGGGGAGAGTAGAAAGGGATCATTACCCTAGCGCAAAGTAGATATTCGCAGGGTTGATTGATTAACTAATGATCCCTGAATTGTCTTATATTACTAGACATACTTTTAAAAACTTATGCAAGAATAGGAATAAATTCAAGTTTTGTGTGTTAGATCGTGATAATGTAATTCGATATGCCACGACAAATACCTATGTATAACTATGTTATGATTATATCATCAGTAACATGATAATAAATAGGTATCAATAATATCTTAGCCGTTGTGCGAACTTGGTTTGTCACGGAGCTAACATGGCCATAAATTTTATAACATATCTAATACGATAAGAAGATATAGAGTTACTTTATGTGTTGGTAACTAAAGTAGTAAAACATTTGATAGCTGTCCCAAAGGACTAAACATATTTATACCTAACCTTTTAATTCGGTAATTAGGGTAAAATACTTAAAATCCATGACGGTATCAAAAACAACAAACAACTCTTACAGACATTTTTTTTTCAATTTGAAATTATAATTACTAAATTGCAACGGTATAGCTAGTATTATGTATTCTGTGGATTAAGTTGTGCGCAAACGTAACACGTAACACAAACATTTAGCTTAGCACGAGGGGTTAATAAGAATACTAGTAATGTGTGACCCACATTGCTAGTAAGCTTTATTTAAGAAAGAAAAAATCGCCAGGCATGAAAATTGATTTATATATAATAACTTGTATGTTATTGATCTGTAGGAAACATCAATTATTGAAGACATAAGTTATTTATGTATTACCTATTATTCTTATAGTTATATTTGCGTCACCATGATATCAATATCCATTAATAACGAACAAATGTTAAATGAATAATGACGTCAGATTACATTTCGGTGCTTGATTTTTGCTGTATCACTACAATAACCTTATTATGTTCTAATACTAGAGAGATGCCAACGTAATAAGATCCCTTATGGTTATGAAAAGGCAGTGAAAGCCTTCTCCAAAGCTTTCCACTTTTCTTGTCTTGTGCTGGTCTCGACCATATTCTTCCGGCAGTTAGTGACAAGCGCCGCTCCATTTCTTCTGTGGTCATCCTACTTTTCTTGTGCAATCGTTTTTTATGTATGTTCACCGATTACTCAATCAATTGCGTAACGATTTTGAAAATTCTTTTTTTGTTTGAAACTTTCGAGGTGTTTTCATTGTCATTAAGGTTATTACAAATAAATTATCTTATCTCTTATGAATGATAATCGCTACCGACGTCTGAAGCCTCTTTGTATGTTCGGAGAAGAACGACGGATGCAGTTTGTTTTGGTGCTAGAACACATGTGTTACCAATCGTGTCTTCCTCTGTGGCTATATTGTTTACTTTGATGCTATTGTCTTTGGATTAAATATTCCTATCAAGTGAAGCTGTACCACTGTTAATGCAATCATTGTTAGGTTGTCAGAAGGGGATGGCGATAATTAACTTGTAGAGCAGCATGCCTCTTTAATAAACCGCACGCTTGAGAAAAAACAATTTTAGTATCAATAGTTTTTATTTTTTTGTATTACCTATGTATATTTTTTTGTATTACATATATATAGATAATTAGAATATTTTAAATGAACTATGTAAGTGTCTTATCAATAATTAAATAATGACTTAATCAACTATTCTTAAAATACATAATTTCTTATTATAACGCTATTTTCATGTAGGTTTATGTCATAAAGTTAGACCATTTGTGAATAATGAAACATTTTTGCGATTTTTCAACAAGCGGCTTATTATGTGCTAGGTTAGGTCGAATATGAAGCGTGCGAAACAAACTAAAAGATCGCTGTAACACGTTTTGGTACGTTTCATATGTATTTAAATTATTGGATTTTCTACAATATATTGTGGTAGACGCGGAAACGGCTCACCTGCAACCGCCGCCAATGGACGTTGTTTTCTGTTAGCATTGTTTGATATTAAATGTGAAAAGCACAACCAAGCCTCTGCCTACCGTTAGGGGAAAGGGAGAAAAAGAAAAAGGAGAAGGAAGAGGACTGAGGGAGGGATTGGGCCTCCGGCGCTCCACACTCAAGGAACGAATCGCAACATGCATACTGCTGCTTAACATCAATTTTCAAGGATCAATTTCAAAGCATACTTCTCCGGTCATGCCAATCCATTCATGCTGGAATGTAGGTAGCCAGCGACATACTACTTAAATGTTCGCAACACTAGTAACCTCGCTAGATATGGCATGCAATTAGCCGGCCAATCACGATAGCTAAACGGTGCTACTTGCAAAGGAAACACGTGTAAATTTGCGATATTTTTTATGCAAAAAAAAACATCACCTCTTTTGCATTACTTAGATATACTTAATCTTGCTAACGAAGGTTGCTTAGTTTTTGCTACCTAGATTCCCGGTAGCGATCAAATGCTGAATGTCGTTTCGTGGTCGCGTTTATTTTGTTTACGTAATAACATTTGCGTATTGTGTTAATAGTAGGAACTTCGTCTCTGTGTGAGAAATTGATTTCTTCAGGTACTAACTGCTTATTTTTTATTATATTTTAGCATTAAATAATGCGAAATGTTCACACAGATATAAATTTTCTAATGAAAGAAAGTGGATCGAAGAATGACGTCGCCTGAAGACGTAAAATGTGGAAGAGAAATTCGACATCACAGGCAGTGGTCTCGGTAGCTTAGTTGGTAAAGCGTCTAGACGCAGGTTCAAACTCTGCCTGAGATCGAATTTCTCTTTCATTAGAAAAAATCATATGTTCTTTAGGTACTATTGTGAAAGTGATACATAATATGCCATCACGCCTATAGTTACTCCCCGAAGATTAAGGCAGAAGAGAACATCACAATTTAATGTTATAGGTAGTCTACAAGCGTTTCTCCAAACATACTAGCTTGCGATGTCCTTCGCCTCCCAAAGGGATTTTTGGGCGGCGAAGGACATCGCAAGCTAGTACTTAATATAAAAGTAAAATGCCACTCACTTTACTCTCAGAAACTAAATAACTATAATTGGCCTAGAAACTTGGAATCTGCTAGAAAGTCTCCTTACCTATAAAATAGTCATCAGTTAAGACAGAAAAAAATAGAAAACTTCTTCAGAATTGGTAAATATTTAAACAACGCGAGTGACATCGTGGGGCATTTGCTCAAAATTCTATAGACACATGCTTTAACTAAAGTCTAGTATAATTAAATAAAAAAAAAGAAAACAATTAATTTAATTTAACAACTCCTGCAACATTAAAAGGTATTGTGGAAAATTACATTTCCAAGTCTTCCTCATATATACCAAATTACTTACCAGTAATTTGAGCAATTACAATTTGAAGATTCTCGTTTGAAACTACAAATAAATAAGCATGGAAGATTACATGAAACACTTCGGAGTAGAATGCCTTTGTGATTATGTTAAAATTTTGTATTTTGCTTAAGTAATAGATACCTAATTAACATGTGTAAACAGGCACGAGCAAAAAACGAAGCCATGAAAAAAACTAAGCATAAATACTATTAGTTATTTCCTCAATGCTCTAAACCTCTAAGTAGTGGTTGTATTGGTGATTGCTGAGCTGAAAGTCCCAGGTTTAGCTGCTACTGAGGTTGTAAGTGTGAGTGAGGTTTTCTATGAAAATCCCAATAGCTCCGCGAAGTTTGGAAAAACTCTTGTAGACTACCTATAACATTAAATTGTAATGTTCTCTTCTGCCTTAATCTTCGGGGAGTAACTATAGGCGTGATGGCATATTATAATTAAGGTATGGCATATTATGTATCACTTAGTATAACTAGACTTTATGGCGGCATATAAACATGATACATGCACCAGATTTTAAATTAGACCTCCAACAATACCACTGTGAACAGCATCAAATTTTGTGCTAAAGATTTTCCGTGATGCGCGTACATTTGTTTTGGCTCAAATCAAATAAAAAGTTAAGATGGAACTTTGCGAACAAAGAAGTGAGGCCGACTTAAACTACGCCTAACGGTGAACAACACACAATTACACGCACACACGTATACCGAAACTACGCCTTATACGGTATCGAAAGCTCGACTGACAAGATAAGGCGTAGTTAACTAATACATATGTGCGTGTAATTTTGTGTTGTACTCCGTTAGGCATAGTTTAAGCCGGCCTCACTTCTTTGTTCGCAAAGTTCCATCTTAACTTTTTATTTATCTGAGGAATAAAATATGTACAGAAATCGGACAGTTACAGTTTAATGATATTAGTATGATAAGTAATTAAATAGTGGGTCTAAAAGCTATTGAAAGATCGAAACAATATCTTCGCGTGTAAGTAGGAACGTGAAATTATTTATGTTGTTTATAAAATCACCCACTATTCTAGATAGCCAAAGTTCACGAAAAAACATTAGCTGACAGACACTAAGACATGACTACTTTTCAATATATAACACACTTATCATAAAACCGTTATCCAAAGTTCGAATATAGTAAATTTTACATAAAATCCATTTTATGATTAACCGCGCAAAACAATAATAGAGGTCGACGTTTAAAAAAAATGAACTCGACGTTGCTAACTGTTATGATGTAGCAATCGAGTCAAGGCGACGCTTTGTGGTCATTAGCTACGACCTACGAATCAATCGATACTATATTGATGCAACAAGCACTTTGATATCATTAGGTGTTGATCGATTTCGACCGATGACCTTTGCGTTTGATTTTACTAGACTTTTATAAATACTGATGTCAAGTGATATCTGATATAAACAGATTTCTGTTTTTTATATTTCGAATAGTTAGACTGCCTCTAGAACTGCCTCGTTAGTCTAGTGCTCCCAATCGCGACTGCTACGCTAGAGGTCTTGGGTTCGATCCCCAGGTCGAGCAAAGTGTTATTGGGTTTTTCTATGAAATTGTCAGTAGCAGCTCGGAGTCTGGATTTGTGCCCGGTGAATGGCAATAGGCTCGCCCCTATTACATGGGACCTAAACATACCGGCGAACTGTGGGTGTACATTAAATACACCTCTGCCTAACCCTTCGGGGATTACAGGCGTGATGGTATGTTATGTGTGTTATTAATAGTTATTATTATTAGTTTATGTTATGTTTATACTATCTGATCCCCTCGGTTTAACCTCCTTTGCATCCTTCTTTATGAAAGTGAAACAAAAAAGTTATTTTCAAATCTGATTGGTAGTTCCAAAGATTAGCGCGTACAATCACAAAAACTCTTCAGATTTATTATATTAGGATAGATTTGATAATTCTAGATACTTATTTAAATTATTTTATTTGCGATTTCATAAGTCCTCCAATCAGCCAGAAGAAGCAAGAGAGGAAATCTATAGTGAGAATGTAAGAGTAAGACATCCCATGTATTTACATGTACCTACCTATTCGACTTCAAAGTCACTACTATCTTCTATAAATAATCTATGTATAGTTTTTTTTTGTAAATGGACCAAGAAAGTGACGTCATTTCTTTAGTGTATTTTAATGAAGTCAAGTTGTAGTTAATGACTGAATTCTAAATCATTTGTAATTATTTTTTTTTATTTTTTATTTTTTTAAGAAAAGCTTACTAGCGATGTGGGTCACACATTGCTAGTATTCTTGTTAACCCCTCGTGCTAAGCTAAATGCTTGTGTTACGAGTGGGTTCACGTCGGTAGTGCAATGGGTGGGGTTCGAACTGGCAACCATATGATCGCAAGTCCGACGCCGTAGCCATTAGGCTACCGACGCTTCAAAATTATCACCATAATTATAATTAACCACCTCTTTTTATGTAATACTCGCATTACCCACTTTATTCTGTAACGTCATTCGTGTACGTCACTTCATTTGACCTAGCCTGATTGTAATTTAGTTTTTCCAGTTTTGACTTTTCAACTAAATATTATCAGTGAAAAAAATTCAAAAATAAAATGTGTCAATTCGGACACTGTGTCCAAATATATATTGTGTCCGATCGTCAGCAAGCCATATATAATAATATAATATAACAAAAAACTGGAGTATTTTTTAATTCTTAAAATAATATTTTATTATTTTATTCATTCTTTTACAAGTCAATGTTAGTAAATTTATTTAAGTAGGTACTAGATGGTGCCCGTTTTTTCTAGCTCAAGACCTCTGAGAAGAAAAGCCGAATCTAACTCAGATAAATTATGTCACAAGACAAAATTATGGTTTATTAGCATAGGCTAATAAACCATAATTTTGTCTTGTGACAAAGGTCTACAATCAGCAGTGGACGGGAATAGTCCCGTCCACTGCTGATTGTAGACCTTGCCCGAAGAGCACCAACCATCCCAGTCTTAGGCAGCTCGCATCCACCCACTGCCAGCCTTTTATTTAAGGTCCATCGGTTATTTAATTCTAATCTGTTAAAAAAAGAATATGCTGCAAATGGGATCTTTATGATATTTGCATTTTTAGATTCACTTTTTGAATTCCACGAACCTTGATCGCTAGTACAATCCATGCATGTGTCTGGCCTATTTACTGTACAATGGGTTAATTAAAAACATTCGAACGTTGAACTGAGGTCGGATTGCACACAAAAGTCGTAAACGTTTCAATATTTGCGTAATCTGTCGCTATCCGTGGATTAACAATATTATCATTATTTTATCATGATATCCCATATAGGGATTAACATAATACGTAAAAAAAATATAATAAAAAAATAAAACTTTAAAAAAATTAGGTTTTTAAATTTTTTAACAATGTCTTATCTCGGTCGCGGTAAGATTAGAAATTTAGAGGGAGAATGGTAACAATTAATATAAAGGTAATTGACCTGTTGCTATCCACAGCAAAAATGCAAGATTACTAAATTAAGGACATAATATATTTTTGTTTTGGGATTCATGACTTTTCGTTTGAATTTATTCTTGGGACCTTGTCTTATACAGATAGCTTTATGGAGACAAAGAGGTCAATTCAACTTTATTATCCCAGCGAATTATGACACTGGGAATTAAGAAATACCTTTTAGCTAAAGTAAGAAATTGCATGTCTTAAGTATATTTGATATCCTTAGATATTTTTTTTGAATAAGTAGTCTTGGATCTTTAAATCCATCCAATGATTCTACCTCATCACCGATAGCTTTTTAAAGACAAAGAAGTCAATAATAGTATTTTAATCCTAACAAATTATAACAGTGGAAATTAGGTAACATCAGTCCAAAAAAAAAAAAAACTACGCACTCCAAAATATTTTAATAAGTATTACTATCTCTACATTATCCATTACACAGATTTTATGATTTTACAAAAATAAACACAATGTACTGTGTGTACATTTGGAAATATGACTGTGGATACCGATACTGTTTTGTGTGGGACACAGCAGCGACTACCTAAATCACTTTACTTAGCGTACAGTTTTAATCTATGATTTATTGAATTATGAAATGACATTGTGATTAAGTCTTTATGCCCTCTATTATTCCCGGATATGCGATAGCACTAGAGTGGAGCCGGTTTACTTATCTAGATATGCTGCCGAATCGTTGATAAGAACACACTTTGGACCTGCTAACAGCGAACGTTATAAGTATTGTTCAACCGACCTAAGACGAACTACTGGGGTTCGTTCAACCCAATTGAATCCAGTTTTTATGTTGTCCCCTTCAAAATAATAGGATGTGGCCAGATTGATTGAGTCCGGTGTTGTGGGGCAGTGGACCTGGTATCAGAAAAGGATGGAAATAGGAAGATACTTCTTAAGCCAAATTCAAAAGCTTCATTTGAGGCTGTCAGCGCAAAAGCAGCCTAACCCAAAATTTTTCATATCCTGACTTATCTACAAACTATTTATAACGTGCTAAAATTTAATGCAAGACTTGCCTATCTCTTGTTTCACCTATCGTCTATACGATCGATATATTATACCTATGGGTAGTTTATGCAGGTACCTACACCTATGGTCTACCATAGGTGAAACGTAATGGTGCATTAAATTTCGGCACGTTTTGGCAAATCGCAAATTTTGGCACGGCAAGTAATTTGTAGTACTTAGATAAGTTAGGATATGAAAAATGGAGGGTTAGGCCTCTTTTGCGCTGGCGGCCTCATTTCAATTTTGTAGTGTTAAAAACTAGTTGAACTATAAAATGTCTGTTTTCCTCGAAGGTTTACGCAGAGGTGTAGCTACTTATGTGAGATGACAGTTCGCCGATATGTTAAGATCCCATGTAATAGCTACTCAGAGTTTGAATTTGTGCCCGGATAATGGTAAAGCGGAGGAGAAGGTGAAATGGCACACACTAGTCCTACGTCCAGCAGTGGACTAGAACTGGCTGATGATGATGATGATGATGAATGGCAATCAGCTCGACTCCTATTACAATGGACCTAAAAGGATAGGTGGGTAGTTTATGCAGGTACCTACACCTCTGCATAATGTGTTGTATGGTTAGGCATAGTCACCTGTATACTAACATACATAAACATACATACCATCACGCCTGTATTCCCCGAAGGGTTAGGCAGAGGTGTACTTAATGTACACCCACAGTTCGCCGGTATGTTTTAGGTCCCATGTAATAGGGGCGAGCCTATTGCCATTCACCGGGCACAAATCCAGACTCCGAGCTGCTACTGAGAATTTCATAGAAAAACCCAATAACACTGCTCCTGTATACTACTATGTTTTATATTGTACCGTAGTGCTAAATAAAGTAATTTTTACTAAGTACCTATATTATTATTGTGTTTGCAATTAGTGTGTGTACTTATAATTTATTTTACGATGACGGTTTAAAAATAAACTTTATGCTAGTCGTAAATAAAATAATCAATGCAACTAGAAAAACAAATCAATATAGCTCTCTGAGGAATGCTACCTTTAACATTTTAATAAATGGCTCTGTTTGTATGTTTGTTTATTACGTTGTCACGTCTAAACCACTGAAAAATTCTGATGATTTTTTGTATAAAGATATAGATTGTTAAAATTAACTCTGTTTACTTGAAGTTAGCCGTTACAAAATGTCACGTTGGTAAAATCACCCTTTTAAATGTTTTATACATAAATATTGTAATTAGTAAGGAAAATAATCACGAAACATTTACAACTCCAATAGTTTTTACATGGAGTCTTTAGGTATCTATATTAAAATTCACCACTGGAAATTCACTTGCACACAACTTAAGACGCGCACAGTTATTTCGATCGACCTGTAAATTAGACTTTCGATAGGTATGTCGGCTGCCGTTCGTGTCAAAAGTCCTTTGGGATATTAGTGAAACCGCAGGCAATCTATCCATGCATTGATACGTGAAGAAAAGTCTTTGTACCCCTTTTGTGTGCACAGAGAAGTGTGAGGTTTGGCATAATTAAAGTTCACTAAGAGAAGGAGTGCAGAAAGATATTGCGGTCAAATCTCTATCAAGCGGCGACCACAAGTTATTAGAAAAGCGAAATTAACTCCGTTTCTCTGTTACCTTTACAGGTTTAGAAGGAAGGAAATACTAGTTACTTTTATTCAAAATTTATTTAATATAGAACAGTTTAAGTTTCTTGGTATAATGACAATTGCCTCATTGGAATAGTGGTCCTAAGCGCGACTGCTACGATAGAGGTCTTCAGTTCGATTTTCAGGTCGAGCAGTGTTATTGGGTTTTTCTATGAAATTCTTAGTAACAGCTCGGAGTTTATTTGTGCCCGATGAATAGGCTCGCCCCCTATTACGTGAGACCTAAACATACCAGCGAACTGTGGGTACATCAAGTACACCTCTGCCTAACTCTTCGGGGAATACAGGCGTGATGGTATGTTATGTTTCTATCCGACAGGAGGCGCCATATGATCATTCTAAACAGCGATAACTTAAACGGTACAAGTAAATAACCAATTAGAATTACGTACCGTTGTTGTTATTGAACTTAGAACTGTTTGTGTGATAAGCTGGCCAACGTTAGTCAATACGGCTTATCGCGGCAAATAGAAATGTTTTTATAACCTACACAATAACTAGGAAATAATTAGCGTGACTAGATAATTATAGTTATTTTAAGAAATTAGACACACAAACCAAATATACATTTTTATTCAACTATTTATATCTATACTTTTGTAATAATATGATAAAGCTAAAGAGTTTGTTCGTTTGTTTGACCGCGCTATTTTCACTACCAGTCGGATTCGAAAAAATCCATTTGTAAATAATAGCCACATTTATGAGGAAGTCTATAGGCTATCAAGCATTACGCTACGTTTCTTAGGAGCAAGGCAAAGCGGGTGAAACCGCGGGCCACAGTTGATTGAATTTGTACCTAGTATCGTTAAATTGGCTCAATTTATGTGAATGAAAAGTTGATATTTCGTACCCTAACTGTTAAAAGGATTCAGGGAAATTCCCACAACTTTGGGTAAAACAAGATCGATGCCAGTATGGTTTATAATAGGTAATTATGAAGAATCACAGACCTGTGTGAGGAATAGGATATTTATGTGATAACATACATTAAGATACGAGTATAACCAACCAAATAAAATCAACATAACCCTCATAATTAAATAAAGTGACTAATTAAATACTTAACATACCATCACGCCTGTATTCCCCGAAGGGTTAGGCAGAGGTCCACTTAATGTACACCCACAGTTCGCCGGTATGTTTGGGTCCCATGTAATAGGGGGCGAGCCTATTGCCATTCACCGGGCACAAATCCAGACTCCGAGCTGCTACTGAGAATATCATAGAAAAACTCAATAACACTTTGCTCGACCTGGGGATCGAACCCAAGACCTCTAGCGTAGCAGTCGCGATTGGGACCACTAGACCAACGAGGCAGTCTAAATACTAGGTAATTAAATACTAAGTAGATAAGTATTTGTTCTGTAACATAAAAAAAACATTTAATGATCTAGTTTGGAATTACTAACGAGAATTTTGTACAAAGTAGTGTTTGTTACTTGCAGTAGCATCTACCCATATACTACTCCATTCTTCGCACGGGTCTTCTGTCATAATTAGAGGAATCAGACTATAGTCCAGCACGCTAATCTACTGCGGGCAGCCTTCACACGGCGTCGTTGAGAAAATCTCTTAGATTTTCAGTTTTCCATAACCGTTTTAAGCGAGTGATAATTAATTATTATATTATTATTCTACTTCTATAAAGTGCAGTGATAGCCTAGTGGTATGACCATTGCCAAGACCACTGCCAAGTCAAAGGTCTCGAGTTCGAATCCAAGGCACGCACCTCTGACTTTTCGAAGTCATGTGCGTATTAATAATTAATTATCACGCGCTTAAACGGTGAAGGAAAACATCGTGAGGAAACCTGCATGCCTGATAGATTTTCTTGACGGCGTGTGAAGTCTGCCAATCCGCAGTAGGCTAGCGTGGTGGACTATAGCCTTTTCCCTCTCCCTCTGAGAGGAGACCCGTGCCCAGCAGTGGGACAATGTAATGGGTTGATGATGATGATGATGATATTATTATGAATACTCACTTATAACATGTATATCATATCCAAAACAATGCATAGAGTATCTGACACAGTTTTAAAAACAATGCATAGAGTATCTGACACAGTTTTAAAAACTATAGGTATAAAGTAATGTTATTTATGTTAATGTTATCTCGAGTAAAGATTGTCGTTACGACGTAATTAAGTCTATAAACGTTATTATTAAACTCCGGCAATAGTTTATTTTTATGTTACATTCAGATTGTAACTAATGGTAAAAATAACTCGTGGATACATTAGTACCTACACCTCTGCCTCACCCTTCGAGGAATACAGGCGTGATGGTATGCTGAAATGATAATTTGGTATCGTCGTGCGACGGGTCGTTGAGCTCCCTAAAAAATGGTTGAGCTACACGATGACTGATGCATACATCAGTCATCGTGTAGCTTGTCAACTCAAACGAGCACTGGCGGATGGCTCTTTCTTCAAAAGGCCTGTTCAGGTTTTGCCATAAATTGTAAAACTCTGATAATTCTACAACCGTCTGGCTTTTTAAAGATATCCTATTTCTCTGAGTTTATTTCGGTGTTTCTTCTCAAAAGTCCTCAGATAGCAACTTAATACCATGATCTAGTTTAAAAAAATGACATAAATAAATATAATTTATAAAATATATTAATGATATCAGTATTGTTTTATTCAATACCTAAATACGAGTTTTTGACTATTTAGGTATTGAATAAAACAATACTGATATCATTAATATATTTTACGTTTTACATATACGGAAGTCAAAAATGACTTCCGTATATGGCATAAATATTTGAAGAATATACACGAACTCTAAACCCGTACGATTTTACGTCTGTGAACTCACTATATAGGACCATGTCTTAAAGACTTAAATTGGTACTTTTGAAAATGCTTCTATAAAATCTACTTTATAATACTTTATTTTAAAGTCCGTTGATTGCAAAAAAACAATAAACGACCATAAAAACTGTTGTTCCAACCAGTTTGATAAAGTATCCAGTTGGTTTCTAACACTTATATTAGATATTAAAAAGTCCTTTTAAGGATTTTATTGGGTTATATTACAATATAACATTAAATAATACATAAAAATAATGAAATGAAATGTTAAATATAACAATAAATTGCATTAATTGCAATATAATGCGATAAAATCCGGAAAAAGTAGTTTTATTTCAAAGTATTAGAGACGTATATTATAATTTACAGACGTATAGGTAAGAAAAGAAAGTCATACTTACTCCATCGACTCAGGCGAATACTGCCATCCTTGCCATAAAGTCACGTCTATGGAATCGCGACTTTCGCCATCAACGTAACAAGCTGTGTTTAGAGAAGAGAGTCTAAGAAGAATGTTATTTATGAACACGTGTTCATAACTAGGTAAATTATTTCCACAAAGTTATTTTATTATGTCATTACAATACATTTCTACGATACGGAAATTATGCATGTCTACTAAGCTAAGGAGCGTTTTAACAGCTGTCCTTTGTATAAGAGATTGTTTTCAGTTAATGAACTGAAAATAAATAGAATATGCCAAGTTGTTAGTTCATGATTCACGAGGACGCCTTTGTTAACACTTGCATTTCACTTAGTAGACTAAAGTGCAATGTTTCTGCGGTTAGATAAGCGAGTATCTCTTTGTTTCCAAGATATCAAACTAAACATGGACTTTAAACAGTGCAAACTTTATTAGTCACATATAAATACAACTGCACAATAAACAATTCTAAGTCTAAATTAATGTTGTGATAGATTTGTACCGGATTTAGACATTTCAAAGTGTTTCACACTTAATCATCTTTGAATGTGAACGTTAAGCAGATTGCAAACTTTTATGATTTCAGAGAACTTTTTAAGGAAAATAATACCATTATTCATGCCTCTTGGCTAGGTTCCAGTCATCAACATAAAAGTTTTTTTTTTTAAACTTCCTAGCCATGTGGTTCGCACATTACTAGTATTCTTGTTAACCCCTCGTACTAAGCTAAATGCTTGTGTTACGTGTGGGTTCACGTCGGCAGTGCAATGGGTGGGTTTCGAACCGGCAACCACATGATCGCAAGTCCGACGCCCGAGCCATTAGGCTACCGTCGTACTGTCATAATATTGAAGCGGCCAATATTATGACACCAATGAACAATGTGCTTATTTTAGTTTATCATCATGACCATGGATAGTGTAAAGGATCTGAAACTTCGGAAACTAAATTATATCACTATAACGCGATAAAATTCGTAAAAAGAAGAATTTATTCGTGTTATCCCGTCTAGCGTGCGTAATAATATAAATATCATGGTTTCATATTTAATTACTTAGGTAATTTTTTTTTTTTAAAGAACAAATACCTAAATAATCTCTGTGCACCTACAATTTAACATTTCCTATAAGTATTAATTATATGAAAACGTTTTCTAATAATTAATAAGTCAATTAAGTGACGTTTATACTTAGAAATTTCCACTTCATTATCTTAATTAGCTTTTCTAGTTCATAAATGTGTTTATATAGTAGGTAACAATCTGTTTGTGACTTATCTAGGAAGTTATGTAAGTACATTCATTAGCATTCACACCGCAGATGCGGTAAAAAAAACGATTACGTATTGTGACCTCTGACTGGCTCATTGGTTAAATGAAAATGATAATTTACGTTAATCCTTCCTTATGAAGTAAATTAACATAAGAGGAGTTACAATAGCATAAATTTAGAATTTGTTATTTTATTCTTTTATATTCAATTTAGATATTATATTATATTATATTCAACTTTTATATTTTATTATTGTTACTATTTTAAGTAAGTTTTTAATTATTTGGATCTCCCCACTTCTGGAATTACCCTCGCAGCTGTCGCAACTTTGTTAAATAGGACTAGAGACGAGACCGCAGTCATATGTAAACATCATCGATATTTTTAAATCACTTTATCATGCAATTACAACGACAAAATCATCAATTTACTTGAATGAAAGCGAACTTCAGTGATTTGGCGACTAAAGTCACATAACTGACAGAGTTGATCTTAAATGAAGATGGAATCATTGATGATTTTGTAATTGTTTCCTTTATCGTTATTTTTTTGTCATTGTTATCGATACAGATAACATCACTCAGATCATCTCTAAATTAGATATATAACACGGTCCTAGTGCTACTGATACTCCATATCATATGATGCTCGTGATATTAAGATTGACGCGCGCGCAGCCAGTCAAGGATCGGTTAAGTGGTTCGTGGTATAATTGCTTTAGCGCTAAGAGCGAAGTCCGTGGCAATTATGATTCAGTTACAATCTACACGTGATGGGGTTTACATAAGATATATACACGTGACGGAAGAGTTATCCAAGCCTTGTTTTTACTTATCTGACTTCCATCTGCGAGTATGTCAGTACATATGATAAACAATATTGCATTGAACTTTGACCTTGTCTAATCTATTGTTACTTAACATAATTCATCCAACACCAAGCAAAAAGCTTCTAGCTTTAGGCTTTGGGATCGTTAACCTAAGTATTTTTTTATGAATTCAACTTTATACCTCCCTCTACGCGTTCATGAGAAAACCAGTCTTGCCACTTTACCAGACAGACAACAAAGTGATACTTTTTATAAGAGATTTTTATTGAAACTTTACTTTTTTCGTTTTAGAGAATGGTACGCACGGCTACATGTCATGACGTTTTTTTGTGCGGAAATTCCAAAAGATTGACCGTCGCCTGAAAAGTTGGGAGAATGTGTAAGACTCTTACCGGCTGAAAACAATACTTTTCTTCCCTTGCCCTACAAAGTCATGGGATCGTGCTTACATTCACTACAGCCCTGAGAGGCTGTGGTCCGGTAACATCAAGAATATTACTTGGAATTCGGTAATGCCTCGTTGGTCTAGTGGTCCCAATCGCGACTGCTACGCTAGAGGTCTTGGGTTCGATCCCCAGGTCGAGCAAAGTGTTATTGAGTTTTTCTATGAAACTCTCAGTAGCAGCTCGGAGTCTGGATTTGTGCCCGGTGAATGGCAATAGGCTCGCCCCCTATTACATGGGACCCAAACATACCGGCGAACTGTGGGTGTACATTAAGTGCACCTCTGCCTAACCCTTCGGGGAATACAGGCGTGATGGTATGTTATGTTAATTCGGTAATATCATAAAATAACATCATGATTTTTAGGCTGCGGTAGCCTAATGGCTAAGGGCGTCGGACTTGCGATCAAGTGGTGCCGGTTCGCAACCTACGCATTGTACTGCCGACGTGATCGCACTCGTAATAAAGCATTTAGCTAAGTACGAGGGGTTAACAAAAATACTAGTAATGTGCGACCCACATTGCTAGGAAGCTTTAACCGAAAAAAACCCTTTTAGAGAAGGTTCCTTCAGCTCACCTTGGCGGTATAGTACCTGTATACCAATTATTAAATTTAAAATAAATATCCAATACGAAGTTTCCATTCTCTGATACTTTAAAACAGGAAAACCACGAGAAAGGATAGGTATGTCAAAAGTCTAATATCACTTAAGAAGATACAAAAAAAAATGCATTTCAAATATAACAGTAAATAATTTACATACCTAAGTATATAATCTCACATAAACATTACGTTATTCCGAAATATACGCTATGAAAGTCTCCATTCTCCGAAACACTAACACATTTAAAAATTATCCTTAATCACTGTTTGTGAGAATATTTCGAAAGTATGGAAGGAGACCAAAATAAAAATATACTTAAGTGCTTTAAATGTTAAAGAAGATAATACCTATAGTAGATTATATGCATTAAAAAAAGTATGCAATAATCTATGGGAAAATGACGTAATTGTATGTGTGTAAACGGATTTACATAATACAAAAAATATATCGCCATTTACCACAAACATAAAAACATACCAGTTTGTTAGTATGCTCTTGGTAATTCCTCTGACGTCAGAGAGTAAAAAAGTCAAGCAAAGTCCAACCAATCTTAGTGTGAATAAGAAATAATCTTTACTTTATAATATACTAGCTTTCCACCCGCAGCTTCGCCGATCGGATCGGACAACACGATTTTGACTGTTTAGTTTTTTACAATTCTGGCGGGAAATTGGAAATTATCCTTACATATCTTTCCGTCCGCTTCTTTGCTCGGGTAGACCACAAAATTTGCCCAACTTTATTATTTACGGAAATATAAACGCAGCTTACATCCTTTACAAAAGGTCTAGTCTATTTTTGTACCAAATTTCGTCAAAATCCAAACGGACTTTCATCCCCGCAATGGTCTAAATTTCAAAAACTCTATATCATATATTTTTTTATTCCTTATCTTCAACAATGACAAACTCCCATTAAATTTTTCATCCCTTATTACAACCCCTTTTTTTCAACAAAACGTAGCTTATATCTTTTCCTAAGGTCTAATCTATTTTTGTACCAAATTTCATCAAAATCGGTTCCGGGGTTAAACTTGAAAGCGTGACTTTGTTTGGACTTCTAAACAAACTTTCATCCTCTATTTCATCCCTACACAGGTCGAAATTTCAAAAACGCTAGGACAAATATATATTTTTTTCTTATCAAGTGCCTTAATGTAAAGTTTCATGGTTTTATCTTAAAAAATGACGAACTCCTACCATACAAATACAACTTTCACCCCCTATTTCAACTCCTTCAAAACCATTTATTGCAATAAAAGGTAGCCTATGTCCTTTCTCAAGCTTTAGTCTATCCCAATACCAAATTTCATCAAAATCGGTTGAGTGGTTTAGGCGTGAAAGCGTAACAGACAGACAGAGTTACTTTCACATTTATAATATTAGTAGGGATAGGGATTAGTAGGGATATTGCTACTGAATGGAATATACCTAGAGACTTGTAAAAGATACCTCCCCGGATGAATATATCTGTATCTTAGAGTCTTAGAAGCTCGAGAGTCGAAGAAGAATCCTAGAGCTCATTCTTCAGCATCCAGTAAATCAAAGACCGCCAGTCGGCCTTTAAATAGGATTCCAACTCACTCCTACGTCCATGGTGGACTTGACTCCAACATGTTAGCTTTCGGCAGTTGAGAATTCATTCTATAGTGGTTCTGCTTAAGTCTCTGGCAAGAGGCAACCTTATAGGCGACGGTGTGGCCTATGGGACAGCCACGGGTTTCAGAATGCAATATCAAATTGCCCACAATCCCAATGGGCTCTCCTACTACAATGAGTTGATTGACCCTTTAAATAAACTACTTTCACCTGATAAGTGCAATATTTATTTTTGGATCAAAAAACTCTAATTAAACATAAATAACTTGTAAAGGCCCGCTCGTTTTCGTTCTCGCTTAAATTAACAAGGACAACTGCAATAGTTTTGCATAATTGCATTCCCATATTCAGATAAGAAGGTTGTGTCAAATACCCCAAGTACCTAAATTAATTTGCAAAGCATAGTAATTTTTTCAAGATCAAGTACCGTTATATCGTTGATTACTCTAACCTTAAATGGTAGGACATACCTAAGTTGATTTGTTTAATTAAATATCAAGTACATACCTATCTTGTATACCAACTTTGATCAGATCAATATTAAGAATGATGAGTATGAGGAATAACAAATAATATGCAAAAAGCGGCAAACCAGGATCACATAATTAATTCTTTGATTTTTTAAATTGTCTTTCAAACTGCGATATTTTTATGCAAAAAACCTCTTTGGGGCATTAGCCTGAAAACTAAAAAAGATATTATGGCAAGGAAGTAATTTAAAAATGGAATTTAAGAACATTTGGTGATAAAATCTTTAAATTTCACAAGTATTACACAATCATGCGAAGTTGTCCACTGACTTTACTGCTTCAAAAATTCTTGTTTGAATTGTACAAACAGCTTTACTGGTACGGATTTGTTTGACTTGTGTAGATACTACTGCACAGGTCAACTACTGAACGGCTTCCGATGGGATATTTCGTATATTTAATGTGAGACAGAGTGTACTGACAATTTATTTGCCGTGTACATGGAGTTTCATTTAGCGGCTGAAGTATAATGATATAAAAAAATAAAAATCCCGTTAGTTAGGTTTAACCGCTAGACTGATTTTGCTATCATAAGAATCTCTCTATTTTTGATTCTTGCTGATATTTTAAGAAATATTCCTCTCTCCTAATCTTGCTGTGCCCGACAGGGTCCATAATGATCCAAGATACTATGTTACCACCTTTATAAAACATTATGGAACGCAATAAAATATTGAGTACTTATTGAGTAAATGTAAGTAATAGTTACGGCTCAAAGGAAAAATCCTATGTAGATATCCTATTATTTCACTTAGTGACGCTACATAACTTGAGATAAACTTTTGAATCTTTTTTTAAAGTTTTCTTAAACTTTGTAACAGGTTCTTACGTTACAAAAATTAAGGAATTTGAAATATATTATAAAAAATTACGACTTTTTTAACTTCGCACGTTTTTTTTAAATTATTTTTATTCAAGTTAGAATTAAAAGCTACGACAGAGCAACGTCGATCGGGTTGGGTAAACTAATATTATAAAGAGGAAAGATTTGAGTGTTTGTTTGTTTGCATTGAATAGGCTCTGAAACTACTTGACCGATTTGAAAAATTATTTCCCCAATAGAAAGCTACATTATTCCTGAGTGACAAAGGCTAATAATATATTATCCCGTAAAATGACAAGAAACGTATAGTTCACGCGAATTCTAATTAAATATGTACATCATCAATTACCCTATTTCTTTTTTCAAACAAACTCTAAATGTTAAATATTTTTTATATACATCCTTAGTAGTTCCTACTCCGTGAATATGTGAACATCATTATGAAGTACCAGCTCCACAGGATGTCCCCATTGATCTGATTATCCCGAGTACGTGCAAATACAATCGCGGGTCATATTGACAGGCTGATTGCAACACATCCGCGATTTCATCCGCGGTTGAATGGACTTTGGACTCAAACAATCCACAAGTACTTAGTAAATTAATTATGGCACTATGAAAAATTAGGTCGACGCATTCATCATCGACCTTGACCTTAAAATTGTTTCTTTGCCATCACGCCTGTATTCCCCGAAGGGTTAGACGGAGGTACTAATAAACCCACCCTTCGTTTAGGTCCCATGTAATAGGGGGTGAGCCTATTGCCAACCGGGCACAAATCCAGACTCCTAGCTGCCACTAAGAAAGTCATACAAAAACTCAATAACACTTTGCTCGACCTCGGGATCAAACCCAGGACCTTTAGCGTAGCAGTCGCGCTAAGTACCACTAGACTAGTGAGGCATTCATATTGACTGTATTAATATTTTGAGTATTTGAGTTATTTTTTCGTAGGAGCAGGAGCAATTAAAAGTGCGAGAGCGTGCGTTCGGAAAGGGATGGATTAGATGACGGTATTTTCAAGAAAAAAAAACTACTCATTTTATAAAGTTTTATGTTTTGGACAAAGGAGAAAATCTATAGAGCCTGCTTGGACTCAGATTTCACTCAGCATATGGAGCAATGAGGCTATTCTTGTTATTCGAGAATACTTTACACTGGTTAGCTTGGTTTTTTGGTGGGAAATAAAATTATATTTTCAAATATTTATTTAAAACTAATAGAATGTTTAAGAAAATATTTTTTTAATAGATGCGGCTCGGCGTCAAAAGCTTTAAAATAAAATAAATATTGCCAAAGTGAATATTTCGTAAAATAAATAGATAATAGACGGAAAATTACAACATTAACCATTGTTAGTACCTACCTAATGCATTATCACATGTGAACTGATTCAGAACGTGTTATGAATACTAAGTCCAACTTATAAATAACAGTGACTAAACGCAGGATATGTTCAAATTGATTACAACTGTAAACTTAGTCAAGGATGTCCATAATAACATCAGGATATTACATAAAAACAATTAGACTGAAATCTGGTCCTCCATTGAGCATTACGTAGCGTTAGGTACCATCAAGCCTTTATTCCCTGAAAATTGAACCAATCCAAACTCCAAGCTGTAATGTGAATTTCACAGAAGAGCCTTAAAATACATTGCTCGACCTGGGAATTGATCCAAAGACCGCGAGTCCAGCGCAGCAGTCGCGCTTAAAACGTCTAGACTAATGAGGAATGTAAATTCTAACACTTTTTTGTAAGTGACGAGATTACTTAAACTTTGATTTAAAAAAGTGGATATCCGCATAGCCGAATCGCTCAAAGGCGGTTTCTTACCAAACCAGTCTTAAACCACAGGAGTCCAAACGGTCAGGGCCGTAGACTTCGCTCGGCGTTCACCGCAAGTCCGGTACACACCACAGACTATAGGTACAGTTTGTTCGAAATAAGTAAGCCGATCGGAAGTTGGCCGTTCCGACCTACCAAGGTGACAAAATCGTTTAATTAAGTGTTTTAAAACATAAATATCGGAATTAGTAAATCAAATAATTAGAAATGTGAAACATATATCTACGACTCAAATTATCTTTACACCGACTCTTTCTATTAAAATTGACCACTTCTAAACCACTTGTAGACAACTTCCGATCGGCTTACTTATTTCGAACAAACTGTAAGTAAACGGGCCTTAGCCGCCGCGGGGTTTAGGTGTAGATATGTTTGTGAAGACGATAGTCGATATACATTCTGTCCCATGTCCATGAAATCTAGACATTTCAGGTTCATCACAGTTAAAATTGCGACGTCAACCATTAACATATAAGTTGCTAGGGCGTCAAACTTGCGATCGTGTGGTTGCCCGTTCGAAACCCACCCATTGCACTACCGACGTGAACCCACTCGTAATACAAGCATTCAGCTTAGTACGAGGGATTAACACAAGAATACTAGTAATGTGTGACCCACATTGCTAGTAAGCCTTAAAAAACCGATATAATATTTAACACTAGTTTTTGGTATAGCAATAATATTTGAGCAAAAGTTTTAGTATTCTGTTGTAAATACAGTATAGTCGATGTTGCAATTCTTACTGCCATGATCCTAGAATGTTGAAAAAAAAGACGATGATAAGTCTTAAGTATAAAGATGTGAATATATTGTCACCATAATTTCACATAACGTACAGTTTGTTCGAAATAAGTAAGCCGATCGGAAGTTGTCTGCAAGTGGTTTAGAAGTGGTAAATTTTAATGAAAAGAGTCGGTGTTAAGATAATTAGAGTCGTATATATTTCACATTTCTAATGAATGATTTTGTTTACTAATTTCGATATTTATGTATTAAAACACTTAATTAAACGATTTTATCACCGCGGTAGTTCGGAACGGCTAACTTCCGATCGGCTTACTTATTTCAAACAAACTGTAGATGGAACTGGATAAAACCAGTTCAATAGGGTGTCGTATTACATGAGAGTGAGACTAGCACACCTTTGCCTAGCCCTTCGGAGAATACATACAAGGTCTAAAATACGCGCTTTGTAGCGGAAAATAGCCCGCTATTCTATACCTACACGGTCGGGAAAAAAAGAAAATCGCGGCTATGACCACGGGTAGATTTTTTTGGGATATGGGGCAAACGAACAGACGGATCGCTTGATAGTAAGCAAGACACCCGCAATACCAGAGGAGTCACAAGCGCATTGCCGGCCTATAAAGATTATGTACATAGATATAACATTGATAATCTAGTAATGTTATCATTAGTACAATATTTCTATCACGCACGCACGCATTACGTATAAATGTTAACATTTTCCAAATCCTTATTTATTGGCAGGCGCGGGTGTCGTAACGTTCGACCCACATTATTATCAATACGTTTGTTCACTGTGGAAACCACGTGCCTATCACTACACCAATATCGCACCGTGTCAGTAAAAAACTCAAAATGAATCTATTATCGAGCCTGACTATTAAAGTGGAAAAGGCGACAGAGTCATAGCATGTCTTGGTAGTTTCGGTCTACCCCTGGAAAAAGGGGTGAGTGTATGGATGTATCTATCTAGCCGACGAATGTGACCACGACGACTACGTATGGAAGTTTCATTAATATTATTTCTATTAACAAACCCTCCCTTTGCTTCTTCCATTCTTCCGGGTTGAGAGTTTACTTCATCCGACCTTCGATCTTCGCTGAGATGCCTTTATTAGATTCTGTGGTAGTAACGAAATATTTTTTTTTCTGTAGGTAAAATTTAGAGGTTGACTGCCTCGTTAGTCTTATGGTCCCAAACGCGACTGCTACGCTAGAGGTATTGGGTTCGATCCCCAAGTCGAGCAGTGCTATTTGGGTTTTTCTATGAAATTCTCGGTAGCAGCTCGGAGTCTGGATTTGTGCCCGATGAATGGCAATAGGCTTGCCCCCTATTACATGGGACCTAAACATACCGGCGAACTGTGGGTGTACATTAAGTATACCTCTGCCTAACCCTTCGGGAAATACAGGCGTGGCGAACATTTTATTCAGCTGCGCAAAGGAGACATTTAAGTACTTTTCTGAACAATTCTCAGTAGCAGCTCGGAGCTTGGATTTGTCCTCGGTTAATGGCATTTTGAGATCACATTTGGGCAAGCGTAGTGTGGGACACCCTACGACGCGATGGACCGATGGCAATGGATGGATGCGAGCTGTCCAAGACCCGGGTGGTTGGAGCTCTTATGGTAGACCTACGTTCAGCAGTGGACGGCAATATACAGCTGATATGATGATGTGGGTGTACATTAAATACATACTCCTCTATCTGACCCTTCAGGGAATATCTACTTACAGGGGTACAGGGTATAGTATAGTGTTATTCAAACAAATAAATAAAAAAAGCAATAACTAGTCTAGGCCTCCAGTTACCAACCTATTTGACCTCCACCAATGTGTCGTTTTAAATGAAAAAGTATTTAATGCTTACGCTCAATGACAACTAAGTAAATCGTATGACTTTGAGCTATCGGAAAATACTTCATATACATCCCGGATGAGAAAGGTCGTGCTGATAACTGATGATAACATTTTCATTTCCTAGTGCAAACTTTACGACTATTGCCTTGTCTACTTAGCTACGTATTCTTAGATAGGAGTAGCTCAGTTATTCCTAGCCATTAAATATTCAGCAATTTTCATATTTTTCTATCTTGGGGACGGCCTCCAGTCTAACCAAATGCAGTTGAATATCAATATTTTCTACAGAGCGAGTGCCATCAGACCTTCGCAACTCAATTTCTTGGGCAACACCGAATTTCGAAGGTTAAGCTGGTTAAGACTTTTGGGCTCTTGACTACCACTAACGGTTGTCATAGTTGTAGACGTTACGTGCCTTTCGAGGCAGGGAAAGGTCTCAATTTGTTACAAAAGATCACCCATCCAGCTTAACCTTGAATATCTGTTAATTAGCGCAGTTAGAACCTAGCCATGAAGCCCCCCTTTTTTGAGATGAAATTTTCAGCGATCTTGGTTTTTAACCTGCTTTTTTAGAGTCAATCTTGGGTGGGGCCAAGGTACTGATTTTTGTTCCTCATTTAGAGTTTATCTAGCCCAAATGTCTATATTAGTCTCAACGCTTCTGTATAATATACCTTTATTATGTCCTGCAAATTGTAGAAGTCCTGCATAGTGGTTGACTAACTTATTGTAATCCTGGTGTCTCTGCAAGGTGGTAAACAGTGGGAACAAAGCTAAGCCTAGCATATATTGTCTACACGATTTATTTAGAGATATGGCTTACCATCTTGAACGCTCTGAAGTTGCATGCAAGTGCAGTATACCAAAGAAATAAGGTATTTCAAGTTTGGCGACCTATACATAAATTTACTGTCAACAGACGTTACACTTATCAGATTTTATAATGAAAATGTTAATATTGCTCTGGCGTGGACGAAAATTAGTGCACGATGATGGAAATTCGTATATCAACGTTGTAATATCACATTTAGCGAACTACCTATATTGAAAATTACTTACCTATTTATTATTTGTAGTTATTTTTTTTCCTTTCAAGATTTAGTATTTTGTTTTAATTGCGATTTTAGACAAAATTTAAGTATTTTCTTGCAAAATTTCGACTGGCGGGTGGGACTCGTGATGGCTTAGTGGTTACAGCTTCTGGTGTATCAAACAGAAGACGTAGGTTCAAATCCTGCCCCCAGTCGAATTTTTACTTAACTAAAATAACATAAAAAATACAAAAAGATATTGTTTTCTGTCTGTCTTTCTTTCTTAAATCCGGACTTAGCAAAAACTACGCACAAAACTTTATCGCTACATAACAAATGGAAATTGATATGAAATTCGGCAGCCAACACGAGTGGCACATTATCTGAGCGGTGTTGCGGTGTCATCAACCTCGTGACGTCACGCACAGCTGATACCTACCTGCTATATGGGTCATTGTATCGCGCACTGTAACTACCAACCAATGACGTAACACTACATGCGAAATTCTCGCCTTTGTTACCAAAATTCTTAAACATCAATATTTAGTCGACATTAAAAAGCAATGTAATGATTTTGTGTATCTACATTTACCTGTGTATATTGATGGACGGAGGTGTTTTTATGCTGCTTTTAAAATTGCTACACCAATCACAATGGTTAAAAAAACTAATGACCGGTCAACAATACCTGCCTTTTGTGTAATTTTTGTAAACTGAGAAGAATACTCTTGAATTGCTCTTTGAATGTTCGTTCATTTTTTTTTACAACAGCGAATCCTGTGTTCATTTAAGTGGTTGTTTTTGCAAAAGTCGTTATTTTATATTTTAGAGGCGAATAGATTTATGAAATATATACGAAATAATTTGAGTAGGTTCTATTTGCAAGTCTAGAATTTTTCTCAAAGTACTTTTAATGTGTAGTGCAATGGTAATGGCCATGACTTAAGAGTCGTAGGTTAACCTTATTTATCTCTTATTTACTTTGTTTAAATTATTTCTTCACCATTGCTCCCAAAACGGTAAAAGCAAACATAATCGTGAGGAAACCGGCATGTCTTAGAACCAAAACAAGAAATGTCACATCTAGCAATCCGCACTGGGCCGGCGTGGTGGAATACAGCCCACTTCCTCTCACCGAGAGGAGGCTTGAGTCCCAGCAGTGGGAACAATATGCTCATGACCCTCAAACTGACCTCAACAACATTTCAGTAGACAGTACATTTTTCCAATGTATTCAATTACTCAGAATACTGTGTTGTGTTTTGTTTCCGTGAATCAGCTGTTCATGAAACAAAGGTGTTTAATATGATCGCTATATTGTCTGCCTGTCTCTTTGTCTGTGACACGTGTTATGTTTATTATTAACTTATGTATGAAGTACCGTGTGTATTGTAGGGCAGGAATGTCTTGATGATCTTGGAAGTTTTTAAACCGAGTGACGTCCTTAACGGACACAATAGTTTAACAATTTCTTCGGACTCATGAACAATAGTAACAGAAAATTTATGATAACATAACATACCATCCCCCTATATTCCGCGAAGGGTTAGGCAATGGTGTGCTAATGTACACCTACACAGCTTTTTGCCATTAACCGGACACAAATCCATACTCCGAGCTGCTATTGAGAATTTCATAAAAAAAAACCAATTACTGTTCCCTCGACCTCAAATAATTTAAAGAAACACGTAGTTAAAAAAAGACGTTAGCATGTGTAGTTTTTCAATTATTCAGATTTAGTCACTTCATCACGTCAATATCATATTTCACAGATTGTTATGTTGAAGGTTAACTAGATTTTAGCGGAATAGTCCCATCGGGCTGTTGGCCAATTAAATATGCTTATTATATTGGCCAGAATCACTGAACTCCCGAGATCCAATCTAATTAAAAAACACATCAATAAAATTCAATAATGACGAAGCTTAAAGTTGTCAAGCGGGTTTTAAATAATAATTCGTAACATACCATCATGATAATTTGCTCGAAAAGGCAAAAAACTAAAGCCTGAGAGTCATAAATCATTTATTCAAAATAGACTAGTAGGTATCAAAGACGTATTAAATATTATTGTTAATAAGATACGCGTTAGTATGACTTGTAAGACTAGCTTTTGCCCGCGGTATCTCTGACGTCCCAAAAGGATTTACTTACTATAACTTGGCTTCAAGGCGACGTTGTAACATGAAACACACACCAGATTTTAAGTTAGACTTCCAGCAATACAGCTGTGAAAACTTCTTCCACTTTCGAGCAAGTAGTTTTGCGTGATGAGACTGACAGACGGACAAAACTTCTATAAAATTATTAAAAAAATACATTATTCAATTGATCCATAGTTGACGGAGATATCGCGAAACAAACATATTAAAAAAACTACATACAGACAAATTGAGAACCTTCTCCTTTTTGAAGTCGGTTGATAATATCGCCACAAAGTGAATAAAAAATTTGAAAAACCCCCAACAATTGCATTATACCTAAACATAGCTATGAACACTCCCGACTAATTCAACTTTCAAACAAAAACAAAAATCAAAATCTGTTCATCCGTTCGGGAGCTACGATAACTAACGTCAAACTTATAACACCCGATCGTTTTTGCGTCGGGGGTTTAAAATATATATCTACATTGTAAATTATATGTATTATCTTTAGCAACAATAATAAGTTAATAACCGTTCATCTTTTCCTTACTTAAGTCTATCGTAACCAAAACAGTTGTTATACTCGTTGGCCGTATAAACAATGTTATCGAGCCAGCGCGCGCGCACGTCTTTGTATCATTTAATGTGCAGGCGTGGTTGTTTTGTCAATTAATTTCTGGCTTTATGCGCAGTAACGATGGTGCAAAGATTATGTTTTTGTTCATGAATTTTTGTTAGAGCTAACATCCGTATAATACTTAAAACTGTAAATAAGTAGCTTGTTCGTTTCGCTGCCAATTGTTATGTAAGTGTAATTTTTCAAAAATAAATTAAATTAAAAATTTATTCACTGTTCATTAATTTTCTGTTATATACAATAGTTCTTGTAGTAACAAAATGGCCAAGGCGATGAGGGTGCAGAATTTGTGAAGTAGGGGCGTGTAGAGTTAGAAGCTTGGCTCTACATGAAATCTGATAACTTTTTAACAATGCGAGCCATAGTATGGTCTTGTCTTGGCAACATTTTACATGAATATGTTTCTGGTGGGATTTCAATATACACCATACCATACCTCAAAATGAAAAACTTCCGAGTGGCTACGTTCACACGGCTAAAACATCAAGATATCCCAAGATCAACCTATACTGAATTTGTACCGCCATGCGTAAGTACCTCCGGGTACCAACCGTTACCTAGTGGTTGTCAAAAGTCTAAAAATCCTGATAAACACTCAACAAGATATTAGTAATGCCCAGAAATTGGGTTGCGGAGGTCTGATGGCAATCGCTTTGTGTAAAATACTGATATACAGTCGCATCTCGCGCCTCTGTAAGTGCTCGAATACTACAAGTTGAAACATCTCATAATTATATCTCTACTATAGATCATATTAAAATAAGTACTTACGAAGCTATTTACTCTTAATCTATTGAAAACATTACAAGGCTAATTATCTGAGGCAAGCAATTATTATAAATAATTGTTTGTATCTTGCAAATTACAATCATTTATTGATATCATTAATTTATTATTTATTTTATTGTATTGCGGCATGTCACTCTTGAAAACTATTTATGACTTCCTTCCATTTTTAAACGAATCATTAATCAGTTAAACAGAACTAAAGAACTATGAAAACAATTAAATTAATCTTCCAAGTTTAATTGAAGTACCTATTCTTTAATGTTTCCCTTATAATGTTTTTCTTATAACCTATCTGAAATTGCTGTAATATTAATTATTTCTAATTATTGCCTAAGAACTATTCGATAAGTTACAGTGTACATAAATTTATAATTGAGCAACTTTTAAATACATCTTCAAGGCCGGTCAAAGGTACCACATTGATTTTAATATACCCGAACATAAAGCAACACTAAAGATTTATGAACAAAAAAGAGATACCATTTTCCGATAAATAATAATTCTTGTTTATCATACGTTTACGTAATGAGTGGTAATTTGTAATTACTCAGAGATAAAGTACTAAATATACCTATTTGGTTTTGGTAAATAATCCAAGTTCCATTCTATACTACTTACTTGATTTCCTTTATGTTATTCCTTACGAAAGTTGTTCATTCTGCTATTATTATCTCTGTCTTTTATCTGGCTGCTAGCATGTACTGTAACTGACAAGCTTTCGCCACACAAACACACCGGTGGCCTGGAAATATTGAATACATGAATGAACAATATTTAATTGAAGAGCAAAACAAGAATATACGTATTAGGTATCCACACTACGAAAGAAAATAGAGGAATAGACAAAAAACTGTATTTTGCTAGAGAGAATAGAGATTGTGTAGAACTACAAATTACGAAAAAGCGAAGCGGGCCTTTTTGTAGTTAGTAGAAATCCTTGTCGAGTTCGAAGCGAACGCGTTCACCTCAATAAATTTAATTCGATTCTAGCCCTTAAATATTCAATGACAGGGTATAAGGATATTGCTAAGTCTTATTGATGTACTAAGTATCTACACACACTAGTGCGTTCGCTCCCTCAAGTGCATTGGAACAACTCGGTTTTAATCTCTGACGTCAGCAGGGGTTATCGTTGTTGAAACGAACCGCGGAAACTGAGCGAACGACCTTATGGGTCAAACTTGCATGTAAATAGGTGGCTGTTGTGCCCACCAGAGGTGGTTGGGTCAACCGTTTTGAGGATTATGGGTTTTATGTAATAAAAAGACCTTTTATTTCTGAGTTTGGAACTATATTATCACATCATCGCTACGGGGTATTTCAAGTTTTCTTTATGTGGCTTTGTTATGAGATACGAGATAAAATGTCTTTATTATTTAATATATTAATGTTCAATGTTAAAGATAAGTACTGAATCTATTATCATTACTGAATATATTATTTTCTTTTATGACGACTCGATTATCAACCTTATCACAACCATTAAAGGTACTCCATGAAAAGACGGTTCTATTCTGAGGAATCAAGTTAGGTACCTACTTAAATATTTTGATTCTCTGAGCAACTGTCAAAAAATTTCAAGTCTTTCCGAGAAATTGACTTTAGATGCTATTCGGCCGGGTGCTCCTCCCAGAATAGGTTCGGTGGCCAGAGCATCAAGTTACCACAAAATGTCAAATTTTCTCAGTTGATTTTGAACTTTATCTTCAATAATTTAAGGTTTAAAATCATTTGGAGAAATTTGTCAGTTTTGTATACCTTGACCTGCTGTCGACTGTACATCGATAATATCTTAATTCTACCTACCATTGTATTGTGTTAAATAATAACATTGTTCGCAACAAAATGATTTAGTGACTGTTAAATAGAAATAATCATATTAAAGTGACAATTATAATGATACAAATAAGACATAGTGTTTGTGAGACAGTGATATAGTGCATCGATAGACAAGTGATTAAACAAACAACATTTATGTGTATAAGGGGCCAACACTGTAGTGTAAATAGTAAAGTATATAACCTAGATATTTATGTAATTATAATAGAAATATCAATGTAAAACTCCATTGAATTGTACAGCTTTATGACGCAATAATTAAAATGTACTAATAGTTATAAAGTTGAATTCTAGACCATTTAATCTACGAATAAATAATCATTCAAAATGTTCAAACCTTTGCTATAGGTACGCAACCATTTAAAATCTGTATATGGTCAATAAGTAGTTTTACAGAAATGTACATTAGATATGCTTAGTGAAAATTTTACTAAAATAAAGGCAAATCAATGAGGTTTAGGCGGCTCACGATAAGGTAAAGTTTAGGGGTACGTTCACAGAACAGTTCTTTTACCTGTTCTGTGGGTACGTTATAACTAAACGCGATTTGTTCGATAATATTCGGTACTACGATCAATAATATAGCGACTTCGTTAAGAACTTGTATGGGGACTGCAAGAAACCTCCGATATACTCGTAGTGTGCAATCAATACGAAAAAGTGATTTCATTTACGGCTAATAAAAAAATAAAAGCGGCGGTAGCCTAATGGCTAGGGCGTCGAACTTGCGATCATGTGGTTGCCGGTTCGAAACTCACCCATTGCACTACCGACGTGAACCCACTCGTAACACAAGCATTTAGCTTAGCACGAGGGGGTTAACAAGAGTATTAGTAATGGGCAACCCACATTGCTAGTTTTTTTTATTAAAAAAAATACGGCTAGTAGTAGGGTGCTACCCGGCGCTAGCTCCCACCTTGCGACGCGATGGACCGACGATTTGAAGAAGGTGGCTGGCAGAGGATGGATGCGAGCTGCCCAAGACCGGGATGGTTGGCGCTCTTTGGGGGAGGCCTACGTTCAGCAGTGGACGGTGATAGGCTGATATGATGACCCGCCGCCATGGCAACCTATAGCATAGTAATAAATATTATTAATTACACTACGCCTATAGTACGCAGGACGTCAGCGGCTCAACACAATAGTCATTTGGCGGTAGCCTAGTGGCTAGGGCGTCGGACTTGCGATCATGTGGTTGCCGGTTCGAACCCACCATTGCACTACCGACGTGAACCCACGCGTAACACAAGCATTTAGCTTTGTACGAGGGGTTAACAAGATTACTAGTAATGTGAGACCCACATTGCTAGTAAGCTTTTGTTTTAAGAAAAAGAAAAAAAAAGTAGTTCCCGAGTCCGCCCGTCCTTTACAAACATATTCTAAGATACCAATGCAAAGTTTATAATGTGTGTGTGCTTGTATGTTTGTTACTCGATCGTGCAAAAACGGCAGAACGGATTCGGATGAGTTTCAGCACACAGATAGTTTATAACCTGGACTTTTATGGGAAGTCCATGCAGACGAATTCGCGGGCATTACCTAGTATTAAGCAAATTGATCACACAATTATTATTTAAGGTAGGGTCAAAACTTGCCAAAAAACTTTATGATGTTCTAAATTCAAATTTGTTGCAGGCAGTAAACAAATCCTCCATGGAGTCCACGGGCGGCTACGGCCACGGCAGTTGGTCGCCATCATGGGTCCATCAGGAGCCGGCAAGTCCACACTCCTCGACGTGCTCTCAGGGTACCGCATCACGGGAGTCGGCGGAGCTGTATTCATCAATGGAAGAGGAAGGATTATGAGTAAGTTTGATGTATCCCCTTAAACCCAGCGGTGTTTATGTCTGGACTTACGTGGAGATAGTTAGAGGATAGGTCAAGTTGTTAAAGTATACGCTGCCTTAAAGTCGCTGAGAGTTGTTTGTGGAAACCTATAGAGAGGGTTTTGTTCAACTGTTTTAACTGGCAACACCTTTAGCTGATGCGGATGTGACGATGATGATGATGATTCAATAACATACCTACGTAGTTTTTTGTGTTTCAGTTCGTATTGTTATTAATACGTATTATAACGTTGCTATAAAAACATACCATCACGCCTGTTTTCCCCGAAGGGTTCGACAGAGGTGTACAAATTTTTGTACACCACCAAAATTGCTATAAAATCCGGTAATTTTTGATCCCATTAAATAATTCGTGGATACTTAAATATCACTTTTGTTGTATGGCTACATTTTAAGTTTAACATTCATCCAAGAACTTTATCACAAGAATAAACACAAACATACAAAACGAGTTTATTAAACATTTTACCTAAAAATAAATATCAGCAAACAAACTGCATTCAACGTTAATAACATCAATAGGCGATTAGATTACGCACACGCAGCTGTTATCGGCGGAAAATAATTAGCTATGAACCAAGGACCCGGATCTAGGCATTAGATAAAGCGGGCTAGGTTAGGACTGCATTCATGTAGCTGTGATACTACGTGCATACGTGAATGACCATAGACATAGAAAAGTGTGAATGATGTTGAAGACATTATAAATGACACATTATTGAATTGATATGAATTTTCTAATGAAAGAAAATATCCTAGTGAAAGAGAAATTTGGCCTCAGGTGGGGTTTGAACCTAGACGCTTTATCAACTAAGTAACCGAGACCACTGCCTGTGATGTCGAATTTCTCTTCCACATTTTAAGCCTTCAGGTGACGTCCCTGCCTGAGGCCGAATTATTCTTTCACTAGGAAGTTTTCTTTCATTAGAAAATTCATATCTTTGTGAACATTTCGCATTATTTATTGCTAAAATATAATAAAAAAATTGTCATTACAGTTCAAACGAAATAACTGTGCGTGTCTGAAGTCATACGCAAGTGGTTGCGCAGTTGTATGTATCTAAATATATAAATAACTGTCAATGTCTGTATGTTTGTACTAGAATTTGTTTTTTTTGTGTGTTCGTAAAATACAAAGGGTTATTTAATTCGAAATTTTTTTTGGGAAAATTTACGAAGGATAAGTTACGCTTGAGCTTTACGATAAAAACTCGGTTTAAAGACAGTTGGGGTCGTAAGTCTCGCCCAGATACTTAACACTTATGTAAGCAAGCGTTACATCATACCCTCACGCCTGTTTTCTCTGATGTATTAGGCAGAGGTGTAATTAATGTACACCCACAGTTCGCCGATATGTTAAGGTCCCATGTAATAGGGGGCGAGCATATTATCATTGACCGGGAACAAATTCGAACTCCGAGTTGCTACTGAGAATTTTATAGAAAAACCCACGGAAGAGATAAATAAGGTTGGAAAGGCCCTAGCTGCTATTTTGTTCTAGGACCAGTGTCGCCGCTTTACTCCCACTACTTCAATTCTCAAACATACGCAACATTATCCTTACAAGTTTTTCGCACACAATCAAATCACACACACATAAAGCGGTGGGCAGCAATTTGTTCACACACTAGCACCAAGCTCCCGTAGGCATAAGACGCACACTCGCAACAAGCATACGCTAGCGCTTGAAAAGCTAATATTTTTTATCGATAAATTCTGTCCGTAATTTTTTTGTATATTGAATGAGTAAAAGGGGAACATAAAAATCAAGAACGATTTTTATTTAATATTAATTAATTCAAAAGAAACTATGTCCTTGGAACAAAACGTAATCATTAAGCAATTGGGGGAAATGTAACATAACATAATAGAGTTATAACATAACATTATTATAATTAATTGCATAAATAATATGTCGAATAGAATCAAATAGTAAAACTTAAATATAATTGTAGGCATAGTATTTGACTTAGATTTGACTAGACTATATTGTATCTATTCAGTATTAAAATCTAAGTAAAATAAAATGTACTGGTTTCTAACACTTACGCGAATATAAGACATTGAAATAAAACTACTTTTAACGGATTTTATCGCGTTATAAAAACTTTTTATCGCGAAACGTCGGGAATTTAAAAATATCAATATAACGCGATAAAATCCGTAAAAAGTAGTTTTAAAATAAAATGGTCTACATGCCGCTTCATCTTCATTCATTCAATGATTCATATAATATAAAATACATCTAACTAAAAATATACTCTCATCAATTAAATATTTAATATTTCAAAAATAATCTTTGTCAAACGTAAATATAGTTGAGAATTCTATCGATGCTTTTATTTAACTACACGGTCACCTCGATATCGATAGATGTACGCCGTGCATCACTCACGGCCAACCCCGGCAAACGACGAACAACGGCCATGGTTGAAGAGTAGAGAACGCAATGCATGCAGTACATTGCAAGCGGACTACGACATCGTGTTGATTAAGCGAGAACACATCGGGCAATGTATTTTATTTGTAACTTGTTGCAATAATATGATTGATGTTTGGAATTTCATAGTGATCAGTATATTTTTATGTTTTTACCAATTATTTTGCAAATAAATGCTATTTGTGACTTACAGATGGAAAGATATACCTCCTCGCTATATACTGGAGGTCTGACATTTTGTCTATCACGTAAGAATAACACAACACGGCAGTTTAAAGCGGAGCTCTGTTCTCTGAAGTAGTCATAAGCACACTAAACGCGGCGAATATATGATTCGGGCGAGTTATGATTTTCTAATCAAGACTGTGGCGCGCCTGCCCCGCCCACATGGCCATTCCAATCTTATTTATCTCTTTCGTGGAAAAACCCAATAACACTTTGCTCGACCCAATGGAACCCAACCCAACCCCTTACAGTTGATACAAATAGTTGTAGGTACTGGCTTGTACAAATTTTTGCCCACATCTAGAATTTTGTATATCTGTGCAAAACGATATCAAATCTGGTTTCACTAGTAGTCTAGTCCTATCCATGACATAAGGCGACTTTTCGAATCAAGTTAAGTAGCTGGTACGAAACAAGGGCAAACGATTCACTCGATCATTCACGAATCACAAATGCATGATTTGATATCGAAATGACTGAATCGATGTTAATTTATTTACCTATACGATAAGCTTATCGATTAATCACAATTTGATGGACAAGCCTCACCGTGACTAACAGATTTAAAGGATTTTGTGGATATGTTCTGTACTAGCTCAGGAATGTTATTTTGTTACGATATCACGTGTTCATTTTGAAGATTTGTAACGTAATTCATCTCTTGCTAATCCATACTTAATATTTAGTAAAGATAAAAATTGTGATAAAGAAGAAGATAAAGATAAAAAGTGCAGTGATAGCCCAATGATATGAACAATTGACCATTGGACTATCTAGTCTCGAATTCGAATCCAAGGCACCTCTGACTCTGTATTAATAATTAAGTATCACGCGCTTAAACAGTGAAGAAGAATATGGTGAGGAAGCCTTCATGCCTGAGAGATTTTCTTGACGGCGTGTGAAGGCTGCCAACCCGCAGTAGGCTAGCGTGGTGGACTATAGCCTAATAATCCCTCTCGATCTGAGAGGAGACCCGTGCCAAGCAGTGCAGTGAGACAGTTAATGGGAAAGCAACTGTAATTAGAATATAGCGGCCAGGCGAACGCCTTAAATAAATAAGAGTTGAAATGGTGGCTGATAACATACTTAACATACCAACACGCCTGTATTCCCTGAAGGGTTCGGCAGAGGATTACCAACGTCCACCCACATTTCGCCGGTATGTTTAGGTCCCATGTAATAGGTGGCGAGCCTATTGCGACTAACCGGGCACAACTCCAGACTCCAAGCTGCTACTGGGAATTTCATAGAAAAACCCAATTATACTTTGCTTGACCTGGGAATCGAACCCAGGATCTCTACCGTAGCTGGCGCGCTCGATACCACTAGACTAGCGAGGCAGTCTTATAGATAGCTGATAGTGTAGGTACTCAATAAACAACGAAATCCTCTTCGATTTTGTTTAAGTGATCCTACATTGTTTCCAGAACGGTTCAAGAGGATGTCTTGCTATATCCAGCAGGACGACCGGCTACAAGGCCTGCTCACCGTGGGAGAAAATATGTCCCTGGCGGCTGATCTCAAGCTCCCCACCAAACTAGACAAATACGAGAAAGGAGAAATTGTAAGTTCACTGATGATATTTTTTTAAGTGCATATGATAACATACCATGCCTTCCGATTAGGCAGAGGTGTACTAATGTACACCTACATTTCGCCAGTATGTTTAAGTCCCATGTAACAGAGGGCGAGCCTATTGGCATTAACCGGGCTCAAACAAAAACTCAATAGCACTGCTCGACCTGGGAATCGAATCCAGGACCTCTAGCATAGCATTCGCGCTTAGGAACACTAGACTAATACGGCAGTCATATGACTGTGTAGTCAGTCAAGCTATAACTATCCAGTTTAAACTAACCTCTCATTGTACATAAAACCTATAAGATATGAGGTCAGCTTATACAAGGTTATCATAATAAGTTCAAGACCTGAAAGTAGCTTGTACAGAATGGACTTCTGAATCGATTACAGTTGTTTGTGTTAATTTTTCCCGAATCCCATGTGAGCCGTAGGATTCGGGAAAAAAATTACAGATAGTGGTACCGCTCGATAACAGATTATGCTATCGCTTTGCGGAAGGGTATATAAAACCAAAGCCCCCCCCCCTTCCGATGGATATCCCCTTTCCGGGTATATATAAACTTAGAAACAAACTGATTAATTATATTTTACTGAATGTAGTGATAACAAATAATAACTTCCGTGGGTAATAATCATGTTTAGGATTATGTATAGGTTTAGTCACGTGCATTTTATCAAGGTTCATATATTTCACCCCGATAAAATGCATGTGATGAGTTACAAATGTTATTTAATTGTACATTAATGAAACCTAGTATATTCAATTCCTGGTCTATCCGCAATTTATCCGCAATTTTATTCGCGTCCCAAATGATTTACTCAGCTTCTAGGTAGCGGTGGTGGCCCAGTGGTAGCGTTGGTGGCCCAGTGGTAATGGGCGCGACAAGCGAGGTCGTAGGCTCGCCAGTAGCGTAGTACTTGTAGGCCAGTTAGCCGCTTTACTTTGAGTACATTTTTCCATCACTACTACTCCTAAAACGGTAAAGGAAAACATCGTGAGGAAACCTGTCCTAGAAGCAATAATTCGAGGACTTGTGACATCTACCAACCAGCACTGGGCTCGCGTGGTGGATTACGGCCCACTTCCTCTCACCGAGAGCAGGCCTGTGTCCTAGCAGTGGGAAAATTATAGGCCGATTATGCTATGCTTGCTTATGCTAAGAGGAGGCTAACGACCAGCAGTGGACTGATATAGGTATGCTGATGGTGATGATAGCTTGATATACAGGCTGGAAGGGACATCGACGACAACCGCCTACCAAGAGTTCAGTACATGATTCTGGACTCCCTTGCGTTGATATTTTTCGTCAGTTATAAAAAAACTGCTTTTTCCTACAAAAGTGCAATAGGTACGTACCTACCTACCTACACCTACCACCAAAAGTGGGTCTAGAATCATGTACTGAATTCATAGTAAGCTACCGCCGCTCCAAACACGTTCCACCCTGTATTGCCGTGCGTACTTCTTCATTTAGTAAAATAGTACTCTTTACCATCGCGTGTAATTCGCACAAATTAAATAAGACTTGTAATGCAGAATGCACACACGACAGCTGTGTGCAACCTAATTCCACTAAATTGCTAGTTTTGCATAAGTAATTAGTAAATAATATTGTGTTGTGAAGCTATTCGTCATGTATAAATATTTTGCGGTTATTATGCTTGAGGTATGCGACTGCCTCGTTATGCTAGTGGTTCCAAGCGCGACTGCTACGCTAGAGGTCCTGGGTTAGATCACCAGGTCGAGCAAAGTAATATTGGGTTTTTCTATGCAATAACCAGTAGCAGCTTGGTGTCTGGATTTGTGCCCGGTCGGCCATTAGGCTCGCCCCCTATTACATGGGACCAAAACATACCGGCGAAATGTGGGTGTACATTAGTATACCTCTGCCTAACCCTTCGGAGAATACAGGCGTAATGGTATGCATGTATGAGCTATATAGGTAAGTAACTTATTTCGAAGAAATGGACCTACCTATACCTATGAGGAAACAATATATTGAATTCGCTTTGAATAATCTTATACATAATCAGATATAGCAGGTTAGAACTAGGCGAAAATCAAAACAATTTAACGAGTTTAATGACCCTGTCTAAATATTTACTCATTGGGCAAATATGTGGTATGTGTGTGCAGTGTGATGACACAGTATGCTGACCTTTGGAGTATATGATTATTATTTTGTATTTTCCATTATTACCTATATTAATGGTGTTTTGTTCTTAACCTCATCATCAACCCAAATATTGTCCCACTGCTGGCACGGCTGGGCATGGTCTCCTCTCAGAATAAAAGGGATAAGCATGTAGTCCGTCACGCTAGCCTACTGTGGGTTTGCAGATTTCACACGCCATCGACAAAACTCACAAACATGCAGGTTTCCTCACGATGTTTTCCTTCACTATTTAAGCGCGTGATAATGACTTTCTATGAAGTCAGAAGTGCGTGCCTTGGAGTCGAACTCGAGACCTTTGACATGATAGTCCTATAGTCATACCACAAGGCTATCACTGCACTTATTTACTTTTCTTTTCTTTACCTCGTACTCCACAAAGAACTGGTTCTTGGTTTAGACTGTGAATATAATTCATAATGGTTTCAGTCGTCAAGTAACACATTACAGACCGAAGGCGGATTTTGTCGCCTTGGTCCGCCAAATGCGTTTTTTTTTGTTGTTTTTCGTTTCCAAAATTTTATTATTCCATTGTAAATAGACTATAGTTGCTGTCGCAATTCCGAACGTAAGGAACTTAGAATGTATTATAAGATGAAGAGAGATGTATTTACAATTTGTGAAAAATCCGCGGCCTCTAGAACAGCAGCCGATTGCTTGACCTGTGCGCCAAACGACTGTCAAATATATAATATATATATTTCTACTCATTACTTCAGATCGAGGATATCCTCACAAACCTGGGTCTGTACGAGCACATGAACACCCGCGGCTCCCAGCTGTCGGGAGGGCAGAGGAAGAGGTTATCCATCGCGCTGGAGCTCATCAACAATCCCCTCGTCATGTTCCTAGATGAACCTACCACGTAAGCCCTCAAAATTATTAAAATACTATGAACATGTATACAGGCTTTCTCTGTTTTTGGCAATAAGTTCCTTTTTTTTTTCTATTTAGGTATTGATTAAAACAAAGAAATACATATAAACCATTTTAAGTTTAACCGTAGCATGTCAGTTACAACCACTCGGTACATATTCCTGTATTTTTGTCGAGGTAATGTCGAATTATAACCTTTTTAAAAAAAATGCATTAAGAGGATAGTATCCGCTTCGCGCCCCATACAAACGTAGTTTGGCTCTTACTTGAATTTTAAACAATGAAAGTCATTGAAATTTTGCAGTAACAATCTTATCATTAAAATACGTGTTTATGTAATATAAAGTTTCATTTCAATATACGGTTAAAAAGTTACACGAGCTCAAAGATTGGCAATTTTCGTTGAAAAACGGCCCAACTTTATGCTAGTATTTCTCGACAATGTATCAATACAGAAACATTCTGATTCGACAGAAACCCAGATAATATAGTGAATATTTTTTTACAATATTTATTTTTTACGTATTAACAATATTATAGGAGTAATCTCCAAAATTCGGAACATGAGAAATACGCGTGAAAATGTTGCAAATGTATTGTTGTTTCACCATGCGTCGCGGGAGCTGCGGCGGGTCGGGAGGTGAGACAACGTCCTTGAAACAACCGGCTCGCGGTGCATGTGAGCGACGCGATGAATCGAATGTCGTGAATCTTACTTATTCCGCCGGGTGCGACTTATCGAAAGAGATATTTAGATAGTTTGATGGACAACGAGAGCTTGCGCTCGAGAGAGGTTTTATTACCTATTATAACCTATTATATTGTATATTTCCTTAAAACGCGGGATGCGTCGTCACGTAAGGAGAAAGCGTTATGCTCCTTTCGAGACGTTTGGCGTAGTTCGAATATTATCGTCAGGCGCTGGTCTTTTAAATTCGCGAATGCGTACAAAATTACGCTATTGTGTAAGATATCTAGGTATCACAACGACCTACAAATTACACGGATATAATTTTCTTTTTAATCTCACTAACTTATCGGGCGATAGTAAAACATTATGACGATTTCCAATTTTTATCGTTTACGGTACTAGATTAGATAGGTACCTATTTAAAAAAAAAAAAATAGTAGGTATATCATTTCACCTTATCTTGTGTTTTATAAGTTATTTAGATAGTTATTACTAAGGAGAAGTCGTATCAATGAAGGTCGATCGATATTAGTGCAAGTAATACTTCTGTACTTTATATACCTCATGTCCTCCACACCGTATCCGGTGACAGCGACTCCTAATTACTTTTCAGTTGTTCATTATGGTGGGCTCTGATATGGCTTGCAAAGCCGAACTTGGACTTGAAGACACGATCACAAGGCGCACAATATAGTTGACCAGATGAGTTAAATGTGTAGGTATAGGATTTTTTTGGTTGAGTCTTCCGAACGTGGCGTTTCGTGTCAAGGTCTTCTAGACGTTTTTCTTCGTAAGTATCCACACCAGTGTGGACAGTATGACGCCATACTGGCCTAAGACGAGCAATCTCCTCAAAACCATCAGTAGAGATGTTGCAAGCCGCAAGATTACGTTTTAAGACGTCTTTGTAGCGCAGGTATTGACCTCCTTGTTTGCGCTTTCCGCATGAGAGCTCAGAGTAGAAGACAGCCTTTGCCAATCTACTGTCATCCATGCGTACGACGTGTCCACTCCATCTAAGTTGATGTCTCATTATGAGTGCCTCGACTCCGGATAAGCCGGTTCGACGTAAGACTTCTGTATTTGGAACACGATCCTGCCACCTGATGTGCAGTATAGACCTCAAACACTTAAGATGAAAGGTGTCCAGCTGCTTAATGTCCGCCCTGTAGTAGCACCAGGTCTCTGCGGCATAAAGCAAAGTAGGCAAGACGATCGCTTTGTAAACTAAGATTTTTGTTTGCAGTTTGATATCATGCGAGTTCCAAACACGGGCTTTAAGTTTGCCAAAGGCCGCTGCAGCTCCTGCTATTCGGGCTGGTATTTCTGATGCCAGGGTGTTATCACTTCTTAGACGACTTCCCAAGTATTTAAAGATTGGAGCTTCAACCAACGCAGTGCCATCCAAGTTGATATTGGAATGATCGCCATCGAGACCTCTCGGAGGCTGTTTTAGGATTTGGGTCTTGCTAGTGCTTATAACTAGACCAAATCTACGGCATGACAGGTGTAAAGCGTCTATATAGGTCTGGAGAGACTCAGGAGAATCAGCCATTAAGCAAACATCGTCGGCATATAAAATATCCATCACTGAGAGTCTAGTAACTTGCCGTTTGGCTCTAAAGCGAGAGAGGTCGAAAATGCTCTTGTCAGTTCTGGAATTAATTTCCATTAAGTGATTGCAATTCCTAACCGCATCTTGCATCACAGAAGCAAAGTATAAAGAGAACAAAGTGGGAGCCAGCACACAGCCTTGCTTCACACCACTCGATACTGGGAATTGGTCCGAAAAGTCCTTTTCATGTCGAACCCTCACCGTCATATCATCATGAAATTGGCGTATCAAGTTTAATAACTTTATAGGACAACCAGCTTTCCTTAGCACAATCCACAACGCTTCACGCGGTACTCTGTCGAAAGCTTTTTCTAAGTCGACAAAACACATGTAGAGGGGGCGGTACTGTTCCAGGCTTTTTTCTTGAATTTGCCGTACGATAAATATCGCGTCTACAGTACCTCTACCCGGACGAAAACCACATTGGGTTTCTGGAAGTATTGTCTCTGCGTGTTGCGATAGACGGGTGTTCATAATGTGAGCTAAAATCTTCCCAGCTGACGAGAGAAGAGAGATGCCTCTGTAAGAACCGCAATCGGCTATATCGCCTTTACCCTTGTACAGTTTACAGATGGAAGCATCTCTCCAATCTTGCGGGATGACTTCACACTCCCATATTTTCAATATAAGCTCGAATAATTTTTGATTGATGTGTGGGCCGCCGTATTTGTATATTTCAGATGGCAAGCTATCTATCCCCGGTGCTTTGTTATTCTTCATTCTCCTCAGTGCAGCAACAAACTCGCCAAACAGTGGGGGTTCCGCTAGATCTTCAACGGTAGGTAGATCTTTTAAGGATTCTATGTACAACATATCGGTTGTCTGTGTAGTGGGATTTAGAATATCATGAAAATGTTCCGCCCATCGAGCTAGTACATCTTTCTGCTCAGTCAACCGTCGGGTCTTATCCTTGTTGTATATTGGAGCTGTCTTCCTAAATCTTGGACCGAAAACAGTCTGTAGGCTCCCGAAAAATTTACCTGATTGGTTAGTATCAGCATAATGCTGAATTTCATGCGCTTTATCCACCCACCATTTGTCCTTAAGTGCCCGAACTTTTACTTTCAGGTCAAAATTAGCTTTTCTTCGTTCAACGATGTCTCTTGAAAGAAGTGCACGCCTGTGGGCCTCAACGAGCTTTCGGATTTCTACATCTGCATCGTCAAACCAATCTTGGTTTTTGCGATCAGGTTTACCTATAACTCGTAAGGCACAACTATGGAGATTTTCAGCGTAAGAACGCCATCTCTCATTGACGGATGTATCTTCTGTGGTCTGTGACATATTAGCATAGAAAGCATCATCCAGCCTGTCTGCTAGTGCTCGGTTTTGAATAAGTTTCTTGCAATCTATCTTCTCTGGGCTCTTATGTGGAGCACGTCGTGAAATTTTCAATTGCAGCCGCAGTTTTGATCGAACAAGTCGATGGTCGGTCCAACCCTGGGCACCCCTCATTACTCGTGTGACAAGTACTTCTCCAAGATCCCTCTTGCGTACTATCACATAATCCAAGAGGTGCCAGTGCTTAGATCTTGGATGCATCCACGTGGTCTTGAACTTTTCCGGCAATCGAAAACAGGTATTTGTGATGGTGAGACCATATTCAGCGCAAGTAGTGAGGAGATCAAAGCCATTTGCGTTGCATTTTCCAACTCCATGTCGCCCAAGTACTCCATCCCAAGCACCGCAATCTTTGCCAACGCGAGCGTTGAAGTCACCCAATAATAGGAGCTTATCAGCAGCAGGAATTTTGCCGATTACTTGATTGAGTTCATAGTAGAACTTGGCTTTATCTTCATCTGGAGATGTCAGTGTGGGGGCATAAACACTAATTAAGTGGAGATACTTCTTAGTTGACAGTTGAAGTCTCAACGTTATAATTCTGTCATTTATACCCTTTGGTACTTCTTGAAGTTTTTGGGCCAGTGAGTTTCGCACAGCAAAACCTACCCCACTAGCTGCTCTCTCCGAGCTTGGTTTTCCGCTCCAGTAATAGGTATATCCTCCAAGTTGTTCACAGAGCTCTCCGGAGTCACTGAGATGAGTCTCGCTAATTGCGGCGATATCTATATTGTACTTAGCTAGTTCCCGTGCTATCAAAGCCGTTTTTCTCTCAGGGCACGAATTTATGTCACTATCTAAAAGTGTGCGAACATTCCACGTTCCTATAATAAGATGTTTAGCGATTGTTTGTTTCTTTTTTCGACCGCATTAGGATGGTGAACAGGTGACCGCGGTTTGCCACCCGCCTTTATGAAGAGACAGGCTATGTATAGGCCACCTTTTCTAGGCCCCTCCCCGGATTGGGGAAAGCAGAGCGCTCCCTAAATAGGGCTGCTTTGTCGTCAGCTGAGCTGCCGAACTAGTCCCCCGTCTCAGTCGGGACACAGAGCGACCATCACCAGAAGACCGCCTACGTGCAGATGCCAACTAAGGTTCAGACACACCTATCCTCCCCCCACCGTTGGCACTCCATCGCCGTCGGACTTACACTCATTAACCATTAAGAATGCAGGAGTCATCTGCGCGTGAATATATTTAAGTGGACGAGCAATTGCGCAGGTGCAAATCCACTCTCTCGTCCTCAGCGTTCTAGTGCTGGTGGACCGGGTAGCCGGTACGACCAGCGGGACACGGAGGATGCAGGCGATTGACCGCACGTCGCTAGATTTTAAGGGTCCAGACATGCGCCCTTTAAGGTATATCGCCATGTACCCTGCCTTATCGCAGCAGAGACCGGTTGCTTTTGTCTATCGACGTTGCCCGCTCTCGGCACCAAAAAGGACTTTATGTGGCTGGAGGACCGTCCATAGACTGACTGCATCGAAAGCTTATCAAGCTTCGATGGGCGATGGGGTCGTCACTTCCCGACGCCAATTTTATATACCTACACAGGAGGCAGCATATGGATGGTTGGCCTTTTCGACTGTCATACAACCACCTCTGACAAGTCATTAGTGGAAATGAAAAACCGAACTTTCAATAACTTTCGTAGTATCTTATCATGTTCTGTCATGTATCAGTAATGTGTGACCCACATTACTAGTAAGCTTTTAGACAGATTGTCGTTTTTGCGAGATTGTGTAACAAACATGAAAATGTAACATTTTATCAATTATATTGAGTTTACCTTATCTTGTGTTTCCCAGAGGTCTGGACAGTTCATCATGCACTCAAGTGGTGCAGCTGTGCCGCAGCCTGGCCCACCAGGGACGCACCATCGTATGCACAGTGCACCAGCCTTCAGCCTCGCTGTTCGCCCTGTTCGACCACGTGTATGTGCTGGCGGCTGGTCGCTGCATGTACCAGGGCACTACCAAGAACCTGGTGCCGTACCTCGACCAGGCAGGGATACCCTGTCCGATATATCACAACCCCGCTGATTATAGTAAGTGGACCTTGTTGCTGTTCTTATAGATGTCTTGGTAAATCAAGATAAATGTTATGTAAAATTCGGCAAAAGCTTTTCAACCCTGAAAAAAATCAGTAATAATATACTTAAAAAACATACCATCACGCCTGACTTCCCCGAAGGGTAGGGCAGAAGTGTCTTAATGTATACATTTTGCTGGTATGTTAGGTCCCATGTAATAGGGGGCGAGCCTGACTACGAGCTAGACTCCGAGCTACTACTGGGAATTTCATAGAAAAACCCACTAACACTTTGCTCGATCTGGGGGTCGAACCCGGGACCTCTGGCGTATCAGTCGCGCATAGGACCACTAGACTAATGAGGCAGTCGATAGTAATATAATTTGTTTGACATTATAAAAATACCCAATAAGACCAATTTTATTAACAATTAAAACCTCAAATTTTTACAGTCATAGAGCTGTCATGTGGGGAGTACGGGCAGGACAAAATCGACCTGATGAGCAACAAATCTGAGAACGGAAGGGCGTTGGAATGGTTTGACGACTACCAAAGCATCCCTACGATGGAGGGGCTCCGCAAGCAGTTGCCGCTCAGCGTGCTGAGAGAGACCGAGCCCACGGGTGGAGACGAGGAGACCAGCCAGTCTAACCAGCTCAATGTACTCATCAAAAGAGGCTTTATGAAAGCAAAGAGAGATGCGGTAAGACTTTGATGTTCTTTTACTTTCTAGACTAGGGAAGAATTGCGTAGTCTGAGATTGACTGACAGCGCTATTAAACCACCGTGGAGTAGGAGTTAGATTCTTGACTGCGCTGTCGTTAGACTTTTGACTACGACTACGAAGTAGTAGACTACGAAGACTACGAAGACTAGTCCAAGTCTCTAGTCCAAGAATCTGCCAGCGCTTTCAAACCAACGTAATCTCTGTTTTATCAGTTTCTAGAGTAAACAGGCAAATTTTACATTGAATCAGATTTCGCTCAGATCATCTGTTTATTTTTGGTATAAGCTTGGTACCTTTTGCCTTACTCAGCAGAGTCGGCTTCAATACAAAATGTTGTCTGTCCATCTTATGTCATCTTATGCTATTGACTGATTGCTGATACATAGAGAAGAGAGGAGAATTAGATAATCCCTTCGAAAATACGCCAATAATATGAGAACAACCTATCCAAGGGTCCTAAAGGGTTAAGTGGCGGTCATCCTGTATAGACCAAAGATTGCAAACCACTCTTATTACTTAGTATTCATTCTAACCTCTTCATAAAGTGATAATATTGTAAATGTGAAAGTATCTCTGTCTGTCAGTAGGTTTGTTACGCTATCACACTTAAACTGCGCAACTAACTTTAATGAATGGAGTTAGATTAGACCTTGGAGAAGGACATAGGTTACCTCTTGCTCGAGTGAAACCGCGCGCAATGGCAAGAACAAAATAATTCCTCTAAAGAAGAATTTAACCCCTTCAGCAATAACTAACAAAATGATAATTTCTTTACAGACGATGACTCACTTACGTCTGATCGTTAACGTCGTGGTTGGCATAATGTTAGGGGGCCTATTCATCAACGCTGGCAATGAAGGCTCTCGAGTGCTGGAGAACTATAACCTACTGTTCGCGATCCTCATGCACCACATGATGTCTCCTATGATGCTGACCATTCTTACCTGTAAATATACCATTTCCCATTCCTTCTACATCTAGAAATAAAACACAAGCGGCGGTAGCCTAATAGCTAGGGCGTCGGACTTGCAATCATGTGGTTGCCGGTTCGAAACCCACCCATTGCACTATCGACGTGAACCCACTCGTAACACAAGCATTTAGCTTAGCACGAGGGGTTAACAAGAATACTAGTAACCCACATTGCTAGTAAGCTTATTTTAAGAAAAAAAAAACACATCTTAATGTTTACTGTATATTGTATTTAATTTACAGTTCCCAATGAAATGTCAATATTGTCCAAGGAGCATTTCAACAGATGGTACTCGCTGGGATCTTACTACATATCGATTACTTTAGTCGATCTACCTGTATCGGTTAGTAAACTTGATCATATTGCTTTATCACTTTTGCACTTCCTCCTAAAATAGTAATCTTAAATGCTGAGGGTCGAATTGCCTTGCTTGATTAATTGCCTTACCTTGCTTAATTGTTTGATTGAACGCCATCGTTCGGTCACCTGAAGTTTGGATAGCATCATGAACGATGAAGGGGTTGCAGTCTGGTAATAGTAGAAAGACGGCCTTCTTTCCACTTTGTCCTCCACTCCACATAAGGAGTTATTTTAGAACATCACATTTCTTGCAATGTGAACAAAATACTCTAGAATTCTGCTAAGGCAGTTAGAAGACAGAAGTATGAACACATTGGAGACTATAAAACTCCTCAATAGACTATCCTCGTGGCGGAAACACAAGAGCATTTCCACATTTCCATTTTTTTGTTCACGAAATGTTAGATCTCTTACCCTGCGTTTCCATTGACGACAAAACATGTTGCAAACATCTATCTAAATCTCAAACAGTGAGTGGGATAGGTGCTGCAACATGTGTTGTCGTCAGTGGAAACACGAGGTTAGGTACGCATAAAAACTCCTTTGGGTTTTAATAGAATTTCTCGCGTTCCAGATAGTGGGATGCGCGGTGTTTAGCGTGATTGTGTACACGATGTCATCCCAGCCGCTGGATGTCGTGCGGTTCAGCATGTTCTTCGCCATCTCACTCTACACCGTGCTGGTGGCGCAGAGCTTTGGTCTCATGATTGGAGCTGTTTTCAGCGTTGTCGTAAGTGTTTCTACAAACTTAATAAGCTCCTACATATGGTTAGCTATTAATCGGTCGACTGTCGTCATTAATGTTTGAAACTTTTAAACGCGAAGGAAATTTCTGTGTGTTATCGGATAATTATATCCAGAACCTTTACAAGAAAAACGGCCAAGGTACCATGATTTTTTTTTATCAATAACATAACATCATAACATACCATCACGCCTGTATTCAACGAAAAGTTAGACAAAGGTGTACTTAAATATGTATACATTCATTTAGTCGGTATGTTTAGATCCCATGTAATAAGGGGCGAGCTTATTGTCATTAGCTGAGCACAAATCCTAACTTCGAGTTGCTACTGAGAATTTCAACGAAAAACCCCCAATAACATTTTGCTCGAGAATTAAAGCCTCTCTAGACTAATAAGGCAGCAAATCAAGGATTTCTATATAAAGATTTAAATGTTACTATGACAAAGAATGATCTATCAGGCCTGTCTATAAATTGGAGGTCTTGTCTTAAGCCAGTAAACGATGCGAGCGGGTTATTGACCGCAATACAAGCTCTGTAGTACCGATTACGCTACTACCGGTTATAAGCCTTAGGTAGCAAGTAAGTGAGATTTGCAAGGTGAATAACGAGTACCGCGATGTTTTCTTTACCGTTTTAAGCGAATGATAATTTGTTATTAATACGCACTTAATGACAAAAACTCAGAAGTGCATTTTTATGGGATAACTCGGCAAACGAGCAGGCGTACCTGATGGTAAGTAATCATCGCCGCCCATGGACATCTGCAATACCAAGTTGGAGTTGCAGATGCGTAACCGAGCCAGGGAAATAGCGAGGGGAAGGAGGAAAGAAAAGGAACGGGGCTGAGGGAGGAACGACTTCATATTATGTGGTGCCTTTTTTTAAATTCCTTGCAATTTTGATGCACTTAAATATCAACTCTATTGCAACCGAATACGAAGTATTCCGACGAATGCCCCAACGGAATATGTTCAATGACCAAACTGTATAAGTGTATCGCTTAATAATTCGCACCTTCGGTAAGAGAAGACCATATTTATTAAAAAGTCTTAAAATGCCAATATGTTTTAAAAGCATTATTTTATCTGGTCCTCCAGATAAAAGAATGCTTATAAAAGTCACCCAAAGTCACGAGTCGAAGCGCTGTCTGCGTTTTTTAAATATGTTATTAACGTATAAAATATGTGACAGTTCGAACATAGATATATATAGACATTTATGCGTCCGAACTGTCACATACACTGTATGAACATACACTGTACCATTTTCTGACAGAAGGTGCGATATGTTGTCAAGAGTTAAAACAAATGGAGTTCCTACACCAAAATTAAACAACCTTTTCTCATCCAGAACGGCACATTTTTGGGCCCAACGCTGTCGGTACCGATGATGATGTTTGCCGGCTTCGGAGTGACCCTCCGGGACCTGCCCCCTTACCTGTACTGGGGTTCCTATGTGTCGTACCTGAGGTACGGACTGGAGGGCTTCATCGGCGCCATCTACGGCTTGGACAGGCCTATACTGGACTGCAATGAGGCTCTTTACTGTCATTACAAGTAAGTAAAGTTTTTTCCATTTCTATATGCACTTCCTTGACGAAAATTATAGATTTGAACTAACTAACTTAGCTAAGTCTCGCGGTTTAACCCGCTTATTCTTTCTGCTCGGCTCTTAAAAACCGTAGCTTGATGTTTAAGTTATTTACTCATTATATCATCAGCTCACTGCCATTCAGACTCCAAGGCCTCTAAGAGTCTTGGTTCGTTGGTTGGAACATTGATGCGTTATATTATCAAATGGACTAATAGATGTCGCTACTAGTACTCTTGCATAATAAATTATAATCACTTTATGGTATCAACCACGAGATGGGATTTATCTCAGAGTAAGAGCGTTTAGGCTATATAGTATATAGCCAACAATACCTAATGCCAGTGTAGTGTATTTTGATATTGTTTTTCTCTTGCTTTGGTCTGTTTAAGACTACTTAAAACAGTAAAAATCTTTTCTGCTATAGGTACTTATTATTTTCATATTTTTTATAGGCATCCTCGCACATTCCTGAACGAAGTGGCGATGTCGCCAGACCAGTTCTGGTGGGACGTTCTGGCGCTCTCCGTATTCGTGGTGACCCTCAGGATAGCTGCCTTCGTGCTGCTCAAGTGGAAACTGAACGCCGTGCGATAAACATGAGGAACTTATGAATGTTCTAAGAGCTAAATAGTTATCATCATCACCATAAAATCTTCGGTTAGCAGACGGGTTGTTAGTCGTAGTTTGCGGATTCATATTTCTAGAGCCAGTTTCTATAATTACTCTTCAAGAAAATTGGTGATCTATGCCTAAAGTAACCATTAATCACCAGTTCATTATTCCATGAATATGAGACTAGAGAGTTGCAAGCAGCTTCACCCGTGTTTATCGGGAATAATGTAGCTTTGTAATGGTGAAAGAATTATTACAATTTGTTCAGTAGTTTTAGCGTTTATCGATTACAAGCAAACAAAAAAAAATATTCTTCTTTATAACATTAGTATAGATAGACAAAAAGTGGCGTATTGAAGATATTTAACACGTCACAGCTAGAAGGATTTTTTCGGTACACATGCTACGAGCCTACGAAAAAGCCTACGTAGAGTTATGCGTAGCAATGGTAGACAACGCTACGAAGAATCGTTGGGATTTGGACATTTTTGTAGCTAATTTGCAAATAGTTGAGGGTCATTTAATTACAATTTGCATTTTAAAATGTGCCTAGTTTGAATTTCAATGGTTGCAAATGTCGAAGAGTACAAAATAAAAACTATTACCTACGTAAAGTGACAAATTTATACTCAAAATAAATACTAAATACGGTTTGAATTAATTGAAATTCATTCAACTCGACCAAGAGAAGCAGTAGAAGTTTATTTCAATAATATTTTGTAGTAAGTTTAGATACGTTACTAAATTGATTTATACATAGGTCAATACAAAATGGTTTTATCAGACGTAAGCCGATAGTAAATGACCTCAATTTGGGTCATTTATAATTCCTACATTAGTTTCTTTAAAATTATACAATTTTCGCTAAATTTTCATGGTAATCATTAGGTAAGTATATTATTTAATTATAAGTTTGAAATATTTCTAAGGGTCAGGTAACAAAACTGTGATAAGTTTCCAAAATATTTTGTTTGGTTGAAAAAAAAAAATGCTTCAGTTATAAGTTGACAATTTACATACTTTTTATTTCGTACAAATTAAATTGATTAATGAACATTAAATTCGGTACAGTCAGTGTAAAAGGCAACTCGATCCAAACACATTTGTATTTCGTGTTTATTTATATGCTTTAAAAGGAATTACATTAAATTTAATTCTAATTATGCCATATAAATTTTAGCAAGTAGGTACGTGCAAAGAGGTCATATATGTATGACCTCTGACCACAAGATACCTTCAGAAGCGGTGGCAGCCTAATGGCTAGGGCGTCAGAAATAAGAAATAAGTTTTTATGTCAGCGCAATTTGTTTTATGGGAAACAAGCAGTAGATTACGATTTTGTTCGTAATGCCCCATTTAGCGCTCGAATTATTTAAATGTCTTTGGTGAATACTAAAGGTGAATATGAATTCTGACATTTGACTTATTGCACTGACTGTGCTTAGATATTTATGTAGATGAAATTCAAGGCTGTGAGGTGAGACGGAAGTATAATTGACGTAAAAAAAAAACTTTCAACGTAGGTAGTATAAATTTAGGAAAATATAATTTGAAACAACATTTCATTGCAAGCCGAAAGCATGTTCAACACGTATTGCTATCGCAGTCAATAAAAATAAATTTCAAATAAGTAATATTTTTTTTTTCACAGCAAAAACAAAATTAGTTTTAACCGGTGACCTATTGAAACTATACCGCTACATTTTTAGGAAATGACGTATTTGAATTTCTATAAATAGTAAATCGTCCTTGCAGCCGTATGAAATATGTTGTGTTAGCAAAATATTGGGCTTGTAATCAATTTTTTGCCAAATCAGCCTAAGTAATATAGATAGGGTAATTCAAGTAGTTTTATATTGTTGTATGACATGACTTCGTACCTACCAGTTTGTAGGAGACATTATGTTCACAAATATTTTTGTGTTAGTGTAATATTACATAGTTTTAATTTGCCTATATTAGTTGCTCAATTAGGTATTTATTTGTAACTAGGTATAGATCTACAAGCCTGTTTTTGGTATAATACCTTTAGACAAGTGACAAACCGAATATTATGAACACGTGATAAACACACATGTGACCAAAAGAAGCGATTTAGAACGTCAATGTCATTTTTATGGTTGTCGTCACGAATGACGAGTTAACGCATCAAAACGTCATTTAAAAACAAGTTCAAGTGATGGAAACACATGCATATGTACTAAATAACAGTCTTTGTAAATCTATAGTATGTACTGAACTATTACATGTAGTTAGATACATAACTTTTAAGATTATAATGGTGATAATTTTGTAAATATGTTTTTGTAACATTAAACTATATTTTTGGTAAATATGTTGTTTCTCTTGCGCGCAAAGACCATTTCTTTGACTACATAAATACCAAGTACCATAAACAAGTTTTAATACTCAATCGTGAATAAGTTATTGTTGATGTATTAATTAATGTGTTAAAGACGAACAATTAACGAAGAACCAAAAAAAAAAGATGTTGGCGCTTAAGACTGACGTTAAGTAAACCTTTGCCTTAACTAGTCAATTTTGATTGCGGTTTTTTTCTTATTTTTTTCATTTTATATTCCCAAACGTAGTCAATAAACTGCCACTGGGCATAATATAAGATAGTCAACATTGAAACGGTAGAGAAGTATATTGTGAGCAGCATAGTGTTGTCAGCACCTGTTAAGAACGCGTACACTGATTCACCGTTTAAAAGCTCCACGTACAACCTGCAAATTTAAAATATAAATATAATATTAACCTTGTACAGTCATGAGACTGCCTCATTAGTCTAGTGGTCCTAAGCGCGACTGCTACGGTAGAGGTCCTGGGTTCGATCCCCAGGTCGAAAAAAAAGTGTTATTAGGTTTTTATATGAAATTCTCAGTAGCTGCTCGGAGTCTGGATTTGTGCCCGACTAATGGCTCCTCTCTATTACATGGAACTTAATTATACCAGTGTGATGATATGATAGTGCAGTGATAGCCTTGTGATATGACTATAGGAATGCCAGGTCAAAAGTCTCCAGTTCAAATCCTAGGCACGCACCTCTGACTTTTCGAAGTCATGTGCGTATTAATACTTAATACGCGCATAAACGGTGAAGGAAAACCTCGTGAGGAAACCTGCATGCTTGATTTGCTTGATGGTGTGTGAACACTGCCAATCTGCTGTAGGCTAGCGTGGTGAACTACAGCCTAATCCCTGTCATTCTGAGAGGAGACCCGGGCCCAGCGGTGAGACAATATAAGGGTTGATGATGATATGATTACATGTACACTTTTCTTAGGGTATGCATTAAACTAGTATGGAGAACAAACATGTTGCGAAAAAAGTACTTACATAAGTCCATAAGCGGATACCAGTCCCACCAGTACGGTTAATCTGAGCTTCATGGTGTCCGGCCTACTTCGCGGAGTGAGGAGCAGGTCCATGACGACCGTGATCATTGAGATAGAGTGCAGCGAGTGCTGGGTCCAGTAGGGGAGGTATTCGAACACGCGCAGTGGAGCTATAAGGACTGGTTGCGTCTTGAATAGGGTCCAGAAAACTATATCTGACAGCTGGAAAATTTATATCACGTTCCATTACGCGTCTATCTTCAGAGGTATATGAATGCACTCCCATCTCATTAGTGATTTTTAAAGGTACAAATTCACACTGCAAACTGCTGACACTGCTACTTAATTTTCATATTCCATCACGCCTGTATTCCCCGAAGGGTTAGGCAGAGGTGTACTCATGTACACCGACGTTTCGCCGGTATATTAAGGTCCCATTTAGTAGGCGGCGAGCCTATTGCCATTAACCGGGCATAAATCTAGACTCTGAGCTGCTATAGAGAATTTCATGGATAAACTCAATAACACTTTGCTCTACCTGGGAATCGAACCCAGGACCTCGAGCGTAGCAGTCGCACTTGGGACCACTAGGCTAACGAGGCAGTCTTCATATTTCTAATGTAAATATGCATCGAAAGCGCCAGGCGCCATCTTTATCTATGCTGATCCGCATTTTTTATGCAAAATGTAGAGGTACATTTGTTATACAGGTGTAGTAATGGATATGAATAAATACGCAGATGAGGAACCTTACAGTCGTGATGGGTGCCAAGGCAGCAGTCATGGTGACATCCAGGAGTACTCTCAATCTGTTCACGTGAGGAAGCTCTTCACCCCACTTCTCACTCCAGTCGCAGTATAAACAGAGAGGCAGGTATATTAGCGAGACTACCTGAAATTGAAGAGGTTTTCTTCAATCCTGGCTGCAAATAATGTGTTATATGTTAAACGAAGAGCAACAATGGAGAGGAACAATGATCGCAATACACTTGATCAGATATCGAGTGTATCGTGATCATTGAGTCCTAGCTATCTAATAAAATTTGTACAGCCGTTAACAGATCATCAGCTTGTTTCTAGTTGATGAAGGATGAGAGCAACTTTCACATGCCATTTTGGTAGACTTATTTATTTATTTTTTCGGAAAAACAAAAAGTTACACACTTATATTTATATGAGAATTTCAGAATAACCAATAATTTTTACTTATGTGTAACCCACAGCGTTTTCCACGTATTTTACATATATGTATTATAATAACTAAAAATACATTAAGAGAGAAAAAAAAGCATGCAAATGAATTTAACAATCATAAATAAATAAATAAAAATATTTGATAATACTGTTACGGTCGTAGTGCATGTCACGGATCCAGCGGTATATATAGTACCTATATGGCAAGGGAAGGGAGGTGCGGCTTTTGATAGTACGAGTACCCTGCAGTAGACGATCTGCTACAATTTTCAGCACAACAAAAAAGGGTAAACCACGCGAAATAAAAAAATAGGCCGTTTCTTAAAATTAAAATTGAGTTGTGCTGAAAACACTGCTAAGCCGCTGTCTGCCGTAAGGAAAAAGGGGAAGGAAGGGAACTAAGGGTAAAAATTGGGCCAACGGCGCTTCACACTAACGAATCGCTGTTTACAGTACCTATGTATATTGGTATATAACGTTGATAATCTATGGGAGGGTAGTATTTCTCCAGTCTTGTCGATACACCCTTTCGTGGCATATTTGAGCATTTCGAGACATGTTATAAAAGTGAATTTTCTCCTTCCAATGTGTGGATATGAGCCTATAGTTACAATGACCACCTCAAATAACAAAGATGGTATAGGTAGTCTTCTGGGTGCAGGTAATCAATGTTTCATCTTCTTCCAGTTGATGTCACTTCAAAATAATTTGACATTGACAAAACATAGATTAACTATAGGTACATTGTTTATTAGAGGTGTAAAAGTTTATACTGTAGTAAATAGATTAACGAAGGCTTTGTGTTATTTAATCATATATTACGAAAATATCGTAATATACATATATGATAAAATTACGATCTGCAATTAGCATGTAAGTAAGTAATAGCAGTATAGTGTTGCGCTGGCGTGTACCGAGCCGTTGTGGCATGTACGAGTACCAACATGAAACCGGGAAAGTACTACTCTCTCACAGAAGATCGACCGCTGTGTGTGGAGCGCCGGAGTCCCAATTCCTCCCTCAGTCTCATTCCTTCTCCTTTTCTCCTTCCCCTTTTCAGGGGTTGTTTTGTTTTTTTCAGGGTGTTCAGCAACTTTCGTTGCTAACCGTACCTATCATAGAAGAATTTAGAAGCAATCAAACATATTTACATTGAACCAGAACGTGATTAGCTTCCACCGGACGTGGCTGTATGCCCTGACCATAGGATCTTCGTCCCCAGTTAAATCTATAGTAAGAGTAACCACTGCAGTCACTAAAAGATGGACAAACGCCAAACTGTAACACCATAACCTTATATTCAACAATGGATATCCATAAATTGTCATGTATTTGAGTTTTACTGTCTTCCTCGACATTTTCACTGGTACTTATATTAAGTTTATCTGATAAATGTTTTTATGAAAAGCTAATAAAGGGCTTCACGCCCACCGGTCTCGCGTTGGGTCGCGTCTTGTTGTTGTTGCACAAGTCAAGTTACTGGCTGGCTACTATATTGTGGTATTATGTTATCTATGCTATATAAATAAATGGAGTGTTGCGAAAAATTTTGAGTTCACTAACTACTAGCTTATACCCGCGGCTTCGCTCCCGTGAAAGAATATATTTGTTTAAAAGAGAAAACAAACAAAAATTATTCATTCTTTGTATCAGCATGCATATACTAAGAAAGGCGGTTCGAGCTCTATATCAGAATCTTCTAAATAGAAAATAATGAGACGTACTTTTTTAACAACAAACTTTTAAATACAATAAAATAATTGTCTAAAGGTCTCATTCATATTTGTTGAAGATGTGATCACTAAAAATGTTGAATTAAAATATTGTTTAATAAAAACGTAAAACCGCCTTTAAAAATAATGTTGGGTGTGTTAAACAGTTTCGGAAGTCGGTGGCGAGTCGGTGGCGGAAACAAAAGATCCACTCGAATTAAAAGCCACCGACTTCCGAAACTGTTTTCCGAAACAAAAAAACAATTTCCCATATCGGTTGCACTGTATTCGAATAATGGGGAAATATACATAAAAGGTCATCCGTGGTCTCCATCAACAGTTCCACTTGACCAAATGATGCTTTCCGAGACGAGTTACTATAAAAAAATCTCAAATGTTATAGGTTTGCCTATAATATTTGAAGAGTTCCCTCGATTTCTCCAGGAGCCCATCATCAGATCCTAATTTGCTGACACTGGGACCACCTCGAGAGTATATCCTTTCAAACAAAAAAAAAAGATTTTTTCATAATCGGTCCGGAATTGACGGAGATCCGGTGAACATACATACATAGAAAAAAAAATATACAGACGAACGCAGTAACCTCCTCCTTTTCGAAATTTCTAAAGTCGGTTAAATATCTAGCTACCCGCCCCGCCTTCGCACAGGTGCAATGTAGATAAGTACTAATGTGGTATCAGTGTGGAGTGATTAACAATTCCGGGGTTATTGTCTTGCATCAATTGATTTCTTGATTAAAAGGATTGTATTTTTTATATGACAGACCATTTTCCAGATCCTCGGTTTGACGGACAATACAACTAGCGCCATCTACTAGGAGTACGATATAACTTCGCGGTATGTTGAAATTTATTTTAGCCAAAGAATTTGTAACAAAAGGTCAAATACATTTTATTTTTTGTAATATTCATGTGGCGTTTCTATTTTATTGCGGCAACTTTGATAAAAGATATGATGTATTGATATTATCTATTAGGACTTGTAAAATTAGGGGCATGGTTTTATAAGAGATCTTTTTATCTATAGCCCGATTCACGTAATTAAAACCGTAGCGATGTCGCAGCGACTTAATCGTTGAAACAGTTTTCCTATTCACATCCGTCAATCGGACCGATTTATAAGTCGTCCTATTGAAATACCATTGAACCGTATTCACACATGTTCGTTGGGCGAGAATCGTTGTAAAACGTTGGCTTGACAGTATTCACATAACGCTGGAAAACTGTTTTACGCTGCGACATCGCTACGATTTTATTACGTGACTCTGGCTACTGAACTTTTTAACCTTGAAAGTTATGAGCTCGTGAGTCATGGCAACCAACTTTCCTTACATGAAATGTTTTTGGTGTAATAGAATTTGGTATTTACCGTAGTATTTGTAGCCTTTTAAGTTCTAAATTTTAATTCTGCTGGAGGCTTAGTGCCTTTATCACGCACCTACACAGGCCGAATTTTATCGCATTTTATAGATAAAACCTTATATTTCATGGATTTACTAAAACTGAATCCATCCTGATCCACTCTTATGAATAATTTTGTTGCTACGCCAGTCAAAATTTCGTAGCCTAGTTGCTACGAATCCAATAGTTTATGGAAATGTTTCTGCTTAAAACTTATTTTTTTTATAAATACCAAAAGAAACTATTATACGCTTCTTCTATTATTTGCCTATAATATTATTAGTGTTGAATATGGTGGCGAGAGGCTTAACGCGGTATCAATTTAGCGTGCAGTTGGATATAAGTACATTTTTCTAAGAAGATAAACATAGTGAGACAGCCTTTCCCGAAGCGAAATCCTCGTGGATACTCCCTATGACGATAGAGACTGCTGCTGGAAACCACATGGCAATAACAACTAATATTTAAAGGCATTGAAATAAGCGCTTAACTTATCAATCACTTAATTTATTAGTCAATCAAAAATTTAAAATGAATGTCATTGAGTTACAATACATTCGAGACAACACCGTGAAGTGAGTTTTTTCAGTTAAGTTTGGAGTGAATACCAAAACTTTCTATACCACACGGGATCAGGGAAATGGTTGGAATTTTAGCACTTGAAGGAGTCTGCAAAATCTAGAAGACGGACTTGGGAAGACAATGCTTAACTAACTCCACGCCGGTCCATACGTCATGGCCATTAAAATATATAATAAAATACCACAAAAAGTTAAAGATATCCTAAGCAAGCAAAGTATCTTTAAAAATAAACTAAATAAATATCTATTACAAAAATCCTATTACACACTTAAAGAATTCTTTGAAGATAAAAATTAAAATTAAAAAAAACTAAGTATAAAAACTTTGTGCAATAAAATGTACCAAATTTAAAATTACGCTAAATTGAATGTAATGGTGACTTTTAATTAATTTTAAGCTTGATTTATATAATTGTATTATTCATTTCTTGTTTATAACGTTATCTATAATATTTAAGTTAGTAACATCATGTCATATTAAGTTTCTCTGCTGTGCCCTAACAGGGTTTCATGTTGCTACCCACCACATTTAAAGACCTATGTATTGTATTTACACATGAAGCAATAAAGAACTTTGACTTTGACTAATTCTGGGCCTTTGATCTAACTGACTTGTTTATAGGTAGGCAGATACCAGGTGTAGTTTTTTTTAATGTGCATGTTAATATTTTTTTAAATCTATATAATATTATTGATAATGATGAGTGTTATCTATCAAAAACAATGTAAATTGTTCGTGATATTAAAAAAAAATATTTTTGACGTTATTTTTATAACCGTCCACGTAGCCGTCCGCTCTTCTTGGTTTCTAGAGATTCTTCGATCGTTTCAACAGATGGCGCTTAGTACCTCAATGGCCACTATTAATCAATAAAGCACAACGTGACATTGTTTTTACGAATCCGGGTGCCACGCGTCCTACTGAGCGATAGCACGCGATACCAGCACGATAAGTATCTGCTTCGCACCGACCATAACGGGTTTAATCCTCACCGATATTGATTTGATCACTGCTCTATATAATGCCGCGTTCAAGGGGGACCATACCTCTGGAATCAATATTTTTTATGGCGAACGAGCAGGTGAGGTACCTGATGGTAAGTGGTAATCGCCGTCCATGGACATTTGCAATACAAATGAGTTTGCAGATGCGTTGCCGAGCCTATTGAAGGAGACGGCAAGGGAAGGATAAAGGAGAAGGAAGGGGACTGAGGGAGGAATTGGGCCTCCAGCGCTCCACACTCACCGTACGAAACGCAGCAGTATACATACTGCTACTTGACGTCGATATTCTGTGGGAGAGTAGCACTTCCCCGGTCGTGCGGACCCATTCGTGCTGCAGTCACTACTCATCATCATCAACCCATTACATTGACCCACTGCTGGGCACGGATCTCCTCTCAGTACGAGAGGGATAAGGCTATAGTCCGCCACGCTAGCCTACTGCGGGTTGGCAGACTTCACCGTTTAAGCGCGTGATAATTAATTATTAAGGCACTACTACTTCTCATTTATACCCATAGCAATATTTTTTATAATGTAAACAATTTTTAGTAGTAGAAGTGTCTAGCGGGCATACCAGCATAAATAGACCGACTAATCTCTGACAAAATACCGACGTGGAGTAGCAGTATGCCTATTGTTGCGTTTTGGCGTTTCTTTTGGTGAATAATAAAATAATAAAAAATTTATTTGGAACAGGAACAGATAAATGAACGCTTTACAAAAGAAAAACGATGATAGCTACAAAAGTAGGATACTGTGGCGCAGCTATAAACGCCCAAACTCGAAATACATACAAATAAAACATACACACATAAAATCCATTTATTCCAGACAATCGAGAAGTTACAAAAAGAATATGGAGGATGAGTGTGAATTATTCCCTTTAGTTCCCTTCCTTCGCGTTTCCCTCCCTTTTCCCTGGCGGTACACACAGGTTTGGATGTGGGAGAACACGGCCCGTCTATGGGTGGCGGTTGCTACTTACTTTCAGGGCTCAACTCATCCGGACCCGCTTGCTCAACTACGTCAGTTAATAAGGTCAGCAACGCATCTACAACTCTTTTGGTATTGCAGGTGTCCAGGGGCGTTGATGACTACTTACCATCAGGTGGCTCGTCTCCTCATCTAGCGACTTAACCCATATAAGAAGGGTATTGTGGTCATTGCTTCTTGATATTAAAAGTAATGCTAATCTAACTAGCTTTTTCCTTTGCATGCATGCATAATCAGCCTATAGATAATGTTCCCACTGCTCTGACACAGGCCTCCTCTCGGTGAGAGGGAGTGGGCCGTAATCCACTACGCGGCCCCAGTGTGGGTTAGTAGATGTTTAATCTATAATAGTTAGTATCATCATCTATAATTGGTAGCGCGATCATCATCATCTATCGTTCCCCAGCTTACAGAATGAGAGAGATTGGCAGGTCACACGCCGTCGAGAAAATGTCACAGCTATGCAGGTTTCTTCACGAGTTTCCCTTTAGGTACCGTTTAACTGCATGATAATCAGCTACATGACTTCGAAATGTCTGAGGTACATGCCTTTGGATTTGAATACGAGATACTGCACTTCGCCGGCCACTAACTGATGATCAATAACGCAAACTCGTACCTTCTCTGTAAATTATTTCATCACCACTGCTAGACAAAGTGAAGTGCCTGTTTTATAACTCGTAAGTCGCAGCCGTCACCACTGGGCCACCATCGCTTACCTTCTACTCTTCTACCAAGTTTGCCTATAGTAACTGAGTATTTCTCTCAGGTCGTCGAGAACTCTCTCTTCTATTTTTTATGTAGTCTCTTTTGTGTCCCACTGCTGGGCAAAGGCCTCCCCTTACTCTGTCCAGGATTGTCTATCTTTATACCACGTTTTAACCGATCAAGATCATCTCGCTAACGTTTCCTCGGCCAACCTGATCTACGAATAGTTTTTCTATTCTCTCTTCTTATATAATATTAATCTTATCCCCCATCTCCATGACCCAGCCGATCCAACAACTCCACTAGCGTGACCTGCCTGATCAAACTTCTTACTTGCTGTGTATAGTATCGGACTTAGAAATCCACGTGTGCATAAACGCGCCTTAGTCTGACATAAATAACCGAGACATCATTAAGTTTAACAGATACGATTGTTTATGTTAGGTTATTATCTCATCTTTATGGTCTACTATCATGCAGCGGGCGATATTTGTGCTCGTGATACGAGCGTCAATCATTATCAGCCGTTATAATTAGATGGACATCAAGGACTAGATTATCTCTGGTACTATACACGAGTCATGGCCTGCAACACTACAAATTAATAAAAACAAATCTCGTGTCTCTAAACTTTTAATCTAAGGGCCAATAATTATTATGGTATTTAAATTATATATATATGTCGGAACAGGAGGCCGATCAGAGTGGTTGTCTGCTCCGGAGAACATATTGTGTGTGGGCGTAGTATAGGGTATCGAACAACAAAAGAAAGTACTTGAAGTTACACAACTAATTACACCACTAACTTATTAAGCTAAGTACATAGATACACTGATACACTGAACACAACGAGTCGTATGACAGTTCCTAGACTAGTTGTCCGCGCGGCTGCCCACTTAGAAGTGTGTCCCTGCGATCGGGCATACTTTCGTGTGGCGCGCGCGTCCTTCAATCTAGACTCCATCGAAGCGTGACGTCACAGCGCTTGCGTCTCGTTGTCATTCAGCTTTCGTAATTAATGACCTCTCCGACACGGCCATCCTACGAAGCACACGTCCCTGTGTGTTACTCTGAAACAATATTCATCACACAGTATCACATAGCTCGGTCACTCCTGACCTTAACTGTAAAGTCATAATGACAACTCTACACATCATTTGAACCTTTCCGGGTTCTCATTTCTAACAATCGATGCCAAATTATAAGAAAATAATTAACATCAAAAAAATGAAATTGCCTTATCACAATCTCATATCTAAATCCAAAATCAGGAAATCCAAAGTACAACTGACTGTCACTTATCACTATCTCACGAGAGATACAATCAAACCAAATTAATCAACACATTTAAGTTCTACATGTGATCTGGCTACGCATAGCCCAGTAACCTCCAGTTACTCACGCGAACCCCCACGGGGACGCCAAGCCTCTCCTGGACTCACTCATGGTTTCCACTGAAACCCGACCTCCGCCAGAGTTGACTGCCTACCGCGTACTCACGGACTACTAACATAGTAGACACCGATTTCTACTGAGCTACGGCTACACGACAACCTCTGGTACGGTCCGATCATCATGCAAACTTAAATACTCTCTTCATAATCATAACTACTTGGCTCTACTTCAATTTCGTCAGTTATACTCTGATTTTCTGGCATTTTTCGCAACCTATCATGTGCGTATTTGTAAGTACGGCTAGAGTTAAGTGATTTTAAACTATAGCGATCACCGTCAAGAATCTCAATGACTTCAAACGGTCCTTTAAATTTTGGATCTAACTTTGTTTGATTACGTTCCTCGTTCATAATCAAAACAAAGTCTCCTACCGAGAATTTATTGAGTTTTGCCTTCGTCTGGTCGAATCTTCGTTTTTTATAGGATGCTGAATTCTCTATATTAGATAGTGCCTTGTCTCTAAGACTATTTAAATCAACCAAGGGCTCTACGTCGTCGGCTGTCATCAATGATAGTGGCCGCGCAACTTTACCGATTAACAATTCTAACGGACTAGCTTTCGTCGTTCGGTTAACCGTGCAATTAATCGCAAGTTGAACTTCACCTAGCGCATCCTGCTATAGATGGTCTTGTATAGTTGTTGACATCAACTTTAACACAAATATTACGCGCTCACGCATTATTTTTCTTTCTTCGGCACTTGACGATACAGTCGTCTTTGTACGGTCAAACAAGGGTCTATTAGACGAATAACAAGCTGTCCTATTGTTACGCGCGTTTGTTGCATGCCGGTAATAAAATATCTCGAGTAACGCGTCAACACAGAAACAATCGCCGATTTGTGTTCAAAGGGCGCGTCGGTATCGATAACGGTAAATTTATTTTTCAAGGGCTAGTCATTAGCTTTAAGAGATGAAGTGGAACCTATTGAATTAACAAAGGGGGATTGTAAGTTACAATTATTTACGTCGTAACCTTTGGAAATTTTAAAATGTGTCGCGGAAATACTAACACTGAATCTTTGTAAACGTATTTCAAGCCCTAACATAATATCGCTTTCCAAATAGACATCGGGCAAAACATGCAATAAAATCTCAGTTGAACTAAGTATTATCAATTTCTACAATTCATGTAATCTGAACAGTGCTGTTTGTTCCCTTTACCTTTTGTTCACGTTTACTACTTTACATGATACATAACATACATACCATCACGCCTGTATTCCCCGAAGGGTTAGGCAGAGGCGTACTTATGTGCACCCACATTTCGCCGGTATGTTTAGATCCCATGTAATAGGGAGCGAGCCCATTTACATCATACAATTTCTTTAATAAGTGAACACTCAGCACTAGAATCATAATGCAATTTGAACAACTGACCTCAATGATTTAAAGTTCCTGCCGGGGGATCAACGACGCAAACGTCGACTTGTCTCTCGCTGCGTGCTACCTCTATGCCGCCGCCTCCATTAGGGCACCGGGTAGAGATGTGTCCTTGTTTTCCACATTTGTAGCAGATAATGGAGCTGGTAGGACCGACTTGCTGCTGAGGCTTGCCGTTGGGATTTGACGCTGGAACGTTTTGCGTTTTCACCGATTTTCCTTTTGCTTCCTGTCTATATAAACAATCAGCCTGCCTATGTCCAATTTTCTCACATTGGAAACACTTAATCGACGATGTTTGCGATATTTTCGTGCGTTTAGTTTCGAATGTCTTCTGATCCGGTATTGCACTCGACTTGCGCTTCATGTATGTAAAAGCTTGCAATTCTTGTTGTAGTCGCTGGCGGTTGTTTAATTCTGAAGTAAAAGCCATTCTCTGCAGTCTTGAATTGAACTGGGAAATGTGTGCAACTGTTGTTGCTACCACAATCTGTTCGACGGTAAGATTCTTCCAGCGATTAAATAACATTGACATGACACGACTGCCGTACGCGGCTAAAGATTCACCTTCTTTGGGTTTGTCGGCGCTTAACTTTATTAAGGTTCCTGCAGATGGTTCCGTGCTCACATACCTCGCATTAAATAGTTCCTTGAACTCTGCCCATGTCATACCAGGATAGGACACTGAGGATAACCATGCTGATGCAGTTCCTTTGAGCGCCTTGCTAATGGTGACGATCAGCTGACTTCCTTCCGTTGCGTTATCGGCAAAACACAGGTCTGAATTGGCACACCATGAACGTGCATCTGCGTCGGTCTTGTCCGGGTCGAATTCGGGTAAGTTCACGATTTGATTGGAACGTCGTGGCTTGCTTAGTGCTTCAATCAAGGCCTTCATATTCGAATTTTGCATTTCGAACAATTGCCGCCAGTTATCAGCGTTCCCATCATTTTCTTCACAGCGTGGTGTGGTCACAGTGCGGTGTTCTTTTGTTTGCTCGGATCCCACTTCTGATGTCGGAACAGGAGGCCGATCAGAGTGGTTGTCTGCTCCGGAGAACATATTGTGTGTGGGCGTAGTATAGGGTATCGAACAACAAAAGAAAGTACTTGAAGTTACACAACTAATTACACCACTAACTTATTAAGCTAAGTACATAGATACACTGATACACTGAACACAACGAGTCGTATGACAGTTCCTAGACTAGTTGTCCGCGCGGCTGCCCACTTAGAAGTGTGTCCCTGCGATCGGGCATACTTTCGTGTGGCGCGCGCGTCCTTCAATCTAGACTCCATCGAAGCGTGACGTCACAGCGCTTGCGTCTCGTTGTCATTCAGCTTTCGTAATTAATGACCTCTCCGACATATAGATGAATATAATTCAGTCTCCAGTGCTGTAAATGACAAATGGTATAAATTTCCTAAACTAAAAACTTTAATGTGAACAAATATATTGAAAAATTGTAATGAAGTCCCACTAGACTCCCTCGTGCTCCTATTACTCCCCTGCATCCCCCACTCCGTAGGCCCCACTGCATCGACTGTACTCGGAGCAAGTTCCATCATTCCTCGACTTTGTAAAATACTGAACAGTTTCAGTGATCTTGTTGATGTGCATTTTGACTCATTAGGCAAGTTCCGTAGAATGGCTGACGAAAATGTTTAAAATTGTAAAATTTTATTTCGAATTTGTAATCCTGTTTAATCTACTCCTATAATAATTATTTGTTCCTCATTGTAATTTTAATTTTTTAATTCAATTTAATTTATAAGTACATATTATATCAGCAAAAATTAATGTAGGTATTTAGTATAATTTAGTATATTGTTTGCAGTGCAACTATTACGTTCATGGTGCATGCGGTGCTAATCTTTAACACTCGCCGTAGTTATAGAAAATAACTAAAAACTGTATTTTTTATTATTGTAAGCAATTGTTGATTGGCCAATAAAGATAAATTAAATAAATTAAATCGAATATTGTCCCACAGATGAAATTTTAACGACACTGAAACTGAATTAAAATATAATTTTGAATATTTATGTAACAGGATTAGGAAACACGAGATCATCGCAAGTAAAACCGTGCGGCATATCTAGTATATTTATTATACTCGTACAAAAGTAGAGGATTTAGAAAACATGGTTAATTTGATTTAATTTCTAACTAAATATAAACCGAAGAACGTTAGCTTTATAGCTTCCAAAAAATGTTTCATTAGTCAAATTTAATTCAAAAAAATCTTGGAATAAACTGAGAAACCGCTCGTTCACATACGAACTAGATTCGATGGGCATAGAGATTAGCATGCACATCTAGATATAAGATACCACTGGCTAACCTAGGACATACCCTAGGGTATGTCACTTCTGTCTGGATGCGAGATATTCTATTGGATAATCGTCCAAGATTTTATTATTCAATATTGTGAACCAGCGTCTTACCGTGTAAATATATATTGTATACAAAGTAAGTGGCAAAGTCATGGACGTCAATCGTATCGGTTCAAGTAATTAATTATCTGTTATTTTGCTCATGTGCACGAGAACACATGGTGACACATTATCGCTTCATATTCAACAAGGAAATTAAACATACCACATAACATACCATCACGCCTGTATTCCCCGAAGGGTTAGGCAGAGGAGTACCAAAGTACACCCACATTTCGCCGGTATGTTTAGGTCCCATGTAATAGGGGGCGAGCCTATTGCCATTAACCGTGGACAAATCCAGACTCCGAGCTATTACTGGGAATTTCCAATATAGAAAAACCCAATAACACTTTGCTCGACCTGGGGATTGAACCCAGTAGCAGTCGCGTTTAGGACCACTAGACTAATGAGGCAGAGGAGGAAATTAAAATCGAATTATATCTAATTCAATTATCAAAACCAACTAATAAAATGTATGAATATGTAATGTATGTACATTGTTTTTAAGCGCCGTTTTAAAGTTTAATCGTTACTACAAAATTATGTTGTTATATCCTTAATCTATTGAAGCACGAGGCAGACATCACCGCGCCCAACTGTCTGCTCTCTGTCTAACCGACGATTACGTATAAACACACGATTTAAACAAATGGGCTTTTGTAACATTGTTGTGTGTTCATAGGTCGTCTATAGACCACCGTACGTAATTTTAATTGTATTCTATATCATGCTACAAATTAAAAGCTCACAGCTCATGAAGCAGTAGGTAAGCCTTATGATATTACAAATGATAATATAATATAATAGATATGCCTCATCATCATTATCAGCCCGTATTTGTCCACTAATGGACGTAGGCCTCTTTCAGAAAAAAACAGAAAATACTTTTGACGCACGGTTAATTAAAATGACAAAAAAAAATGAAATCTATAGGAATAGTTGAGTTACACCCACGCAAAAGTGAACATCACACTTAAGCTCTTTTCAGGCTTATTAATTTCGAATCATTAGCGTACTAAAGGAAAATATCGTGAGAAAGACCTGCAAACCGGAAAGGATATTTTGGATGGGCCCGATGAATAGCCTAGCAGCCTCAGGCGGCCCATCGGCCTCTCCCCGCAACAAACGAACGAATCTGGATAACGACAAATCTGGAGTAGGTACGTCAAATTCGGAAAAGACGAATACGGAACAAACTATTTTAAATAGTTTAGGTGGGGCCCTAGTTGATTTTTTGCTCCAGGGCCTTTGGTTACCTAGCTACGCCACTGCTAGTGACTGTAGCTGTACACATCTGCGTCACACAGGCGTGATGGTGTGTTATCAATATATATAAAATTCTCGTGTCACAATGTTAGTTACCATACTCCTCCGAAACGGCTTGATTGATTTATTTTTAATTTTATATGCATATTCAGTAGGTCTGAGAATCGGCTACTATCTATTTTTCATGCCCCTAAGTGATAAGGGTTTTCCACCCCTAACGTTTAATTTTTATTGTTTGGATTTTTTTTTAATTGTGGCATTAAAAAATACATACAACCCTAAATTTTCACCCTTCTATCACCAGCCCCTATACAATAAGTTTGTTTTTTTTTCTACACTAGACATTTTCTAGAAATAATTTATATGGCAAAACAACGTTTGCCGGCTCAGCTAGTGTTATGTAAAATATAGAACCATAGTCTAGACACAATTTGCGAGTACAGCTTCGATCAATACTGACGTGCCTGAAATAAAGTCCCGCTCCACCCAGTCTCTTGCATAGCTATGCATACAGTTCGGTCGTCGAAGTCAACTGAAAAGCATAAAACAAAAAGTAATTACATACTCCTTAGGTAAGTATAATTACAGTGGCATTCGACAATGACTATAAACTGGAAACCACTTTACACACACACACAAATTGACATACATACGTACAAATTAATCTCTGTTTTTAAAGTGATTAATACATTACTCATTCTACTACTAACCTAACTACGTAAAAAGTTGCGAAGATTTTGGAAAATTAATCCAAGGGATCTCAGCTCTCCGAGAGACGTGACCAGTCCCTATTCTGTTGAAGGAAAATATCGTGAGGAAACCTGCATGCCTTCTCAATATGATAGGAGACACGTTGCCTAGCAGTGGGACAATTAATGCGTTGATGTTTATGAAAGATTAAGGTTACGACACCAATTTAATAAAAGGTAAACATAACATACCTACCATCACGCCTGTATTCCCCGAAGGATTAGGCAGAGGTGTACGAATGTACAGGTGTACACCCACATTTCGCCGGTCTGTTGAGGTCCCATGCTACTGAGAATTTCAAAGAAAAACCCGCCAACACACTGCTCGACCTGAGGATCGAACCCAGGACCTCTAGGGTAGAAGTCGCGCTTAGAACCACGAGACTAAAGAATCAGTCATAATTTAATAATATTCTGTAAAATACTCTACCCGGCTCCAAATACAAAGACTTGTATAGACACTAAATTGAGACTACAGACAATTCCCTCTAAACGGTCCCAGGCTTAAGTATTATTTAGATGATTTCATGATAATAAATGAGTGCAACGATAGCTTAATTATATGACCATAGGACTGCCACGTCAAAGGTCTCGAGTTCGAATCCAAGGCACGCACCTCTGACTTTTCAAAGATGTGCGTATTAATACTTAATAATCACGCGCTTAAACGGTGAAGGAAAACATTGTGAGGAAACCTGCATGCCTGAGAGATTTTCTGCCAACCCGCAGTAGGCCAGCGTGGTGGAATTTATCTTAATCCTTCTCGTTATAGAGGAGACCCATGCCCAGCTGTGGGACAATATATAGATTGATGAAGACGATGATAATAAATAATTTATAATGATCATTAAATGATTAGTCACGCATGAGTTCGGTTAGACACGTGAAGCCATTGTTTTGACCCGGGACTGCACACACATCTCTGTACCTTCAGTGAAAAGTGATATATCTTTACTTGTATCACTTTTAATATTTTCATATAGAATTTATCAGAAAAAAATGCTCTATTTTTTGGTCTAATTAACACTACTCTAAGGTCCAAATTGAACGAGCTAATTTTGGTGTTAAGTGCTATAACTAAGCATTTTTTACATTTTTCAATGTGTAATAGGATACATTTTATGTAATATCAAAGTGAACTAAACAAACATTTTAATATGCCACATGTTTAGTAATACGAGTATAAATATATCCTATTACGCGATCTAAATATCAATAGGTGAATTAGTACAAAATGATATAATAACACTTCTATTAATAAATATTCCATCATTGCTTCTAATCATGTATGTGAAAATCGGGACAATTATATTTAAATCATAAAAAGGTAAATATTTTTACAGAAAAAGTTGTGTTTGATGATACAAATCTTTTGTATATCAAATTACATTACTTTTTCAAAACTATTTTGATTTTCTAACTGATTCAGATTTAAAATGTATCAATATTAACATCATCTTGGAATAAGTTTTTAATAACTCAAATTGAGATATTATATCAAAATATAACTTTAAAAGACTTCCTTTAATGCTAAGATCATTAGATGTGATTAGATGCATGCTCTCGGTGACGCAACTGCCAGTGAATCATGCACGCCGCTCGCGCCCCGCTTCCCCGGAAAGAGTGAGATGCATATATATTATTGAAAGAAACCAGAACGAGTGAGTGACGAGCGCGGACTGCGGAGTGTGGTGATTGGTAGTAGAGGTGTTATATTAGGGTAATATTTAGGTAATACTATTATTGAATATATGTATTCACTAAGCCATATTAGCATACCATACCTATTACTGGATAACGCCGCTCGCGCCCCGCTTCCCCGGAAAGAGTGAGATGCATATATATTATTGAAAGAAACCAGAACGAGTGAGTGACGAGCGCGGACTGCGGAGTGTGGTGATTGGTAGTAGAGGTGTTATATTAGGGTAATATTTAGGTAATACTATTATTGAATATATGTATTCACTAAGCCATATTAGCATACCATACCTATTACTGGATAATAGTCAAATATTAGTCAGCCATTTTTAGATTTATATTATCTCCGTATTCGATACTCTAACCTAATATTGATATCGTAACTATTCTCCGTATTCGTTAATCTAACCTAATATTGATATCGTAACTATTCTCCATATTCGTTAATCTAACATAATATTGATATCGTGCCTATTCTCCATATTCGTTAATCTAACATAATATTGATATCGTGCCTATTCTCTCCGTATTCGTTACGTTAACATAATATTGATATCGTACCTAATCTCCGTATTAATTACTCGAACATTATTTTTATTTATTACTGTTACCGTACCTTATTCTCTATATTATAGAGAATAATATTATAAATTAATTAATGAATAATAATTATTCATTAAATAATTCATAATAATATTCTCTATAATATGAATATAAAGCTGGTACAGCAGAGTACCTATGTGTGTGCGAGCGATGGGCAATTACTACTTAAAATTTATCGAATGAATCGACAATTGTATTTTAATGTATTCGAATGTCGATTTATTCGTTAACACTATAAAACAATCGAATAACTATCGACCAAACGAATAACTATCGACCAAACGAATCACTATCGACCAAACGAATCACTATCGACCAAACGGATAATAACTATCGACCAAACGAATGAATTTAGTAATTCTGTTAAAAAAGATTTATCTTTTAAATAAAGTCAATAAAAAATATATCATAACGTAGTCTGATAAAACAGATATTATTTTTCGTTACATATGTTGTTATATTTCTAAACATTTTTTTGTTGTATTATGTACCTACTTAATATTCCATTAATGTAAAAGCAAAATAAGTTAATTTTAGATTATTTTACGAGAATAGTATAATAATAAATAAATATTAGTACTTAATTGTCGTTTTTTTACTGTTTATAAATCCATATAGATTAAGGCTACAAAAAACATACGTAATTGGGTAATACTTATTATGTTTCGAAGCCAAATAGGCAAGTAACAGTTAAATTACTTTAATTGAATAAAAATCCATGATGCCTTCGATTTATTCGGTCGATTTACTACTCCGCGAGATTTGCTATCGAACTATCGAAACATACGTTATACTAAATTACTAATAGTTGCGTTTCATTTTCGACGTCGAATACTAGTTTATTAGTATTACTAGTTTTATCGAATAAAAATCGAGGACGCCTTCGATTCATTCGGTCCATTTAATACACGCGCGATTCGTAGTATTCGTACGCAGCATGTTATCGCGCTTGACTACAATCGACGGACTATCGAATGAAATTAGTAGTTATTCGAATGCATTCGAATACATTGCCCTATCGAATAATTCGATAGTTTTTAGTAATAATCGCCCATCGCTAATTAAACATGCTACCTTTAATTAACAAAGAAATATAAGACTGATTTAATAGGTTACCTACCTACTTAATAAGTTCAACATTTAATTATAATTTGGATTTAAGATTTGAGTTTTTTTTATTGATTACTTAATAACAATAAAGAAATTGAGCTTAGTTCACTTCATGTTTGTTTTATTTTTCGCGTTAAACGTATTCCTACCTATAAATTCCTTCTAGTTATATTTAAATGTTAATAACGTTGTCTCTTCATTTCAACTATATCAGTAAACACTTACGAGTTTTGTAATGTACCAAAATTAGCAACATATTATAAATCATTGTTCACATTTTTTCTTAAATTTAATAATGGTGTATAACAATTTAAATTTAATTTAACTTGGAAATGATTGATAACTATACACATTTTAAAAAATCACGTCAAGCATAACTATATTTATTTAACATTTTTTTCTTTTAGTAACTCCTCAAAGTTCAAACTTTCGAAAATACAAAGCATAGAAGCATTCAACACCAAGCCAACAAACAATGTGTAAAATGTTTTGAGTTGTTTTAAATTATTTGACATATTAAGCGGCGTTAATTTCTACTGTGTTAACTGATACAACTGAACTTCTTTATTAATTATAATAAAACTGTATGAATTAATATTTTTTCTCTTATACTAAAACATATACCAAGACATTATTTATCAATGTCAATAATCAGTTCTCATTTTAGTGAGGTAGAAAAAGCGGCAGATTTTTTTTAAACTTTAACATTCATTTTCTCAAAATCATGTTTTTTTAATTATATCACTTTTCACTGGAGGTACAGATCTGACCCTGCGGTCATTCAGTTACGTCTTGGTTGTTATCAAAACACTACGTGAGTGTGAGCACGACTTTACGTAATCCATGTACCTGATCTCCTTCATTCATTCATACATCCAAGCCTTTCCAACAGGGGTAGGCAGAAACTATAGATAGACCGCCATTTGCTACGAATCTTGCATATTTCTTTCGCTTATTCCACATTAATACATCTTTACATACACACGCGTCGGTTGCGAATACAACGCACCTGACCTTTTTGGAGGACCTCGCTAATAAATCAGTGTATGTACTTCTAGGGCGCCCTCTCTCGACGCTAGCATGTCGTCGTCGTGTCGTCACTCTGAAGATTTGTGAAAATTCTTAACACATCTAGCCCTCTCTAAGTCTCGGAGAGTCCATAAAGCCGTTATCATACGAAAATCTATCTCAATTTTATGCTAGGCCAAAAAGCCTGACTTGTCTATCCTTCGAATATCAGTTTCACCAAGAAATTGGGTTTCGGAGGTCTGATGGTAGTTGCTTCGGGTAAAATACTGATATCCAGCATCTAGTTAGTCTGGACGACCCCAACATAGAGTGGAGTGGAGTGGAAATGCCTCCGATGCTCAGATCAAATAAAAAGTTAAGATGGAACTTTGTGAACAAAGAAGTGAGGCTGGTTAAAACTACGCCTTGCCGTGTACAACACACAATAACACGCACACATGTAGTAGTTAACTACGCCTTATCTTGTCGGTCGAGCTTTCGATAGCTCGATAGCTCGACTTACAAGATAAGGCTTAGTTTCGGTATACGTGGGTGCGTGTAATTGTGTGTTGTAGACGGCAAGGCGTAGTTTTGGCCGGCCTCACTTCTTTGTTCGCAAAGTTCCATCTTAACTTTTTATTTGATCTGAGCTCCGATGATGATGACTATTCGACTGAGTAGCAGTAGGTGACAACTTGCGCATTGTGACGAACGCTTTTACTTAAGTTTACGCAACATTGACCTGCCCTGTTCCGTAAACAACACACCAGCTACTTTATGATAAGTCTTATTCTTACTATCGTGCTCTTTATCTAAATTCCTTCATCAAACAGCCCCACTATTGGCAGTAGGTTTCCTCTCAGAGGCATTAGTCTATAGTTTACCGTGCTATCTTATTGCGGGTTGACAGACGTTATCTATCAAGCATTGTTTATATTTAGACGTAAACAAAAGAGCAGACAGGAATCGTTGGCACTCTTTGGGAGAGACCTACATTCAGCAGTGGACGGTGATAGGCTGATATGATGATGATGATGAAACGAGCAGATAAGCCACCTAATGGTATGACTGTATACTCACAGTCCACAGTTCCAATATATTTAATGCACAGGTAATAGAGGCAAAATTCCAGACTACGAGCTGCTACTGAAAATGGCATTGAAAACGCCAATCACACTGATCGACCTGAGAAGCGAACTGTAGGGACACAAGTGCTGACAGATTAGTTTATTGTATAAACATTCGAGCCAGTCAAGTTACACCTACAGAATTGTATTAGCATGATTCAACAGTCGTCTCCCCGCATCCACCCGGTTAGGTCGTAAATAGTTATGTAGAATATATATTTGTATTTATAACTGGTGCCAGTAAAGCAATAGTATCTAATGAGTTCCACATTTAAGTATTTCTCCGCAAACCTATTCTAAAAGTGACTACAACACTTAACCCTACACGAACCAATAGCCTAATTATGATACAGTTAATAATTTACACGTTTATTATTTATGAAACAGCCTCGTTAGTCTAGTGGTCCCAATCGAGACTGCTACGCTAGAGGTCTTGGGTTCGATCCCCAGGTCGAGCAAAGTGTTATTGGGTTTTTCTATGAAATTCTCAGTAGCAGCTCGGAGTCTGGATTTGTGCCCGGTGAATGCCAATAGGCTCGCCCCCTATTACATGAGACCTAAACATACCGGCGAACTGTGGGTACACATTAAGTACCTCTGCCTAACCCTTCGGGGAATACAGGCATGATTGTATGTTATTTATGAAAGTCGAAATGCCTGCCTTGCTTTTGAATTCGAGATCTACTAATCAGGAGTCATATCATATCACGAGGGTACGTAGAGTGTGCCCATACATTATGATAACAATTGACTCGTTTAAATATCCCAAGTGACGCATAATGTACCGTTATAAACAATACTATAAATAAGATTTTTTGATTTATTTTACAGCATTATAGTACATGATAAGACAGGCCCTTTCTCCCGAGGTTGTACACCACGTGATTTGGCGTAGGTTATTATAAATACCAATAAGTGACACGCTTTGTTTACTATTGTCATTGACCTGTTCTTAAATTGATAAGTACGTGTATATACCTAATAACTACTAGCTTATGTTTATATAGACTTTCAAGATGTATGCAAAAAGATGTGGCCAAAAGCGTCTCCAGGTTCCCATCTATCTCTGTACCAAAATCATCAAATTTTGTTCTGTGATTTAGGCGTGAAAGCGTAATAAACACTTGTGCATTAACAATTATTAGTAAGAAAGAAAAAAACGATCTCAGGCAGAATTCGAACCTGCGTCTTTCCGCAGATAGGTACTTAACCTGCGTGTCCGCAGATTCGAAATATTAAAAGGACTTTTATCACGCCATACTACAAACGATATGTTTTCAGACTCGCGGGTATTTCCCCCAATACAAAAAACATAATAATTACTTTCCTTATTACACGCTGAGAAGAAAATGTCGCGATCATGCTGTGAATAGGATACACAAAGGAATAGGTAGGACCATTCATAAGGGAGCTTGCTTCGGAGACCAAGAAAAGCAGTCGGTCCCGGTTGTCATACCTGTGACAATCCTTAGTGGTGGTAGTTAGAAGTTCAAAAAACCCTGACAATTGTTATCCTTAGAATATTGATATTGCCCAGAAATTATGAAGCGGAGGTAATGGCTATGGCGTCAAACTTGCGATCGTGTAGTTGTCGGCTCGAAACCCACCCATTGCACTAACGACGTGAACCCACTTGTAACACAAGCATTTAGCTTATTACCATGGGTTGAAAAAAATACCTACTAGTAATGTGCGACCCACATTGCTATAAGCGTTTTTTAAAAAAATAAGAAAAATAAAAATGAAAATCAAGAAAAACCAAAAAAAGGACACCTCTACCTATCCCTTTGATGAATACAGGTGTGATAGTATGTTTATGTTAACTAAATACAAATCTTAATCATCTGCTCACATATGAACCTCGAGAAATTTCTTCGGTCTCATTCCTTATCATATTTCTAGATTTTTCCGTTAACAAAGAATCTTTTTCATTCAGCCTCAGACGGCCCAGTTTATCTACAACTAGTGTCAAACGCATAACTTAGACACGATAATCATTTACCATTATGCACTAGTTTATTATCTAATAAAAGTTATCGTTATAAATCGAACCAAGATTCTAGACTATTCTCGGAATAAGAAATGTATTAAATACTTACGAGGGCTGCACTAAAAGTATCGGGAATGGAATATTTCCACTGTTCCTGTCATATTTAAATCTTTTTAATTGAAAACTTCTTGGTTTTAAAAATCGAATACCATTTATTTATTTTAAAAAAGGTTCTCGGTCTTGTCACAAGGTCTTGTTAAACTTGTTTAGTCGTTGAGAAAATGGAATTGACCCGAGAAAATTCAAGAGCGATGATTTATGATGACTTTCGAAGTGGTTTAACACAAAAACAGTGTGTTGATCGGATACTTTCTGCATTTGGTAATAAACCCCATCCAAAACCACAATTTATCGCTGGTTTGCTGAATTTCAACGTGGACGTATCAAGCTCAGTGATGATCCCCGTCAAGGTCGTCCAAAAACTGCAGTCACCCAAGAAAACGTTGATGTTGTGCGTAAGCTGATTGAGGAAGATCGACATGTGACATACCGCGAAATTCAGGCAACTTTAGACATTGGCATGAGTCAAATACAAATAATCTTGCATGAACGATTAGGTGTAAAAAAGTTGTTTTCCCGATGGATACCGCATTCGCTCTGTGAAGAGCAAAAAGCGGCTCGCGTTACTTGGTGCGTCAGAACGCTCGAAAGATTCCACGCAGGATCCTCAAATGCTGTATACAACATCGTATCAGGTGACGAATCCTGGATATACGCGTACGAACCCGAAACAAAAAACCAGTCACGAGTTTGGGTGTTCGAAAATGAGTTAAAGCCAACAAAAATTGTTCGCTCACGGAGTGTTGCAAAAAAAATGGTGGCCACGTTTGTCTCCAAAACCGGCCATGTTGCGACTATTCCTCTTGAGGGACAATGAACGGTTAATGCAGAATGGTATGCTAGCATTTGTTTGCCACAGGTCGTTTCTGAACTCCGTAAAGAGAACTGCAACCGCCACATCATCCTCCATCACGACAATGCGAGTTCTCACACCGCGCACAGAACAAAGAGTTTTTGGAGCAAGAAAACATAGAATTATTAGACCATCCACCGTACAGCCCCGACCTAAGCCCTAATGATTTCTATACTTTCCCTAAAATAAGGAATAAATTGCGTGGTAAGAGATTTTCATCACCTGAAGAAGCTGTGGACGCCTACAAAACGGCCATTTTGGAGACCCCAACTTCCGAATGGAATGGTTGCTTCAATGACTGGTTCCATCGTATGGAAAAATGTGTCAAATTTCGCGGAGAATACTTCGAAAAGCAATAAATACATTTTTAAATAGTAATGTTGTGTCACTTCCTTGATTCCCGAAATTTTCAGTGCCGCCCTCGTATATAATATTTATATGTGTATTACATACTTAGAAATACTCTCAGGACCCTGAGACCCCGCTTCTGATTAACAGGGAACATGTTTAATTATTATGGTTATAGATACCCAAGCAAATCATTAGATCCTGACAGCAAGCGTGCAAGTCATAAATCTGCAACTTCCCGCTTCAGTCAATGGATGTGTGACCACTTCGTACCTCAGAGAGCACGTAAATCTATCGGTACCGTTTGTACTACCTATGACAATAAATTGCTAGTTAAAAGTCAGAATCTGCACCCTGAAGAGCCTAAGAACCAGCTTTAGCAGGAATTCGGTTTTGAAGGTGTATGGTAGTCGCTTTGTGTAGATATTCGGCGGTATCTGATGAAACTGGATGCTACCTACGATTCATCATCACTACATATTATAAAACAAAGTCCTCCGCCGCGTCTGTCTGTCTGTCTGTTCGCAATAAACTGCTGCTTGCGATTTTCATGCTGTTTTCACCAATGGATAGAGTGATTCAAGAGGAAGGTTTATATGAATAATACATACATATTGTAGTACAGAAAAGCCGAGAAGCCACGCGAGCGAAGTAGTGTAATAAAACCCACTTAGGTACCAGTAGGTAGGTAAGTTGTACTTTGAAGTTTGTTTTGACTAAAGATTACAAAAAAAAATATAATTAGCAATGAACAATATTAAAACAAATAATATTTTAAGTAAACATGATGTCATGATCGGTTGGTTAATTGGGTTAATGACTCGTAGAACTGCGCTATTATGAGTTTGATTCCAGTACGGAACGAAGTACTTTCAGGAAATGAAAGAACTCAAGATTATAATATGATTGAATAATGATGACAAGATTGTAAGTTTACTATAAAAACTGAAATATCGAAGATAATTTCAGCTTTTTCATATGAAAATGCATATAAGGTATATCCATTTTAATGAAACACCTGTTTAAATTGAATTTTCGGAAGAATCCTATCCAATCGACAGTTATATGTGTTTATAACGGTCGAAAGTTGTAAATATTTTAGTTTTACAAATAATAATTTATTTGTTAAACTAAATTATCTGATATAAGGTAAGTCTAGGTACCTACTACTTTCTGGACTTTAAAAGAGACCGTAATTCTCCGAGTTTATTTCTGCCAAAGACTATTATAATTCTCTTTGATTTCTGCTTTTCTTTTCAGAAACCGTCAGTTGAGATCCTTTTTTTTTCAGAAATTATTTTCGTTTCTTGTCATATCGCACCAAAGACATTTAATACATTACTACTAATATTAAATCTCTTTGTATCGCACAGAAGCAGTTGAAACCTGTAAACTAATATTTTTTAATGGATTTACTTTTGGATTACTCGTATTAAAAAAACACAAACCTTATAAAAAATAAATAACTACATACAAAATTATTATAATTCATCTTAATTAAGATATACTTATATTATAAACTAAGCAGTGTCCCGTTATGTATGTTCCCTGTAATATATTTACAGGATGCAAATGTATAAAACAACTAATACTTTGATATTTCAGGGTTGTTGGTCTCTCTTTTTATGGTCATATGCACTGTCAACCCCTGAAAGGTAACGGTGAATTAATCAAAGTGTATAGCCTTATTACAGTTGTCTAAGTCTACAATAATTGTGCCTCCTAAAATAATAAATTATACCTAAGTACCGCATATACATATACGCATATACGTACACTCACGCCTTTTTCCCATACCCAGATAGAAACGGCAGAACGTCATTTGCGTACTGTTCTTGCATACTTCTTTTGCTTTATCCACATTCATACATCTTGTTATACACAAAGCCAGATGCGAGCATTCTGAAAATGGAAAGTGGCGGGAAAATCCTAGTACAGAAAGTTGCTTATCCTTAAAAAAAAGCAAACTTTTTACATTATTAGTTTACAAATCTATTAACAAGTAATAAAGCTGCAGTAAATATCTGTAATGTAATTACTTTTATTTTTATTTTATTTTATTTATTACAGTTGATGACATGAATGAGGGAGCGGTTATGCCGAGTTGCTTACTAATTTCATAAGGAACTGAGGCTGACAGACCGTCGGCCTCATCAGATAAAAAATATTACCATCGCTGCCATTTGTGGTGGTGGCACAGTGGTAATGCCACGACTTACTATTTGTAGATCGTAGGTTCGAACCCAGATAGGCGCATTACTTTCTGTAAATTATTTCATTACCGCTGCTCCCAAAACGGTGAAAAAAAAACATCGTGAGGAACCATCGGCATGCCCTAGAAGCAAAAATTCGAAAACATGTGACATCTACAAACCTGCTTTGGGCACGCCTCAGATCAAATGAAAAGTTAAGATGGAACTTTGCGAACAAAGAAGTGAGGCAGGCTTAAACTATGTACCGTACTGTAAAACTACTACACATGTATTAGATTACTACGCCTTATCTTGTCAGGCGAGCTTTCGATAGCTCGATAGCTCGACTGACAAGATAAGGCGTAGTTTCTGTATACGTGTTTCCGTGTAATTGTGTATAGTACTAGGCAAGGCGTAGTTTTAGCTGGCCTCACTTCTTTGTTCGCAAAGTTCCATCTTAACTTTTTATTTGATCTGAGGGGCACGCGTGGTGGATAAAGGCCCACTCCCTCTCACCGAGAGAAGGACTGCGTCCAAGCAGTGGGAACATTATAGGCCGAATATGCTTATGCTTAATAATGCATGTCGTGGTCTATTTTAGGTGAGAAAGCATATGACCTACAACCTCCAATTTGTCTAAATAAATAAATAATCTGATATATTTTTGTCGGGACTGTGTATCCCGATAATAGGACAAGAGAAGGTGGTTTCAGTTGGGACGAATCCTGCTGCCTCCATAGGCGATGCGGCTGCGGTTGATCCACACTTATTCTTCCAATACTATCAATCTTTTTTGGTACCACAAAGGTGGCAAACAAGCAAACAACCCGTCTAATGGTAGGTGGGTACCGTAGCCTATGGATACTTGCAACACCAACATCATTCGCGCATACCAACCTTAAAATATGATCGTGTGTGACCACTGGTCGCAAAGAACCCCCACATTAACGCAAAAATAAGGACACCGTCATAGTAAAAACCGGGACATGTCAATATGACCCTATCTACTAGGAATATTGACGCCCAGAATGATCCATGCGAACTTTATCAGTCACGTTTTGGTCCACGCAGTAAACTTCACTAAGTACTAGAACATAATGATATTGCGAAGTATGTTTAATAAATAACACAAGGAAGCATTTACATTCTAATGACAGCCAGCGCGTGATTGTAGCAAGAGGTATGAATTTTGACGAAGCAAAGTACGTATGCAAGAACATATACCATCAAACCTGTATTCCTTGAAGAGATAGTCAGAGAAGTCTAATATACACCCGCACTCAACACAAGTTTATCGTAATACAGGCACCATATATTTTTAGGTCTTTATAATTTCTAAGATTTACATTGTATGTTTAGTATTGTAATATTTTTTGAAAAATATTTTTTTTTATATATTTGACACTTCGCTAGTATATTTAAATCCCATGTGAAGGCGAACCTATTGCCATTACCCAGGCCCAAATCCAGACTTCGAGGTGCTACTGCAAAACAACAAATAACACTTTGCTTGACTTGAAAATCGAATAGCATCTAATGAGGCAGTCATGCGATAAGGCAAGGAATCTTAGAAAATAGCATTCTGTAGTAGGTACCTTCCTACCCCTATGAGAAAAATATGAGTGTATTGTATGTGTGTTTATCTATTAGAAAACGCTGAAGCGTTAAACTAAACTTACTTTAAAATCTCTTTGGTCTATATTTAATACGTTTGAAAAGATCTTTTGGTAGTTTTCTAGTTCTAGCTCCTCTGCAAAGTTTCGGGGATTCAAACCCACCTCAGTATTCTGAGAAACCCAAAATTATTAGTAGAGATGTTTTAAATCAGTGGGCGATGGTTCAACAGAGGTCCAAACAAAATACTACCTACCTCTGTCTAATAGCAAAGTTTTAAAAAGTTACTGAAATGTCATTTATTTATAGCCAAATTTTGTTTCAGGGGTCAACCAGACCGATTCAAGTGTGACAAAATAGATAGTGTTTTAGCATAAATACTTTTTTCATAACATTCCATCACGCTCGTTGGGTAGAGGTGTACTTAATGTACACCCAAAGTTCGCCGGCATGTTGAGATCCCATGTAATAGGGGGCGAACCTATAATTGCCATTCACCAGGCACATATCCGAACTCCGAGCGGATACTGAGAATTTCATAACACTCAGTAACACTTTGCTCTACCTGGTAGTCGAACCCAAAACCTCTAGTGTAGTAGTCGCGCTTAAGACCACTAGACTAAAGTGAATAATACTTTTATCATAATTTACATTAAAAACTTTTTTATTAATTGCACGTGGATCAAACTGACTGTTCCATCATCGTTAAATAACGAACTATTTCTGCTACATCATCCAAAGTTGGTAAACTTAAAAAAAACATCTCAAAAGTAAATCAAATTAACTTATGTAACTATTCAGAGGTCAGATAAACGGTACTTGGTAAACATATAAATATTATGATTACGAACGATGCTTGTGTGGCCGTTAATAAAAATATTATTACGTTAATTAGTTCAATCAGCTCTGATTTTTTCAGAGAACCGGTTTTCTCATTACTTTTATTATTGTAATTAAAAAAAACTGCTCATTTTTGTAGTAATGGCCAGCGCAGCTTCCTAGCTTAAGGTTCTGGATTCAATTCCCACATCGAGTAACGTTCTGGGGATTTCCATTTGAAAATTTAATTTTCATTTTAGTAGCAGCGAAAATTGGCATGCGTAGGTACATTGTTTAGGGCTTGCCAATGGGATCTAAAATATACTTATGAACTTTACCTTAAGGTCAACAGAAAACTGTAATCTAGGAATACTTATATTCTATAGAGGTAAAGCTTGTGATTTGTGACGTTATTGAGGGTAATCTCTGAATCTACTGAACCGATTTGAAAAACACTTTCACCAATTGAAAGCTACATTATTCCTGAGTGACATAGGCTTTGTAGTATGCCATACAATTAAAAGAAACGAAATTATAGTCCACGCGGCCGGAAAGCTAGTATTATTATAATTTTCATATATTTATTTGCATTGTTTCTTTTACGACTTTCTTCCCTGCTTTGTGGCAATAAATTATTGCTGTCTTCTATTCGTACAATTGCAATAATAATATCGTCGTGTACGTGCAACTCCAACAGAAGTCGCTTGGAACTTGTTTTCATCATGAACTTGGTAATTATGTTCAGCGGAAAAGTGATTTATGAATTATTGATGCAGTCGTCAGTAGTGTTAATTGGTACTAGCTATAATACTTAAGAGGAAAATCTTTTAGACTCCAGAAATTTACATAATTATTTACATCATTGAGAAATTAAAAAGCACGCTTTTAATATAGTAGGAAAGATTGCGACTGTTGTGTTTATTTTTCACTATCTATGTATAAACAAAAATAAATAGGTAGGTATTATATTTATTGTGAACAAATTCAGCTTGAGGCGTCTTGTTAAACAGAGAAGCCTGGAAGAATGGGTCGAGGCAAAGACTCTTGCTTCATGCCTTCATGCCTGCCACAGAAAGTAAGAAAAGCAGATGAACACCACTAAACAGGTAGCAAGTGACGTCACCTGAAGACGTAAAATGTGGAAGAGAAATTCGACATCACAGACAGTGATCTCGGTAGCTTAGTTGATAAAGCGTCTGGTGTACTCAACCAGAGGGACGCAGGTTCAAGCCCTGCCTCAGGCCGAACTTTTCTTTCACTAGGAAATTATCTTACAATAGAAAATTCATATTTTGGTGAGCAGATAAACACTTAAAACAAAACATTACCTTCCTTTTCAGTACCACCGCTGGTGGGTTACGATGCTCTCGATATACCTAGGGATAGCACGCGCTTGTTGCGTGAGTTGGTTTGTTATCGAGGTGCAACGTAATGAGTGTAAACGGTGGCATCTAGGTCACCACTACCTGCATTGAACTCCGCTTCAATTTGCTAACTATTATCGTGCCTTTGATTATCACCGACTGTTTAATAGATCGAGAATTATTGCAGATGGATTAGATTTTAAGCCAAACATGTTTTTTAAAAGGAAGTCGATTTGCTTACTGCAGCATAGTGCTGAGATAGGGACCCATTCTGACATACTAAAGACTAGAATCTATTGTTTTGTTGTGTGGAAATCTGTCTTGTGTTTCTTATAAACTTTCTAACATTCACCTATAGGTATGATGAATTTCATAGATAAATTCAATAACATGAATGGGCCGGCTCGACCGGGGAAGTACCACACTCTCGCAGAAGACCGACGTCCGAGTAGTAGCGTTTCGCTACTGCGCTTCGTTCGGTGAGCGAGAGGGCCGGAGGCCCAATTCCTCCCCCAATCCCCTTCCTACTCCTTTTCTCCTTCCCCTCCCTTTCCCTAAATAGGCTCGGCAACGCACCTGCAACTCCTTTGGTTTTGCAGATGTCCATGGGCGGCGATGACTATTTACCATCAGGTAGCTCGCCTGCTCGTTTGCCGAGTTATCCCATAAAAAAAAAAAAAAACAAAAAAAAAAAAAACACTGCTCAAGGTAAGTTTCCTACAGTCTAGAAGGAGAAAATCTGCATACCGATTCACTTCACAGAAAATAATCACCATGTTACTTTATTAGTTTATAAGATTAGTGGCAGGCTCGCCCCTATTACCTGGGGCCTGAAAATACCGGCGAAGTGGTATTTTCCCCCTTTGAATGTGGATTTGACCCTAAATCATCAGCATGTATTCCCTTTTCTCTCCATTTTTTTTTTGTTACAGTAATTTCCTTAATTTTTGATGTTGAAATCGCACTAATTTTCTCTTATTATCCCCTTTTTAAAATAGTAAACTACTATTGAGATGTACATTAGTACACCTCTGCCCCTTCGGGGAATACAGGCGTGATATGTATGTATGTAGTAACTTTATTAGCTTGTAATATCTCCCATAAAAGTATGTACCTATTTTATTTCTGGCCGACTAACCAGGTGGATTGGCAGGGGCGAAAGGCGGCTGGCAGGGACTTGATGAGGCAAGCCAAGGGATCGGGCTCAGTAGCGGTCACTGGTGAGGCCTGTTTTCAGCAGAGCTTAAATATGGGCTGATGATGATAATGTACTTTTATAATAACGCCCTTGTTGTCTGTAGATACTGTGTAGATTTATGTAAGTACCAACATCACCATTATATACACACACCTTCATTTATTCCAAGGTTGTGTATCTAATTCAAACCGGCGCGCGTGCACCTTCTGTTGGTATATTAAAAACAAATGTGTGACATAAATATACACACGTGGTTCTGGCGAAACATCACATCGTCTGCCATTGAGTTATTAAAGACAGAAACGAGAGTTGTTGATCCGTAACATAGGAGTAAACGCCACAACTCATGGTGACTTAAAAATCGGTGGTACTGACCGCAGAACCTATTTTAATATAAATATCATTCTCTATTAATTACTAGTAAAATCATTCCCTATTGTCGCTTTGGCTTAGTCGGGTAAAAAGATACAACAAAACTTAAACGTACTAAAAATACTTATGTTCTTACTTATATTCCTATAAAAATAGTCATGCAAAAATAGTCATGACCCCTTCTCATAATTTACAAGGAAAATAAATAACAAGTACAAGTAGGTACAAGTAAGTACAAGTAGGTACTGAAGGATCCACATCATCATCATAACCGCTGAGGTAGACGTGTTCTCGTCTCTCGAGTGGAGACCGCGACTCGGCAAACCTAGTGTAGGGCCCTTCGGCAAGATAGAGATGATTTGCGGAAGGTTGCTAGTGGCACCTGGAAGCAAAAGGCCGAGGACAAGGTAAAATGGCGCACATTAGGGAAACCCTATGTCTAGCAACGGACTAATATAGGCCGAAAATGATCATTTACAAATATTATTTTAAGTTTTCGCTCTAGTACGAGATACTTATTATCTCAAAGGCTGTTAGTTTTTCAAACATACCTAGGTGTAAGCAACTCATTGATAACACACTACCTGATTCATTCGTGTCAACCGCCTAAAACAATATCTGTTGCTGTATTTTGTAACCTCAGATCAAATAAAAAGTTAAGATGGAACTTTGCGAACAAAGAAGTGAGGTCGGCTAAAACTACGCCTAACGGTGTACAACACACAATTACACGCACATATGTATTAGGTAACTACGCCTTATCTTGTCAGTCGAGCTTTCGATACCTCCATAGCTCGATAGCTCGACTGACAAGATAAGGCGTAGTTTCGGTATACGTGTGTGCGTGTAATTGTGTGTTGTACACCGTTAGGCGTAGTTTTAGCCGGCCTCACTTCTTTGTTCGCAAAGTTCTATCTTAACTTTTTATTTGATCTGAGTTTGTAACTAGTAGGTTATATTAAAATTGTTTAAATGGGCAAAGGTAAACATGATTAATTCAGGCACGCGCGTACTAAACCCCGGTAACCAAAATAAGAGATTTTGCATTACTTCTATATTACTTGAAAGTTTAAAATTAAATATTTTATTAGTTTCAATTCGTGTTGAAATAAGTAACGTCAAAATACGTAGTTATTTTAGTGAAAGAAAAATACGGCTGCGTCTGGTTTACCTAACCCGAAGACGCAAGTTTGAATCCTGTTATTCAAACTTGCGCCACCGCGAGTCTCATCCGCCTGGTCGCAATTTGCCTTCACATTTTTTATTTATGTCTTTTAGATGACGTCAGTGACGCGGTGTCGTATTTTTCCTTCACTAAAATAACTTAATAATCTTTGCATGGAAAATGCCTAAAAAATACAAAAAGATTGTCGAAATACATGGTAACTAAAACCGCTTGCATGGAAAATGCCTTAAAAAATGCAAAAAAAATGTCAAAATACATAACATAACATAACATACAATACATTACGTTACATAAATACAATAAATAAAATAAGTTGTATATTAAATATAGTACCATAATTTAAAACAGTTATTATTAATATCTTTAAAATAGTTGACATAAATGAGTACTTCCTCTCTCCTATATTGCTGTGTCCGACAGGGTCCACAATGTACTTATATTAATATTGTATACTTACCATCCAAAAAAACTTTGTGGAACGCAATAAATGAGTGAATACTGTGTACTTAATCTACACCCACAGTTCGCCGGTATGTTTGGGTCCCATGTAATAGGGGGCGAGCCTATTACCATTCACCGAATTTCATAGAAAAACTCAATAACACTTTGCTCGACCTTGGGATCGCACGGTCTTAGATCACACCTCTAGCATAGCAGTCGCGATTGGGACCACCAGACCAACGAGGCAGTCAACTAACTAATACCGCAATGTTTGTTTTGTCTACTGTTAAACTACTGTAAAATTACGAATATTTTAAATTGTTAACTTGAACTGCATTGAATCTTAGTCTATACTAGCTTCCCGCCCACGGCTTCGCCCGCGTGGTTTCTCGGCTTTTCTATACTATAATATATATATATATATATTATACATATAAACCTTCCTCTTGAATCACTCTATCTATTAAAAAAAACCGCATCAAAATCCGTTGCGTAGTTTCAAAGATTTAAGCATACAAAGGGACATAGGGACAGAGAAAGCGACTTTGTTTTATACTATGTAGTGATTCCGTAGGAGCTGTGGTGGTAACGGCGCGACTATTAAATTATTTCATCACTACTCTCCTAAAAATGGTGAAGGAAAACAACGTGAGGAAATCCGCATTTCCTACAGCCAAAACTTCGAAGACATGTGACGTCTGCCAACCCGCACCGGGCTTGTATGGTGGATTACGGCCCAATCCCTCTCACCGAGAGGAGGCCTGTGTCAACATTATAGGTCGATTATGCTATATATATCGTAAAGCAAGGATTAAAGTTTTAGCGCGAATGGGTTGGGTTATTACGTAGCTAGATTCAAGTAAATATATGAGATATAAAACATAACAAAATTTTGCACTTATTTAGATGATTTTGTCATCTTTGACATTGTAGATAACACCATTGTTATTGTAAATTATAATACATTTTCCACTGGCAACTGATAATTGTTATACATATTTGTGAATGAATATTTCCATTGTGGAAGTGTGATTTTTACTGTTCGTCGCCTACGTCACAACACTTAACATTTAATCTTCTTGACGCTGATTCACTCAGGCGGCACTTTTTAATTCGGCTGCCATTTGCTCGACTTACTAACGTTAAATTTTTACTTTACGTTACAGCTCCTAAAATTACTTCCATTTACTGCTAAAATTAACTGAATTTATCAGCATTTCAATTTCAAGCATAATCTATGTTTTGTAAAATGAAAGGTTTTTTAAATAGTAGAATATTAGTTAGTATTATTCCTAGAAGATCTATCTTCTATTTCTTATTTTACAGTTATAACCATTTAAAGTTCATAACTTCGCATACAAGAAGCTGTAATCTGTAAACTTATTTTTAATTTGTTATTTATTCAAAAATTAAAAATCCATGAAAAACACAAACATCACTCTAGTTACGTTCGTACTTAGGCAGGTGTCCCTATTTATGTAGGTACATACAAACTTGACAAGTTAATGATTGCAGGGCTAGGATTTTGTTCCACCTCCTGCACTTATTAGGTACCTTGGTGTTTTCAACTTGTCTAGAAATATGTCTTTAATTTGAACTTGACCTTCGAACTTACTTTTTACCCTTGTAAGGGCCGTACGATATAACCTTGAAGACGCGATCGTTAAATACAGACACAGGATAATACTAATCTTTACGAGTCATTCGTTAAAAACCTGTTGAACCAAAATTTGCTGTTTTTAACGAACAAATCATCTGCTACGAATTCTAAATATGAATTGAGCTGCAGCAAAGTAGCCTTCTTAGTCCCCTTATTGCTGGAAACAAATGTACCTAATCTTATAAATGGTTCTCGGAGAACGGTCGTTGGAAGCGGGGTGCGGTGAGTGATCGACCGACCACCGACGCTGATAGACACAGAACAATAAACTTAAGCCCTTAGTTTATTGTTCTGAACTGATAGTCCTACAGTAATTTACACATACAAACATGTGAGAATATGATGACTTTATAGTATAGTAGTGTAGGTAATTTGAACTCACTAACAATCTCAATTTAATTCCTCTATCATCAGCTCCTTAGAATTGGATCTCGTGATCACAGTTGCAACGACTCCCTCCCACGATATTCGCAAATTGCAAATTCAAACAGCCAGAAAATTAACCGAAACAGATGAGCAGGCGAGCTACCTGGTGGCTAGTAGTCATCACCGCCCATGGACATCTGCAAAATCAAAGGACTTGCAGATGCGTTGCCGAGCCTATTTAAGGAAAAGGGAGGGAAAGGAGAAAAGAAGAAGGAAGGGGACTGAGGGAGGAATTGGGCCTCCGGCGCTCCACACTCGACGTACGAAACGCAACAGTATGCATACTGCTACTTGACGTCGATATTCTGTGGGAGGGTATTACTTCCCATGTTGACATGCCAACAGGCACTACTACTACAAAAATTTAAAAGATTCACCAAAAGTGGCCTTTAGTCCTCCAGGCACTTTGATAATCGTAATTCCGACTGATTTGTATCAAAACATCTTTCTTTAAAGCGCCTTTAACGTTCACGTGAGGTACTGTAGCACTAGCATCGACATAACTCTCACGGTTGTCGTGAATTATGTCGATAGTCTTTTTATTGATACTCGAGTGTCACTGACCCGTGCGCTTATATAAGCTGTGGCTATTTAATAATGGCATGTTACATCTACTCTTGTTTATGATACAGAAAATCCTCAAGGGGTATCCTTGCAAGGGGAGGACGCTGAGAATGTTGGACTCTTACCTTAAAACCGCACTTGCTTTTCGTGCCTATATATTCGTGACAAACGCTGGGGCCCAGAATGATTTTTTAATTCTCAAAGGTCTTTGACAGTTACTTTACCTGTTGGTGTCCACAAACTTGTACTCTCGAGTCTTGAAGACTGGCAGATTGTTATCATCCGAAATCATAAAATCCGGTATCATGGCATGGCAATGGAAAATAACTTGCGCTCGCGCAGCCTATGGCCTCAAAGCAGCAATAATACAGGCTGTAAGACAGTATAGTCCTTAACCGGCAAGAGATTAACAAAAGGGGTCAGAAATGTTGTCCTTCTGTAAGTATTACAACATTCTTAAGTAATACACAATTAAATATAGGTACCTACGCTCACGCTTAAACGATTCCAGTGGCCGCATAGTAGCTTTGCGGTTAAACACAACACGTGTTTATTGATCATTACAAAACGTATTGCCCAGATGATTCATTGAAATTAAGGACTGGTCAGGATCACATAATAATGCACGTCTAACGGGTGGACGGAAGAATTTATAGATCTAGACTTTACGTAGCCCGAAGTACACAATGGTTTTAGTCCGAGAGAGGCTTTCATAGCCTACACTATTAAAAAAGAAGGAAAATATTGAAGTGACCATATTATATTCTGACCCTTTAATTTTAATGCCATTATACTAAAAATAAAACGTATGAACACCACATTCTCAAACAGTTCCAATAAAAATATTTCCATCGTCAGAGGTCAATGCTGGGATCATAACAAAAACTGACTTAGTGGAATACGCCACACATAAACACAGACGCATACAATTTTATTACGTCACAAGGGCAACATGCTACATGCATACCTTAAGCACCACGGCGAGGAGTCATTCATTCAGCTGTTTTATCCGTGTTTGGGTCATGCGCGGGAGTCATTGCAGCACGCGATCTACTCGTGCGCGCCACGCACGCGACACGCACACATCACACCGTGCCGCGTCGCGTCGCGTCCCCACCATGCCATGAAAAAGCGGAAAACTATTCCCGTCCACACTAAAAACCAATATTTACCAAAAGGATTTATTGTTACAATCCCGTGCCGCGATAGCAGGCGTATTGCCAATAAGATTAAAAAAATAATTGCCGTTCGATAATCAAATTCGGTGCGATTTCTAGAGGGAAACTTGTTTGTTTATAAAAGTATCTTGTTTGTGACTTTGTGAGTGGTAATAGCCGCTTCCGTGCTTCTGGGACAATACCTTGCTTGACTGTTCACGTAAGTCAGTGTTCATAATCCTCGGAGAATCGCTTCTCCTCTGTTTTTCATTCATTATCATTTTAACATTTTTGTTAATTAAAATAAATGGACGGTGTGGAGTAACGACACCATTTATCATTTCTTGAAACAGTAATCTTGACTGTTCACTGTAGAATTTTATTGACGTCTCCTTATTCTGAATAATTTGTATAATTAATTTACCTTATTGAATCGGTCCTATCTAGTAATTGAATACTAATCTAATTAATACTGAACGCTGTTCCGGTGTCCGACTCAGACTAGTTTAAATTAGTTACCTAATAGTTCTGTTGCTTACATGGTGTGTAGCCGATTACCTGCAGTCAAAAGTTGTGAAACATATTAATTTTAATTCGGTAATTAATAATTTGTTAATTTATTTTTTCTCTTTGTCAAAGTTTTGTTTTATTCGAGTAGCACCGATTCCATGTTAAACATTACAAACACCAAATTCGCAATTTCAGTGGATGATGCGAGACCATTCTTAAGGGGTCAGTGCCGTGATAACCCCTTTACAACGACACAGCGGACCTCCGCACAGACGCAAGCGAGAACTTCGCCCTTCTGCGACGCGTCTCTCATAGTCTATAAAGGCACCCGACGCACACAAAAGAAACAGTACGCCTTCGATCTCCGCCGATGATGTCAATTTAGACATACAAAACTGAACAGCGCGAGAATCTCAAATATTCGAGTTACTTGCAATGTCAAAAACAATACGAACACAGTGCTGATTACATATTTTCATAAAAAATCTCACCGTTTGGTCGCGCATGCGTGCAGTCGGCGTTGTGACTGGCCGTGAATAGGAACGTTCGAAAAAAAGCAAAAACATGAGTGGAACGGACAGCAGTGCCAGTCGAACTGCGTGCAACAGCAAGGGCAGCATGATCGTTGTATCGAACAGATTGCCTTTTATACTGAAGAGAAATGAGAAAACCGGAGAATTGGAGAGGAAAGCCAGGTACTGTGACTATATTTTACCTTTACATCATGCCAATCTGTGGTTACAATAAATCTTTTAGAAAATTGAGGGGTAACAAAACCTTCTTCGCATTTAACTATTTACCGTTTTAGTGCTCTGGATACCAATATTATATTAAGATAAAATTATTAGTCCTACCTGAAATCGGTGTAAAATTAAATCAATATTGGTGTTGTTATTCAGTACAATTCCCATGCTAATGATAGCGCGATTTCTAGAAAAGCCGGGACGTTTTGGAGTGTGGTGCGATTCGGGAAGCTTCGAAATGTTCGATTTTCGAGTGAAGTACATTTCCTTTGCGTTACCTGAAATTAAAACAAAAACAGAATAAACATACGACATGTCCCTCGAGTCATCCGTGCGTGGATACCGTTAGGAATTTTATACACTGCGATCTCATTTTATAAACTCGAAAGCCGGCATTTTATGTCCAATGTTACCGTCAGCTGTTGCTGGTTGGTTTTCATCACATAGGTATAACGCGTCACATCAGTTCTGCGTAATTTTATTCATTGTTGAGGATTAAATGATGCGGTGAATCAAACACAAATAATCTTTTGTTGGACAGTATTATACTTGTAGTAGATTGTGTTATTCCCGTACCTACATGGGTTATTATCATAAAAATGCACTATGGTGGGTAATATTAAACAGTATGACCTTGGACTTGAATGTTTAGCTTCAAGGTCGAACCATACCGCTAATTGATTCAGCACGACAAAGGTGTCATTGTGATATATTTGTCCATAGCTTTGATGTATATTTTGAAATATAAACAAATGATTGACGACATAGGTAAATGAACAAAACTAAACATTGATAACGTGAGTCTATCTTGTGACATAAATATTGTTTATTCGTCAACATTATCTACGAAAATACCAAGTAAATGTGTGACGATTAAGTACGAGGGCGTTTAACTGAAAAGGTCAAATAAGATTTCATACCCATTTGGATTTTAGTTGGGTTAAGTATTATTAACATTGTTTTTTAATAAGTTTAATAAGTAATTAGAAGTACTGCTCCGTTGTCGGTCAAAATTTTGGTCAGAGTTTTCTTGTATTTATCATAAATACAACAATAAATTTAACAGAAAAAAAATATTTGAAAGAAAAAAATATACTATATTTAGGTATACTTAGGTATTTGCTTATTTGTTTTTATTATAGACTATGTGTTTGCTTGTACTTACATATTATTTATATTTATTTACACTTCTGTAACATTTCTTGTTTTTAATTCTCCTCTCGGCCTTTCGCAGACCTGCAGGAGAAGATTTGTTTAAAAATAAGTAATATGTAATTACCTTTACTATATACTAGTCCTAGGTTTCTTTTCCTTTTTTCGTTAAGTCAAAAGTTCGTAAAATCTAGAAATATTAATATCGAAGTCATTCATATACATATTTTGACGTCATTGGGATGCCTCGTAAATCCGATATCGATATCCAGAATTGACCTAATTAATATGTAACTACCTACAGACCTGCTAATATAAATAATATAAACAGCTATTAATGCTATTATTTGTATACAGGCACTTATATCAATAAGGAAAAATGATCAGTTAATATATAAATGAATTATTGCAGATAAAGTTATATAGCTAGCAATGGTTAAATAGTTTGATAGATATGATAAACATGGTTATTATAATAATTATTTTGTTACATTAACACAATTTGATTAGGGACTAATTAGGTATGTAACTATGCCTTTGAAATAAAACGACTGCATAACTACATTTCTGCATCCTAATAAATTTATATTTAATAACCTCAGATCAAATAAAAAGTTAAGATGGAACTTTGCGAACAAAGAAGTGAGGCCGGCTAAAACTACGCCTAACGGTGTACAAAACACAATTACATGCACATATGTATTAGTTAACTACGCCTTATCTTGTCAGTCGGGCTTCCGATACCTCGATAGCTCGACTGACAAGATAAGGCGTAGTTTCGGTATACGTGTGTGCGTGTAATTGTACCTTTGAACTCTAAATAAATCCAGTATTTAGTTCAATGCAAAGACATTTAATACACTTACTATTAAATCTCTTTGGTTCAATGCAATAAAAAAATACGGCCATTATTTCAACGGTTCGGTGCGTTGATATCTGCATGCATCTTCGAGCAATTACCGTGTTGCTCGAAGGCATGCATGAAGCATTTTTAATGGAAGCCTCAGTAAAAGAGTTAAACTTGTACTTTTCTTCCATTCGTCCCTATTAGTTGTCATCTCATCATTCAATCCCTTTTCCATCATATCTGACAATTGCGGTTCTTTTTTTATTTGAACGCCTAACCAAAATAAGAATGTGCCTCTTATTTTTCAACATTTTAAAATTAGTTACCAAATGAAACGCGCAATAATTTTAATTATAATTTTAAATAATAACTTAATTTATTAAATCTCAGTATAGATAGTTAAAATAGGTCTCCAGATAGTGGCAATATCCTGCTTCGAGTCAAATCTAAAATTAAACTAAGACATATGGACAAGATAACCTACATATCGCAAGTCCTCGCTGATGCTTTTCAAATAAATGTTATACCCAATGTACCTACCTGATAATAATATTTTAATAATAAGGTCTTAGATATTTTCGATTGAAATAATCTGTGGAATTTTAATACAAACTTCTCAATTGATTAGTGAGAAGCATTTAAGTAATTTTTATAAATATTTTTTTAGGCAATTTAATATAGTTTACATACCGTTGCCAGGAATTTATAGAGAAGACGTGGCGAAACAATTAAAAAAGCCTGACTATATAGATGTATGTTTCACTGTGCCAAATAGTAGTATAGGTAGTATTTTTTCACAGTGAAATACATGTAGTAAGTTGATAAGCTGTGCCAAGCTTTATAGCTAGTAAAGTCAAGCTGCATGTACTTATTCAAGGGTGTCTGGGAGTGGTGTAATGCGTCATAGCAGATCCCGTTACAATATGTATTTTAAAGTTTTCCATTATCAAAAAGGTTAACGTTCCTCTTGTTGATATTTGTAAAATTTGTATGATCAAAAAAGTTTGTAATTCCTCGGGTAACTTTTCCAAAAAAAGATTTCTTTCCATAAAAACGTTTTTTGGACTATTACGAATAAACAAATCTTCCAGCCATTCAGAAACAAGAAAAGCGCTAACTAAGGAACAGTATTTAATTTTAATTTATAAGTACAGAATTTAGAGAACTATTGGTAAGCATTGGTATTAATACGTAGATAACTAATTAATAGATGCATAGGTCTGATAACCGCCAATTGTTTCCTAAAAATAAGCAGAATCATTACAAAAACTCGCGCAATATCAGCCACTAATAGGTATGAGGAACATAAATCAAACAATAAAATATGAAAAAGAAAAATTACTGCTGAAAATACAACTCTACTGTGCCTAGGTAGGTATTAAAAAAAATACGAGAAACACAAATGTTTCTATTTCCTGAAATTTATTTCTCTTAAAATGATTTCCATCAGACATTTTGATATTGATTTAAAATCATATTCAAGATAACACTGGGTAATTCTGCAATAGAGATTTATTAAGCAGTACCTATACCTATATTACATAAGTACGGTACGTGTTACTTTTTTTATTTCATTTTATTACAACATAATTATTAAATTTTTAAGTATGACGTTTTTATATTAAAAAAAACTTGAGAGGTGTCAAGGGACACCCGGATGGAACGAAGTCTTTTCAATTAATTAGTGAAGGAATTGTACACTCAACAAAAATAATCGTCGCGACACCACACTGTTCAATGCGAAATAGAAATGAAAATATCTGGCTTGCTTTCTATAAGAGAGAGAGAGAGAGAGACAGAGAAACATGCGCACGCCGCACAGCTTACAATAGCTTACTATAGCAAAAAGTGTCGTCACAACTTTTCGTAAGAATTTTTTCCGTCTAGCCCCCTTTCACAACGCGCGATAAGGAACTTCGTTCCAAAAATGCGAAAAGTAGAATATTAACAAAAACTTAAATTACGAACTTACAGCATCATGTCAGGGGAAATAGTTGATTAGCTTTATTGGCCAGCAATAGGGGCCGCCGTCTCCCGTCAAATTCAGAGGTGGCAGTATAACCAGTTACTTGCATTTGGTTTTGTGGTTTCTCGATCGTGGTATCTCCAAGTTTAGACCTTATACGATAGACTGAATGAAGAAGAAGATAAAATGTTTTTGAATACTTATTGACTATGTACAAGTTTTATCATGGTGATAATTAAACTTTTTTTTTTATCTCTCTTATCCCGTGTTTCCACTGCCGACAAAACATGTTGCAAACATCTATCTTACTTTATCTTACTCTCAAAGAGTGAGTGGGATAGGTAGCTGTTTGTAACATGTTTACGGCCATGATAAAATTTTCGTTTGTCCACAGTGCCGGCGGGCTGGTGACTGCTGTGGCCCCAGTGGTGATCCGTGGGGGTGGCATCTGGGTCGGCTGGCCGGGCATGCACTTGGAGGATCCCAACGAAAAGATCCCCGAGTCAGACCCTAATGACAAGACACCCACGGCTGGCTTGCTTTCAGAGAAGGTAATTATCGGCCTGAAATGTTCCCACTGCTGGGATATAGGCCTCCTCTCGGTGAGAAGGAGGGGGCCGTAATCCACTACGCGGGCTTAGTGCGGGTTAGTAGACATGCCAGTTTCCTCACGATGTTTTCCTTCACCGTTTGGGAGCAGTGGTGATGAAATAATTTACAGAGAAGGTACGTTTACGTTATTAATCATCAACTAGTGGCCGGTGAAGTGCAGTATCTTGTATTCAAATCCAAGGCATGTACCTCTGAGTTTTCGAAGTCATGTAGCTGATTATTATGCGGTTAAAGAGTGAAGCAAGACATCGTGAGGAAACCTGCATCGCTGCGTGATTTTCTCGACGGCGTGTGACCTGCCAAAGTATTTGGCTAGGGTGGTGGTCTACAGCCTAATCCCTGTGCATTCTGTAAGCAGGGGGACGATAAATGATGATAATAATAGCAGTGGCTAGTGGTAGGAGCGAGTCGGGACTTACGGAGAAACACTTCCAAAGGTTGTGAATGCATAATAAACATGCTACTCAGAAATTCAAAGCCCGTGTCGAGACACCGACAATCGGTAATCGCGTGACAGCCGAGACTGATAAAAAAAAACACGCCGTCTTTCCCATCCAATCTAAAATTATGGTTGGTTCAAAAGGACACGCTTCGGGAAATCCCTAAAATAACTTTAATCAAGAAACTGGTTATAACTCCTTGTATTTTTCTACTTTGTCATGAGCTAAACATTTACACAATTGCATTAGTATCTAAAGTAATTGACAGACCTGAAAAAAACGCACAAAGATAACCGTAACTAACAAGTTAACCGTTAACAAGGGTAACTTAACAGTGTACTTAATATGCCTATAGAGCTCTAGTTTTGGTAATTTTACATATACTTCTTATTTCTTATGACACTAAAAGTAGGGCATTAAACAATGTTGATTCGTGTCGTTGAATCTTTCTGCACCATAAAGTTCTGGGTTAGTCATTCAGTACTCTTTGCAAATCACCATCCAAATTCACAAGCCGTTCTAAAATGATCAGTTGTTTCCTACGGGACTTAAGTAGGTACTTCTTATTTGCTTCTAATGAAGACGATGTGCCTAGATAGATACATTGTCCAATCATACCTTATTAACATTTTGGGCTTGTCCATTAGGCAGTTCCGCCAACAATAAAACCGAATCAGTCAATCGATGATCACATCAGGGACATCTTTAAAATGTCTGACCAAAAAAATCGAGTTTGATCCTGAATCGAAATAAAAAAATTGACAAACACAAGTGAATCACTTCGACCTTGCTTCACGCGTGACCGCCGTGCTCGACTGTACAAATAGTTGCCAAAGGCAATTTGCTTACTCAGTAGTCACTGGTACAGTAACGTCCACAAGTTTACCTCCTAAGTTTAGATCCTTTGCTGCAATACAAACAATGAACCGTTCGGGTTTGCCGTACAAACAAGTTATTCCGACACCTTACCTTACTCCTCATGAATAATGATGTTTTTTTTAATAATGCTAATTGTATTGAATTTCTTACCCAAAGCTATAGCAAACACATTAAAGTTAGTTCAAACAACAATACTGTCAGTGATCATTAGCATAAAAACAATATTTTTTAAATGTTTCTATTAGAAGATCAGAAATCATAAAGTTAACAATTATCTTAATACCTTTATTGAGTTAGGTATATCAACAATTTGCTGTAACCAAAGGAAAATTTCAGGAAATGCAGGCTCCGCGTTATTTTCCAAACAAATATCTGATAATAATAATTCATTCATTATCAGATAACTGATGAATGCGACCGCAGATATACATATAATAAGATCACTCATTATTACTGCACTTTATTACGTTAAATACCAGTTATAAAATTACGGTAGTGCTGGTAGGTAAATAATTTATTGAAACTACATAAAACCTTGATACTGAAACAAACAATACAACAACATTATTATCTTCAAGATCGTTTATTATTTTCGTCAAATAGGAAAAACACTGTAATTTATTGTACCTACAGTAGCATAATTTCTTCATTACAGATCGTCCCGATCCACGTTGACCCGAAACTCTTCGATAGCTACTACAATGGTTGCTGTAATGGAACCTTCTGGCCTCTGTTCCATTCCATGCCCGACCGAGCTACCTTCATCGCGGACCACTGGAAGGCGTACATCAAGTGCAATGAAGAGTTCGCCGAGAAGACGGTACATGCTCTGCAGCTGCTCAAACAACAGAAGGGAAAGAATGGCAGCTCACCGCCCATTGTTTGGGTCCATGACTACCAGCTCATGTTAGCTGCTAACTGGATTAGACAGGTTTGTGAACATAGAATCTATTTCCATTATTTTTCCATGTAAGACCTAAAAGAGTTGAAATTTCAAATATTTCTGTTTCTTTTTAGCGAGTTGAGGAGGACAACATAAAATGCAAGTTAGCATTCTTCTTGCACATTCCGTTCCCTCCTTGGGACATTTTTAGACTGTTTCCCTGGTCAGATGAAGTGTTGCAGGGCATTCTTGGTAAGATTCACTTTTCCTAACCTATATTATCAGTTTGAAAGGAAATTTGGGAACTCTAATGATTGCTGTGTTATTTCTCCACAGGTTGTGATATGGTTGGATTCCACATAACAGATTACTGCTTGAACTTCATAGATTGTTGCCAAAGAAACTTAGGTTGTCGTGTGGACAGAAAGAATCTTTTAGTAGAATTGGGAGGACGTACCATCTGTGTACGACCACTGCCAATTGGAGTTCCCTTCGACAGATTCGTGCAGTTAGCACAAAACGCGAAACCAGTGCTCTCTACTAGCCAAAAAGTGATATTAGGAGTTGATAGACTGGATTATACCAAAGGATTAGTTCATAGACTGAAAGCCTTCGAGAGGTTATTGATGAAACATCCGGAACACATTGAGAAAGTGGTGCTGCTGCAAATCTCAGTGCCATCAAGGACGGACGTCAAGGAGTACCAGGACTTGAAGGAGGAGATGGACCAATTGGTTGGAAGGATAAACGGGAGGTTTACCACACCTAACTGGTCACCAATTAGGTAAATTACTCGATATTCAAGTCAAGGTCCTTTTGTCGTTATTATAATTTGAAGATCGTCACGATTCTGAATCACAATATTTTCCAGATATATTTACGGTTGCGTCGGTCAAGACGAACTGGCAGCTTTCTATCGTGACGCAGCCGTTGCTTTGGTCACACCCCTGCGTGATGGCATGAACTTGGTCGCTAAGGAGTTCGTGGCTTGCCAGATCAAGAAGTCCCCTGGAGTTCTGATCGTGTCCCCATTCGCAGGAGCTGGAGAGATGATGCACGAAGCTCTTATTTGCAATCCCTACGAGCTCGATGATGCTGCTGAAGTTATTCACAGGTACCTAACACTGACTGTCACTTGTCACGCACCTTCAACTTTATCTTGAACTTTATGTCTAATGAAAATCTGCCGTAGCAGACTTTAAATTCTTCTTTGTGAAGGGCGGACTACTATGTTATCTTTCTCTTACCTTTTAAGAAGGATCTTATCTAAAAGTAGGTAGGAGAATATTTTTCTACCTAATTAGAAATAGCGATTCTATTAACGCCAAGAAAACATTACATCAGCTCAGCTCTTTCGAACTTGGAGCTTTCCAATGAACAAAAGGGGCAGCGCCGTTATCAAAACACTCCAACACATTAATTTTAACAATTCACTGTTATTAACGAGTTTTGTGACGTCAATCGTAATGACTATAATAATTGCGTTGCGATATTTGATATTACGATTGAACTATAAATTATTATTTTATTAAGAAACATTTATTATACTCGGTCATTGGTTATCGTTGCCGTTGACACCAGGGTTTATGAACCTACTATTAAAACGATATAACAACTGACTTCATTTGGGTAGGCATAGGTTTTAAGATAGACATAATTTCATATTTATAGATTTGTAAGTTTTGCTGAGATACTTCTATAGCAAAGCTTTTCCACTATTTCAGAGCCTTAATAATGCCGGAGGATGAACGTATTGTCCGAATGAACCATCTGCGGAGACGTGAACAGCTCAATGACGTCGACAGCTGGATGAAGGCGTTCCTCAAAGCTATGGACTCGCTGGAAGAGGAGGCTGACGATATTGGAGCCACGTCCATGCAACCAGTTACCATTGATGACTTCGATGAATATCTATCCAAGTGAGTTCTTAGTCTTGCGTCTATACAAGACATTAATTAACAAGTTGCTGAAACTTATCTCTTATGTTAAATGACACTTCTAATCTGCCAAGACGAGCTGAAAGGAACAGAGCACTAACTACCTTTTCTCGAGTCGTTTAGTCGTAATTTCTAACACTCTATAAATATAAGTATTAACTTAGAAAACCAAAACTGCAGACACTTTATTGTCAGAGAGAAGCTTGACTTACTGTCCAGTTTCCAAATATGACTTGATGCTTCGAATAAGTTTCTTGATCCTTGAAATGATGACATTACTTACCAATTCTCTTCTCAGATACATAGGCTACACGCAGAAGCTGGCTCTCCTGTTGGATTACGACGGTACCCTGGCGCCGATCGCGCCGCACCCGGACCTGGCCACGTTACCGCTCGAGACTAAGCACACGCTGCAGCGTCTCTCCAACATGTCCGACGTATACATCGCCATAATCTCCGGGAGAAACGTCGACAATGTTAAGAATATGGTGAGTCATCATTAAATTAAATGTACTTAATCATAAGATTGGTGGCATCCGAAATGCGATTTAAAAGGTCACATTATGAAATGGAAACAATTCATATTTAGAAACCACACAAGCTGCTACATAGCTCGGTTTTTATAAATCAGTCATTTTCTAATGTTAATCATATTTTAATCCTTTTTTTATAATGTACCGACAGCATTGTATGTCGGACTCGTAATGACAAAAATTTGCACTTGTCTTCTTTTGTTGCCCTATATATTTTAGCCCTGCAGCTCCCGGTAAACTTTATCACGTCGTGCAACCAGCTAGTGGCTGTTCAGGGCTTTGCGTTTGAGATCGTGAAGTTTATTTTATAAATTACTTGCTTCAGATTACGATTTAGCCACAAAACTTACTAGTTAGGTAGGTAGATGTTCCATCGGCGATATTCGCAATGGAAAATGCAACGGCTATAGAAAGTTTTGGAAGACAACAAACAAATAGAGATTTTAATATTAAATAATCTAATCGCTAAGTACACTCTTTTCTAATCCTGGGGAAAGCAGCAATTACCACAGAATTGAAACTATAAATAATTCCAGGTTTATTCTTACAGAATGATTAATTTTACCGTTAAATTGGTTAAGATACTTATGTTCGCTTTGCTCTAATAACTACACCCAGATATAAAACTACAACCTAGAGTAACGTAGATAAAACATTGGCTCACGGGTGTGAATGACGAAAATTAATGTATAATACATTCTGCTACACAAAGTTATCTAAAGGTTATCGATTTCTAAAAAATAATATGTGTTTCAAAGAGATAAGTTAATTCAGTATTTACATAAACTTTTGATCTAAAGACCTACTCGCCGTCTTTGATAACATGAAACCATTCTGCGTAGATCTAGTATCTGCTAAAGCATAACTGGTATTATCTGTCACACAGATTTTGTATTACACTTTTAAATTCATCTTAATCAATTAAGAAGAAATAGCTATAAATGTAAGTAAATACCAATTTTGCAGTTCAATATATGTTCTATGCTTCCCAAGCAATAAATGAGTAATTAAATTAAATTACATAGATATAAGACAAAATTTAAATAACGTTTTATTCACGGAGAATGTTATGTTTCATAACAAAACATGTGTATACGATACGTCTTTTTCTTCTCCATTTAATCAATCCGTATCCATCGTAATATCAGCTATGTCTATGAGAACTCATTGAAACGATCTATATCGACTAACTGCCGTACAAATAGCAAATAACAAGGTCCCGATACTGCGGTGAACTTTGTCTACCACTATCACTGTCTAACACAAAAATATTTATATTGGCCGACGTGGCACGTACCTAGAATCCTTGATAATGTTATTACAACCGGGTTATGAACCCACGAGGTGTTCGTGTGTCATTTGTGCTAGTATTAGTATCGTAATATTAGTTTAGCAGCCATGTTTTTTGTTCATGTTTACTAATAAATATCATTGGAATTCAAAATGCGCAATGTGGCTTTGCAACTGGGCCATACGTAATAATCCCTGATAATATGACGATCAAATATAAAATGTGTTTAATCCCAGAGAACTTTTGTCACAAAGCAGCCTTTGTTTTTCTCAAAGGTCCAATGTATTATAACAAAATTCACACAGCCAGACAGAGTTTCGCGTTTACAATATGAGTACATACCAATGGTTTAATATTAGTATGGATTACTGTTTCCAATCTTGAGGTAGATCTGCAATGGATCTCAAATCATTTACTTTATCAGACAAAGTAAAAGAGTTCTTGTGGATAAAGAAATGCAGTGAACTTGTCCACACGGCTACAGGTCACCCTGCGAAATTCCAATTTAAGCTGATCTCGCATATACAATGGCTTTCAAAACAATAAGAGGCCAGCATAAACTGTTTTTTTATAGCTCTTCGAAGTACTTTATTGCTCGAGAAGTAAAAACCTGGGTACTTAAGGGTAGTACTCTATTTCCTTTAAATTTAATGGGAAATAAAGATCGGTAGGTTCCTACATAAAATCATTCTGTTGTATAAAGAATTGTTAGTATGTAGGTAAGTGTAATAATCTTACTATTGTATGTTAATTAGTGTTTACGTCTGTTTACAATATTGTGAATGAAAACGTGTTTCTCATTCATAAGTAGACTGTGTCGGAAAAATACCTACGATGAACGCAATTTACTGGGAGTCCCTACATAAGACGGTTCTAGAGCGGTGTGAGACCTTGATAGGAGCACCATCTTACATAGGGACCTGGGCCCCTAGACAATGTCACATCTTCATTATCGACGACGAAATTAGATATCCGAAATGTATAGATTTGATATAATTTCATCACGTGACATATCGAAAGATTATGCCAATTCCATACATTTCAGATTAATCTAACTACGTTTTCGAAATGGAAATATAACATTGTCTAGGCCCCCTGTTACCTGTATCTAGCGTTGCCAGGCGTCTGGATAAAGCCGGACATAGTTAGGCCGTTCGATTGCGTGTCCGGCATGTCCGGCTATTTTTAGGCTTTTTTATTTTTAAATTAATTTTGACTGATTAATATAGTAAATATAAATAAAATCGAATTCGGAATCAGTCTACTTACACTGAGACACAAAATCCTCACTAATTTAGGGTGCCCTGTGCCCGGCCTTTGTACCCAAATGTCCGGCCAATCTGGCTGGTCTCTCCAGCTATTAGGTTTGGCGACCTGGCAACCCTACCCTGTACCTGTGTTGTTAGGTATATCTGCCAATACAGAAGGGTAATTCTCGCGTTTAAAATAATTTTCAAAATATAATTCCAACGTAATCTCAATGTCGTAAAAGTCAACATTTGATGATTTTCCGGTATTTACTTAAATTTTATGATTTCATTACAGTTTATTATTCACGTAGACGATTGATTCGTAGTGTAAAATTTGCCATTTATGATAAAATGTTTCCAATGCTGGGTAATCAACGGGCCCAGTGCGGGTTGGTAGATGTCACGTCTTCGATCTTTTTGGTTCTAGAACATGCCGGTTTTCTCACGATGTTTTCCTTTACTGTTTTGGAGGCAGTGATGTTGACATAATTTAGACGAAGTAAAGCGCCTTTCTGGGTTCAAACCTATGACCTACAACTCGTAAGTATCGGCCGCTACCACGGGGCCACCACCGCTCCCTACAATTACATAAGTAACCAAAACATTACATGCCAACGGCAAATTTAATGGGGTTCGTCATTAAGGCTTCACTTTACTCTATCCCTCATTTGGACAGAATCCTTGATACATAGGGACGGATGCTTGATGAGTACATATTTTGCAGGTGGGCATCGAAGGCATCACGTACGCGGGCAACCATGGTCTGGAGATCTTACACCCCGACGGCAGCAAGTTCGTGCACCCCATGCCTATGGAGCTGCAAGACAAAGTCGTGGAACTGCTCAAGGCGCTGCAGGAACAGGTGAGACTAAAGAAAAACTTGGGCTTGGGCGTCGGCCTTGCGATCATGTGTTTGCTGGTTCGAAACTCACCCATTGCACTACCGACGTGAACCCACTCGGAATACAAGCATTTAGGGGTTAACAAGATTACTAGTAATGTGCGACCCACATTGCTAGTAAACTGTTTTAAAATTAAGAAGACTTTAGAATGCAGTACTGTAGGTACTGTGGCTCAATATATCCAACTTTTTTTCCACATTATCTAGCTACTATTCAGCACCCCCAACAAAATAATTCATTTTATCTACCTATCATATAAAATTTCTGGGCAAAAATTACGGCTTGTTTCACTCTAAATTACTGCACTCTATCTTGTGATATAGTACCTAACTATTACTGCGTAATGTAACAAAGGTAAGGTCAGTATACTCAGTCTTTTCGCATTATGGAGAACTGGTTTGCCGAAACACGACGAAAATAACCTACTTCGAGAATAACGAGTTTCTAGAGATATCAAATACATACTTGTTTTATTTTTAGGGTAGGCATTTACAAACAAATATCACGCACACACAGTCAATTTAGAACTGGTTTGTTTGGTGGGCTGTAGTTTACTCGCTAAATCTTTGTACCGTACGCCATACCTGCTAATATTTGACCGCGTGGGAGTGGGACCCGTGACCCGAAATTTTAATCAACAAGCCGTTCAGTTGCAGTTTTTCCGATAATGCCATTTCAATGTAATAATTAATTTAGATAATTCTTAATTCATTAAACAATTGATCGAATGGGGCTTTAGCAATACTTACTGCATGGTCTGTACAAAGTGGAAATAAAAAAAATATCGTCAGGTTTTTTTCGCGTGAACACACACTCAACCGGCAACAGATTCCATTTCGGAATGTATGGAGTAAAGTGTGAATGACGTCACACATTGCATGAATACCTATCGCATCACAAAACTTAAAAAGACGAACGGGCGATCCGACTACGCACTTAACTTTGCATTGCAGTTTTGTGTGGAGGCTTTGATCAGATAATCTTATAACCGTCATAACCCGTCCCCTATTTTATCAGGTGTGCAAAGATGGCGCGTGGGTGGAGAACAAGGGAGCTCTCCTGACGTTCCACTACCGCGAGACGCCGGTGGCCAAGCGCGCAGCCCTGGCTGAGCAGGCGCGCCGCCTCATCACGGCCGCCGGCTTCACGCCTGCGCCCGCGCACTGCGCACTCGAGGCGCGCCCGCCTGTGCAGTGGGACAAGGGTATGTATGACTTAGGAGGCCATATTTAATAGTTCCTCTGGAATAAATTCATATTCAGAACACATAATTTAAAAGCTCTTAAGGAATTCTAATGTGTAAGAACGTCGCCAGGGTGGGGGCAGACATAAATCCTTAGTACACTCACTTGACTCGCTTGCCTGGCCAAACAATCCTGCTTCCTGCACGTCGAAACTTGAATGTATTCACTAGATACCTAATTCCAATTCTTATTACAACCTACAACAACCCACAATTCACCCCCTCCCTAGGCCAACGGCTAGCCCTTGCTAATGTGCGTAAGCTTGTTTTCTAACCCAGTTATTCATCCTATGTTGTTGTATAGTTTGCTGTAAATCTCTTAACCTTCCCATAGTAGGTCCCGCCGTAACAGTGGTAACTGCCCACTGCTATTTTTTTACGATTCTCTTTTCAAAATATAACGGCTGAGGTATCACGACAAATTCTTACTTGTTGCGTTTTTCCAACAGGTCGTGCATCTATTTACATCTTGAGAACAGCTTTCGGACTGGATTGGAGCGAAAGGATCAGGATTATCTACGCCGGTGATGACGTCACCGATGAAGATGCCATGTTGGTAAGTAGTAATGCTGACGTCAAAAACAAGACTTGACTGAAAACTCTGAACTTCTCTAAGACAATTAATTTAATATTTGATAACACCTGGAAAACTGAAAAAACTAATCAGTTCAAACCGGGTGTTGTTCCATGATGTAATACATATTAGAATATAACACTTCCAAATTTGACTGCCTCATTCTAGTGGTCCTAAGCGCGACTACTACGCTAAAGGTCCTGGGTTCGATCCCCAGGTCGTTATTGGGTTTTTCTATGAAATTCTCAGTAGCAGCTCGGAGTCTGGATTAGCACCCGGTTAATGGCAATAGGCTCACCCCCTATTACATGAGACCTCAACATACCGGCGAAGAGTGGGTGTCCATTACTACACCTCTGCCTAACCCTTCGGGGAATACAGGCGTGATGGTATGTTATGTTATGTTTTATTTTAGATGACATTTATCCTATTTAATAAACTGTCTCATTAATGTCGTCGCAAGCGCAACTGCTCGGCGATGTATGTGCTGGATTTTATTCATAGTTCGAGCAGTGTTACTTATTTGAATTTTCTAAAGAACATACCGACGCAATGTTGTTATACATCAGTGCCTAGAATTCTACCTGGTCTGAATATTCGGGAATTGACTGCCTCGTTAGTCTAGTGGTCCCAAGCGCTACTGCTTCGCAAGAGGTGCTGGGTTCGATTCCCAGGTCGAGCAAAGTGTTATTGGGTTTTTCTATGAAATTCCCAGTAGCAGCTCAGAGTCTGGATTTGTGCCCGGTTAATGGCAATAGGCTCGCCCCCTATTACCTACATGGGACCTAATCATACCGGCGAAATGTGGGTGTACATTAGTACACCTCTGCCTAACCCTTCGGGGAATACAGGCGTGATGGTATGTTATTCGGGAATATAGGTAGGATCTTGCAAACTTTGTTTTGCAGCCTGTCTGATAAATTAAATCACTTTTTCCAGGCCCTCAAAGGTATGGCAGCAACATTCCGTATCGCATCATCGCACATCACGAAGACGTCGGCGGAGCGGCGGCTGTCGTCCACTGACTCGGTGCTGGCAATGCTGAAGTGGGTGGAGCGCCACTTCTCCCGGCGCAAGCCTCGCGCCAACTCGCTGACGTACAAGAGCGCGCGCAAGGCCCGCGACACGATCCAGATGCACATGTCGTACCAGCTGCCCGCGCGCACGTCGCCGCGCCCCACCCCGCCGCGCACGCCCGAAAAGACCTCCAGCGGGTCGGAGTCCAGTTAAACTTTACCCCCTACCACTAGCCGCGTATCGCTTAATAATAAACTGATGTACCGGGATATAAGTGAGAATCGATAGTGATGAGCCCTTTTTTAACGTCTTTTTGATATTATCTGCTGCATTTCACCTACTCATGTACCTAAGTTCCCGGTAAATTATTTGCCAGTATATTAAAAAAATCTTCCATTGTTTCATTTATTTGGAGAGTACAGGCTAATCTCACAATAAATGTAAATTATATTTTGATATATTTTCCAATAACTAGACTTAGGTACTTTTTCTGATTTCTCTATTTTTTTTTCAAATATTAGCCAGTATATCATTAAGCGAGCGGTATGTACCTATACAGACAGACTGTCCTTCAGTCCAAATTATTCTTTAAGACTCATTGTTCTCTTGGATAGTTTGTCAGTTAACGGATTGTTATATACCTATGAATGTAATACTTAAGTGTCGTGTTATTTAATTCCATAGATTTTAATTTTTCACAATCATTCGATGATTAATTCCAATATTGTTTATATTTTTATTTAATGAAGATCAAAAGATATGTTTTATTTAATATTTTGTATAGTTTACTTTGAGATGCAATACAAATCATAAAAAAATTACAAGACCTTAATCTTGCCAAAAAATTATCAAACATTTTGTTTTGTTTTTTTTTCATAAATTAACAGATGCTTGCGAAGTGAATGTATTAATCACACTTCTGTATAACCAATGCAACAACATAGTAGTCAGTATTTAAAACTAAATCGTTCCTGATACTTTAACGTTTAGAAAATAAAATCATCACACTTTTTTCATAATTTATAAATTACATAAATATCATTTCCAATTCAGATTTATATACAGAAACCATAATTTAGTAAAACTGACTGAATAGTAGTTATAAATTATTTGGCTAAATTATACTCGTACGCACATAAATTCACAGGAAAAACTATTTGGAATTATATTCAAAAAATTCACAAAAAATAATTGGCGCCCAAGTGGGACCATTGCATAATTATTGTTACTTTTAAAGTTTTGATCTGGTAATGTAGAGAGTGCTTCACTTCTTACAGATAGCGTAAAGTTGCATGCCATTTAGTGTTTACACGTTATTTATGTGATAGATTAGTGATAATTCGTTTGTAAGGCTATGTAATGATTTTATATGTAGACGCAAGTAATGAAAACGTAATGAAATTAGTATACAATTTTGGAATGCTCGACCTATTTGGAGTTTGGTTTCGATAGTGACACTATAGGTATTATGACTTCTAATAGTAGGTCTGGGTCAATTCAAGCCGTTGCTCCAGCTAATATCCGCATCGAG
>OY292520.1:3344675-3431062 GCA_958496365.1 Subacronicta megacephala | reverse complement strand
ATAAGTCAATAATATTGATGACTTATTTTATTATCAATTTGAATAAATACATTCCGTTAATTAGTAACAGTCAAGAGTGATCCACTTAATTTAACATATATTCACAAATTACACTAAACAGTCTATATCACAATAATAAATGCGCAGTGGTCTAGACGTTACTGTGTGAGACGACCAGCCATGACAGTATGAAGTAGAACAGGCAGATAGGGTACACTGCCAACGCCTTTTTGCCTTCTGGTTGACTATCACCAAGAAACTTTGTGGCGGCTGAAAGAAAATCAATATACATATATTTCCTTGAAAAATGCATAACTGATAATTATGTATTACGGTTTGAAGGGTAGCCAGTGAAATCACTGAACATATAAAATATGATGCTTCACAACTGAAGCCTCAAGATAACAACGCGGAAATAAACTGCTAGTATTACAGTTGTCTATATTATTAGAGATTTTTGTATCACTACAAAGTATATTAAACTACTAGCCATAGCCCGTAATTTCACTCACATCAAAAAAGGATTTACTTACAGTTTGTTCGAAATAAATGTGCTTGACTGAAGTTGTCAGCAAGTGATTTAGCAATGAACATTTTTAATAAAAAGTGTCGGTTTAAAGACAAAATGATTGGAGTCGTACATGTTTGTGGATTTGTGAGTTTTTTGTGTTTACAAATATTTTTTTGTATAAACATACAATTAAGCGATTTTACCTGAACGGCAGTTCGTAACGACTAACTTCAGAAAAGCTCAGTTATTTCGAACAAACTTTGCGTCATGCGTGTACAAACGTACAGACAGACTGACAGAAATGTTTGCTCAATACTCCCATATTTTGTCTTCAATATCCCTAATGTACAGACATTGCCCCTTTACAGTTCAATAATATGTATAGATTTTGCTTCCCTAGACCAAAAGATGAACATTATTCCTATACAAGAAAACTTAATACTTTCATTAATTTCATAGTTTATCAACTTACCAAACGTCGCCCACATGAAACCGACCAAAGATATGACCAGTCTGAGGAAAAAGAGGAATGTAGTCTGCGTGCTGAAGAGTATGACGCGGCACAGCACTAGCGACAACGCTACTGGGAACATACAATAGCCCAGCACGCACACTGACTGGAAAAATGAGCTGAAACAGTAAAAAAAATACAACAACTAAGTTACGAAAAAAAACTGAAAATGAAATAAAGCTTCTTAGTCATTGAAATAAAACTACTTTTTACGGATTTTATCGCGTTATATTGATATTTTTAAATTCCCGACGTTTCGGATCCTTTACAGCATCCATGGTCACGGGTGGACTGAGGTGTTGGTCGTCCTGTTGTGTTACCATATGTTAGAGGAGTCACAGACAAGATTGGCTATATCTTGAAGCGTGCTTCAATCAAAACTTACTTCAAGCCGCTGAAGAAGATTAGTCAGTTCCTACCATCTGTCAAGTGCCACATACCTCTACAAGATGCAGGAGTATACAAGCTTGATTGTGATTGCGGTCTCTCATACATAGGCCAAACTAAAAGAAGCATAGGGACCCGCGTAAAAGAACACATCGCCGATGTCAAACACCGCCGTTCCGGGAAGTCAGCAGTTTGTGAACATACACTTGACAAGACCCAGCACTACATCAGATTTGATAAACCACAAGTCCTTGCAAAAGAAAACCGATTCCTACCTAGGATGATTCGCGAGGCTATTGAAATTAAAAAACATCCAAATTTCAATAGAGAAGATCTTACCATCTGCTTGGAACCCAATCATAGATTCCATTAAATCCAAGCACAAGATTGTGAGACCTAAGGATACGGTGAGCTCATTCTGCGTGACCGGCATAAATATTAATCAACCAAATGTAGGGTAGCTGTTGATAATTTTGACATTAGGACGACCAACACCTCAGTCCACCCGTGACCATGGATGCTGTAAAGGATCCGAAACGTCGGGAATTTAAAAATATCAATATAACGCGATAAAATCCGTAAAAAGTAGTTTTATTTCAATGTCTAATATTCGCGTAAGTGTTAGAAACCAGAAGGATTCTTAAATCCAATCCTTTTTTCCGATTAAATCGGAAAAAATATTTGTAGGTAATAATTGTCCAATGTCAGCTTGGTTTTTAGGAGCATTTGCTATTATAGACGCACCAACGAAAATCTAAGTTTGGCTTAACATAAATAAAATTACATTCAAAGGAAAAAGATATCTTTTTCTTTTAAAAGGTTTCTGACACAGGAGGTGTGAGTGTGTTGAAGGAGGTATCAATCCTGTCAAAAAGTGGAGAGGCGGAACACCCGTGTGGGTATAGCCGGTGGCTCACACACTATGGGTTGAGTCCAAACCAACTAGCCTCATCGCCTTCCCGGGAGGCGGTATTCCATGAGGCTTGCGACACCAAGGGCCAACTCGCGTGTTGCCAACCGTAAAAAGGGAGGCTAAGGAAAAAAGGAGAAGGAAGGGCATTGCTAATTTAAGTCGATATTCTGTGGGACCGTCCCAACCATACTGGCACATAGACATGCCACCAAGAAACTACTACCACTTAAAGTATGCTATTCAATGAATTAATAACACATAAGACTCACATGTTGCCCCCCAGCAGTTTGGAGTTTATTGTGACAACGGCAGCCCCTATCCAGACTAGCACAAACACTTCGGCGAACTCGGGACCGCCGTCATTTGTGTTGTCCGCCGTCTCTGTGCCTTGCAGGATCGTGGCCATCAGGGTACACAGCAACAGCGGACCCCAGAGATCCCCTGATATCATGAAAAAAATATTGATAAGGTAACTTTCAGTTGCAAATTTTATTGCATACGTCTGTCTGTGGTTATTTTCGGGATAAATGTTATAATTTAAATACGAGACGACTTCTAGTATGTTCAAGTATTCTAGTATGTAGGATAGGCAGACATGTACTACTACAACTACCCAGGATTACCAGCTCCCATGTAAGCAAACCTATGACACATCAAAACAATAGGGTGCAGCTGACATTTTCAGTTTTAGGTCTTTGAAATCAAGGCCAAGACTGTATACGACGCAAGACGCTCCGCAGTTACGGCATTTAATATTGATTATGAAAGAGTAACAGAAAATTGACATAAATGGGACAGATAGATGACGAATTTTAATGTTCAGCATTGGTGGTAGTGAATGACTTAAAGTAATGTTTGTTTTTAATCTAATGGAAAACTCATTACTCCTATCTGATAAAAATAATAATCAAAAACACAAATCAATTACAAAAACACTAATGCTTTTATATTCTACTTGTAAATTTTTTTAGACTTAGGTATATGGAGACTGATACCAAAGTTACCTACATAATATTAAAAATAATAATAAAAAAACAACTCACATTCTTTTAACAAACTAGTCTTCTCTCTAGGAATTAGTACATGGTAAAATTTATTTCCAACTGCTCTCAGATCTCGAAGCTAAAAATGATAAACAATAAACATGAATGTGGTAAAATAACTATATTCATAATGCTAATAAATTATTGCCTAATGAATTAATTGGTCTTTTCTAAGCAAGCTCTAATAATAATGCAGCACATTTTAATAGAAAAACATCACTGTATTTAACATCAAGCCATTTATGTTAGGCTCTAGACAGACGGACCGCATGTCAACTGCAATCCAAGCGAAAATTGCAGTTCGGATGCAGTTTCCATTGAAACACGATTGCACGCCGACTGCAATCGGACTGCACGTTTGGTTTGGTTTGCTCTATTGCAGTCATGTCAACTGCATTCAAACTGCATCCGAACTGCAATTTGCAGTTGGATTGCAGTTGAAATGCGGTCTGTCTGTCTAGAGCCCAGGCAGAACCATCTCAAAGTGAAACAGGTTATACTTTAGACAGCACAATGTCCAGAAAATCTCACAGGCATTGACAAGTCCTCACCACTCACAGTGGACAAAACATATCCCAAGCTTAGGTTAATTCTTCTTTGTATTGTAATTTTACCCACTCAAATAGGTAAGTCAGTCCCATTTAAATAAGTAGACACATTTAAAAAATATATTTCTCAACATCTTCAAATATCCTCAAAGTCTACAGATCATGGTCACTTGACACAATAATGGAACTGCATCCTTAATAAAGAACAGAAAATTGCTGTAATGTAGCACCACACCATTATAGCAATTTTCTATTTAGTATTCACTAGTTCAAATAAATAAGTACTCTATTCTGTACCATACTAAGATGACAATTGTATGGCTTTGATTTGCATCTCAGCTTCACAGTAACTTGTTCATTTACATGCACACACAGTGTTTAAGATTTATGCTGTTCATGTTTCTTTATTTACAATTGAATTGTATGTCCTAAAGGATGTCTTAATTTTTTAATGTAATTTATGAAACTTTATACCATAATTATTATCAACTGCCTGTCCATATCCTAAGTGAGTGAAAGATCATGTAATTTTTATTTATCAATGTGATCTATAACATGAACAATGACCCGTCAATGCATACAGTTTCCTCATGAGGACATAACAATAGATTTTGCATTGTGTCTACAATATGCCGCTTGACGGGTTAATAAATGAATTCTATTCTATTCTATTGTACTGAAAATATCTTTTCTAATTTCATAGATTGGGAGATGATTCGGGAGTAAGTTGCCTTTAATTAAATGATGCATGTAGTGCCCTCATGAGGGCAAAACAATTGATTTTACAATGTGTCTACAATATTGCACTTGATAGGTTAAAAACTAATAATTTATGGTGAATATTTTACATATAACTTACAAATGTTTCTTTTATAGGTTCATCAAGTGTGTTAAACTCCATGCTGTCTCCAGAAGGCACACCCCGGGTTGGTATGTTCATCTCCCCCTCCACAACACCCACATCCCCCGCAGGGTACATCTTCATTACAAATAAAGAAAAAACTTATATTGTTAGCAAAATATTATTAGTACACACAGCTACACATCCAGTTATACAAATACAGTTAGTGATCTCCCATAATAAAGGTTTTCCGTACAATTCAAGGCCAGCCTATACTGGTTATGTATAGCTTGATGTGTAGCCGTGCCACTGAATGCTACTTAGGATGGATTATCCTATAGTTTGATATATTGTTCAAATAAAATATGACCAAATAGTTTTAATGCAAGTTTTCATTACAGCAAAACTCAGTAAATGTTTTGAACAAATAATAAATTGGTGAACTTTGTATTTCTTAAATTATATACATACATTTAAATCAAATTAATAATATGACAACCCTACGCAATATATAATGAAATGGTTTAGTTGATATGATATTACTAGAAAACTTACATACCTATACAAAACATCAATGAAGGCAGTATGGTGAATATGAGAAAAGATATTAAGGTGGGGCTACCTATGACTTGTGTTAACAGTGTTTAGTGAAGGCCTTATTTATGATCGTCTCACATGTTCCCCAAATGGAATTATTCAATGAATAAAGGAACAGTGATGAAATTAAAATTGTTTGGGGTGTAACTATCATTAAGTGAAAAATTAGAAGTAGTTGATTGTTTACTATAATATTTAGTTGATTTTATGAACTTACATCGTATTTAGTGTCGAACGAAGTCATCTGAACTATTAAATCTGCACTATTTTACCAGGATAAAATATGGATAAAATAAATAAACTCCAACACATCAAACACTCATTGAAGATTTTTCTGACATATCTATCTATAGCCTTGCCAGTATAAAAAAAAATAATTGTAGACTGCTAAATATGTTGCGAACTCTGAATAATAATTGTACTCAGATCAATATCAGAGAATAAAAAGTTAAGATGGTACTTTGCGAACAAAGAAATGAAGTGAGGCCGGCTAAAACTACGCCATGCCATGTACAACACACTATTACACGCACGCATGTATTAGTTAACTACGCCTTATCTTGTCAGTCGAGCTTTCGATAGCTCGTTAGCTCCACTGACATGATAAGGCGTAGTTTCGATATACGTTTGTGCTTGTAATTGTGTGTTGTAGACGGCATGGCGTAGTTTTATCCGGCCTCACTTCTTTGTTCGCAAAGTTCCATCTTTACTTTTTATTTGATCTGAGTTATTGTAAGGCTAAAGCGTCAGCCTTGGGCGCGAAATTCATTATATTTTTCTTAGTTTTATTCGACTATAAAACATTCTAAGCAGTAGAAATTGCGACATCAACAATTCAACAATAACTAATTCACATTATCGTCATCGTCGAAGATTTTTGTGTAAATAAATTTTATTGTATTGTAGATTCTGCGAAAAGATAGCCGAAGAACGCTATCAAAAGTGTCATGATGACACTTTTGACAGTTAGCATTTGGCGTCGAGTGAGTGACAGTGACATTATTATTTTGCGATTTGCGATGTTATTCCTTGAAAAATCAACAAGCCAAGGCCTTTTACAGCAAATTTAACTTCTAGTTATTAAGTAATTATTACTAACTTGGATTTTCCAACGGCGTGACATGAAAGTTACCGTTAAAAGTGAGTACATAACCTGTCAAATTACCCGTTTCGTGTCTTTCGTTCTGCAAATCCTAACATAATATTGTGTAAACGTCAAATGCGTAGGTTGGACGGGTGTAGCGACTTGGCGGTGGGTAGCCAACGACGACAACTGCGGTATTTGCCGCATGCCCTTCGACAGCTGTTGCCCAGATTGTAAACTCCCCGGAGACGACTGCCCGCTCGTGTGGGGCGCATGCTCGCACTGCTTCCACATCCACTGTATCGTCAAGTGGCTGCACTCTCAGCCGCAGCAGCAGTGCCCTATGTGCAGACAGGACTGGAAGTTCAACAACAAGTAGAATAATACATGTGAGTACTTTGAAATCCCTTCATTTAGCAATTTTTCTTTCTATCATTGATATACTTAAATAAGGTGCCTCTGACCCAATCTGAGTTCTTGATGATTACAAATTCATTTAGTTTTAACCATAGAAGCTTTTAATCAAGCACTGTACTGTATTTGGGTCAGAGTGAATTTGTTTTTTAATAATTAATAAAGGAGTAAGACATCATTTTATGTGGAAATTATAATAGGTATGTGCTGTAAAATATTAAGGGACCACACTTGATGAAGGTGTATTGTTACTTACTAAATACAAATCAATATTAGTATAAACATGATAGCACAAAATACCAAATAATGTTTTGCTTTTTGTCCCTCCATAGTCCATTGCAATAGTGGTGATTTTTATAGTGCAACCAACGTGTCATTGTGTGTAGGTACCTAGCTTAAGGGTTATGATTAACAATCACAACAATAATGACTAATTGACTATCTTTAATATTAGTTCTACTTTGATTCCTTGAAAAAATATAGTTAGGCTTGAAAGTTAGAAATAGGTCTAATGTGACTTTGAATTTCTACCCCGAACACAGCCTAGCATCTAAACTTTTTTAAGCTTCTTCACAATCATTCATGCAACTATGAATGGATGTGTTGAAGGGTTATTGTTGTGACGGGTGTGCCACTCAAATCAAATCAAATGTTTTTATTTCAAATAAGCTTTCACAAGTGTTTATGAAACGTTATTGACTTTAGTTGCATGGTTCCAAAAAGTTGATCCTATGGAGAAGAATCCGGCAAGAAACTCCATGGACCCTCTTTTAAAATATATTGTTTTTACATAATTTGCTGGTACATTATGGCGATAACAGGTAGTAATAGAATACCTACACTCTCTTGTGCAGCTTCATGATGTCATCTCTTTTTAGGCAGTTGGGGCAATGTAAGAGTCTGAGAAAGGCTCCCAATTCATTGGATGAGAGGTTAGCCGCCGTTGGTCGGTTATTGAGATGGATAATACGAGTATTTCCTCCATTAGGTGCAGTTTTTAACCATCATGTTGTCAGCCATCGAAACTAGCTATAGCGATACTAGAATAACATTCAACTATTAATGGATTTCTTATTTAAAAATCAACTATATCCATCACAACTATATACCTGAATTATTTATAGATATAATTATTGAACTATTTATAGATTAATTATTCATAGATTATTCATAGATATAAACTATTTGCAAGTATAGATTCTGTTCTATATATAAGAATTTGTTACATTAAATAACAGTAAGTAATCAACATATGTTGCCTAGTAAAAAATATAGAATCTTTTCATATTTTTAATCATATACATATATATTTGTTTGATTAATTATTTAAATGAAAATATTTTTAAAAAGCCTTTCCATACTTAATGTGAAACTCTTCTTTTAAATTCCTTGTTGTAGTTAGATTAATTAAGTCTTCTACAGGAAAACAGATCTATTTATATCCGAATAAACTATTTAAAACAAGTCAAATTCAACCATAATACAATGGAGGTATTTTTTTACATATAACACTTAGGTATGTGTTTGCATTGTGACAACATCTCTTCCAACCCAAATACTTATAAACAACAACTGTACTGTAACATTTTGATTGCCGTGAAACAATAGGTCAGAGAGTGCTTTCGAAATCACCAACAATAGCATGTCGTGTGCGCCGCCGACCGGTCTGACGTGTAAATCCAAAACACTGTATCTCAGAAATATCTATTTCGTGAAAAGGGCTTTTAAAACTTTTTTTAGTTTTTAGTATGTTTTGGTAATGTTATTATAACATTATATTATGTGTTATATACCAAATTAAAGGTATTTTTACGTTTTATCGAGCCATATATATTTCACAACCATACTATTCATACTATTACAATAATCTAAGTAAATTTGTATTGTCCCTATAAAACTTGAATAAAATGTTAACGATTGTTTTAGCAAAACACTGTATGTTTAGTTACAGTGTTTTAGTTTTATGGGAACAGAGCTTTTATTGTTAAGGCAATATACTGTATTTTTAAATACAGTGTATTGCCTTAACAATAACAGGCAATAATAAAGCGTCGAAAGAACATAAATAAGAAAAGTATTAAAAAATAGAACTTGGTTAATTTTTAAAAATGTTTATTAAAATAAAAATAAAAGAATCCTTTCAAGTAATTATCTCTCCGAACCAAATTTAAAAATTCATAAAATTCAAAATATTAATCAAGTTACAATAACACGAAAAATAAAATATAAATCACATATTTAGTGAAATAAGAACAAAATCTCAACTCAAGAAAGAATGATTTTTAATTCAATTTCAAATAAAAACAACCGAAACAAACAAAAATTAACTTAACATTCATAATTATTATAATACTAACATAGTAAAAAAAATATGGAACAATTTAACAATGAGATCAACGTTCTTATATATAATCAGTCTATAAATTACTTTGAAGTCTTAGGGTTTTCCTACTATAATAAATCAGTGTCTGTGTGTTCGTCAAGATCTCGGGTGATTTCGAAACAATAAGATTTTCATAAAAAACGGTTCTTGTTTGAGGTATTGACTTGCACAGTGCTAATAACTCTCTTTTTTTGTCTTGCTAATACCTCTAGGTTCAGTCTCTTTAGATATCTCTTCCAAAAGATCAGTTACACCCTTAGTAAGTTTTTTCTGCAATTCAAGTTCTATATTCTTTTTCAAAAACGATATCTCTTTAAAATCTGCGTTATAATCATTCTTGATAAATATTGTTAATTTCTTCTGAATTCTAAGACTTTCAGGTTGTGAATACGAGTATTATACCCTTAGGGGAATGCTGCTTTAGAATTATTGCTGAATTCATTTCTTTATGACTTAATAGTTGTTGTGATGTTGTATATTGCTTTGTGACAATTTAACTAATAGACTATTACGGTATCCACTCATTGTTATTGTTGTTACACAGTCAAACAAACTTATCTAAACGAACGCAACGTACGCGCTGTCGTTCAAAACACCGTCCGCGCGTCCAAGCAAGCAGTGATTCACGACCACTAAGCGTGGAGCTCACGCATAGGGACATGTCGCCGAGCGTGACGTCTCCAGTGTGTTTGGTTATCCAAAACACTGTATCTCAGGATTTCAACTAATCTCGCATAAACTTATTCAACCAAAACACTATATCTTCAATCACAGTGTTATGCCATAACAAACTATAAATGTAACTAAAATACAGTGTTTTGTATGTGCTCATATCTCCGTCTACGTTCTATAAAATTAAAAAATATTAATTTAGGGATATGTAACGGCCTCGAAATAATCAAATGAGCGCTATTAAGGCAAAACACTGTAACTCGAGTTACAGTGTATTGGATTTACACGTCAGCGGTGGCCACTGTTGCATTCATTCTCATAGTAAACAATCACTTTTACATTATTAAAAGTGTGGGTCAACTCATTGTTAGGCTGGATGGTACTTACTACACAAACTATAGGTACAACATGCAACAACTATGGTAAAGCTACGGACAAAGTATTTTTCAAGTCAGGAGGTAATTATTACGAAGTTGTGTGCACCTAGTCCCGGATCGACGCACGTTTACCGGTGTGCCGGCACGCCATACGGCCGCAAGGAGGCAGGCGGTAAACACAGGCAGTGAGTGCCGCGCGCTCGCGGGGACGGACGTGTCGCCCTGCGTACCGAGCGCTCGTGTGTGTGACTTACGCGGTGCTGTGGTTGACGCGCTCCTTCTACTATAGTACGCATATTATAGTATTGTTTGAGTGACGCTTCTTTCAAGCATGCTGATGGTACAGACAAACACACAACCGATGAAGAACAACAAGATCAAAGGACCACCTCCAGTGCCTCCGCGGCCCAACCAGAGCGTGGTGGCGGAGGCGCTGGCAAAAACAAGGAAAGCTGTGGCGGACTCAAAGGCTAGCTTCACGAAATCTCGTGCCTTCTCCAAACAGGAAAACTACTATACATCAAGATCTAAAACTTTGGACCGAGGTAATACTGTTAGTGAATCAACAGTGTCACCCAAACAAAATGGTCTAGCGCGGGTAAAGTCGTTCATAAGAGACGTAATAAGTGATCGAAGCTCTTCGTCCGATGAAAGGAAATCTAGCGGTCAAAACTCCAGAAGAAGCTCCAGCGACAGCAGTTCTATTCCTACTCCGACATCGAATAAAAAGTCAAATGAATCTCTCAACTCTAAAGCAGTCAAAACATGTAGACAAATACTAGTGAGATCACTCTCAACATCGAACAAGTTGGATCAAGATTCGAAATGTAAAGTGTCAAAATCGTCTAGTTTTGCAGAGAAGACACTACCTTTACGAAAAGCACCTCCGCCACCGTTGTCTCCAAAACCTAAGTTAAAACCAATGAAGCCCTTGCCTGTAAATAAAAGTCCTGTAAATAGCTATAAATCTAAGGCGTCACCAGAGATCAGTCCGTATTCATCCCCTATCGATGCAAAGCCTCCACAGAGCCCGGTATCTGAAGCACCATACGCGTCCGTGGAAGAAGTGCAAGAGTTCGATGATAGGCTACGGAATAGTCCTTCGAAGCAAGTCAATACACCACCGGTAACACAAAGCGAGCCTGGAAGTCCAAAGGTAGACGAAAATATAAATAAAAATAATAACTCATTGGAACGAAAAACGTCGCGAGTCACAGAAATGTTGATTTCCGAGATAATTGCTAGCAGAAATAATAATAAAGATGAAGCCAACACTGTTATAGACAAAGGGAAAGATTCTGAGAATATGACTAACGGCAACGAACCCTCGGAGATGGAAATGATGAAAGATATGAATAACCATGAGATGTTGATATACGAGTTGCAAACGATGCGGTCGCAGTCCAACGTGCCGGACACTTTGGACACTCCTGAGTATGCAGAAACAAATGGACAATGCGATTCTGAGGACTCTGAACAGAACTATGCGATGTCTTCGGTGGCAAGCGGGAACACAGACGACGACCAGGCTTACGCATACATACTCGATGATGACCTTAAATCTAGGTTGGTGCCGAAATACAATCATAAATGTATAGTCATTATCCTATGAAGTTGATTTATATTCACAATGCACTTCTCTTCCGTGGTTTTGGTATGTTGCGGTCATGTTGTGTTAAAAGGTCATAATACTTGATTTAAGCCGGTTATGAACGATAGCTCGTCAATACTGCGTAGAATTTCTAGGTCATATTAGAATGACGGGTAAAAAATTAAAATAATTGACATGAATATTTACTTACAATAGTAGTTAATTACTTTAGAAGCATTTGTACAAATTAATTATTTTTAGATTGGATTAACTGTAAAGTTGATGATGATTATTTAGACTGTTACTTAGACTAAAAGCCTCGGGGGGTTCCGTTATAATTATTTTCTAGAACGACTAACAGCTACTTAGAATAAGTCCATAGAGATAATAAGTACATACTTAGTATGAACATAAAAAAAATATATCGAGGAAATTGTAATTGATAACAAACCTAAAAATAACACTTTTGTGGGCAGACTTCGTAAGCAGTTTCGCGCGATCAGCACCATGTCCCTGCAAGGACTGCCGCCTCTCCCGAAGAGTCTCAGTGGCTTCGCAGACGGTGAACCGGACCTGCGGGAGACACCCTCGCCGCCCTCAGACAAACCCCCCACAGATCTCGACTCACAACTCGCGTATCTCAAGAAAGAAATGGTAAGTTATACTTTTCAGCATTTACTAGTGTCCTGAAATATCCAGCCGTCCGTTATCTTCCAGTAGACGCTTAAAATTTAGAAACTATTCATTTTATAATTAAATATTAAGTCATGGATAATTTTATCATATTTATGCAGTTTTTATGATCCGCTGTGTCATGATTTAGTATCCGCTATGTCATGTTTCTTCCTTTCCTCCGTTTTATTCGTTTATCACTTCCTTTCTCTATCTTACTTGACGTGTATTGTATATACCTAAATATATATATTGTGTATTTTTTCTAAATTGTGGTATTAATATACCGCAGTAAAGAAAAAAATACACGATATCAATCGATTTGTTCGACCTTTATTTATTTATTGATATTGTACGCCACCTGTTAAATTAAATATAATATAATATAATATAATCGATAATGGCGACGCTGCTAACATTAACATTATTTATAACAAAATTAATATTTTCCTTTAAAAGATGCTAGATTTTATGGTTTCATAAATGGTGCGTTTAATATACCATAAAGTTTATTAACGGAAAACCTTGTTATGTTACATACTACAGTTTTGTATGCATTTTTATAACAGCATTATAAAATTACCTCTTTTGATGGTTGAATGGTTTTACACGGTGATGAAAGGAAAAATGTTGCCTTTAAATTCCATGACTAAATAAGGATACTCGTTTCGATCATACCGGAATTACGAAACCTTACTTATCGGGAGTTGAGCTACATTTATTAATGAAACCGGTTTTATTCAAGCTAGAAGTAGTGACACCGAAAATAGAAGCTCCCCAGTGTTCAATACAAACATGGCAACATAAAATAAATAATGTAACAGCAGACACGCGCGCAGTTTAAAAAACAGATGTTGTTCATACATTTGGGCTTATCGCCCATTCGTCGAACGCTATGCAGGGAGAGCATGCTTCGTTTACTTGGTCTTACGATCATGTTTAGCAATACAGGAAATTAAAAATCAGGACGTTTATCGATACTATTTATTACTCAATAACAAACGAGACATAGAATCCATATCAAACTGGAGTAGATACAGCTAATGGGCCGATTTAGATAATATGAATGCTTATCGTCGTCGCATACATTCGTGTTCATAATGAAAACAATTGGTTTCATGTGGGTATGCCATCGACCAATCGACCAATATTGTATTCATGAGTTTGAGAGGCACTAATCAGAAATGTTTCTTCAGATGCCTGTCATTTTATATTCCGACTATCAATTTCCTTTTTGATGGTGTTTCTACTTCCACGCTCAAAAATTATCTTTGCATGAAAGAAGTCTTCAAATATGCGAGCTATAATATTTACTACCCAACCTAGTTCCTCTGTTAGTCTTCAAACGGAAATTCCATACCTGTTACACTGTTTATCTACAACACTAAACGCAGCTGTTTGTTAAAAATGGCACAAGTGGACTTAAACGTGAATTTTCTATATAGTAACACACTACTCTATTGGAGTGGATATTAAAAAGACCGTATGATTGTCAACTCTTCAGAAAAGAACAATTAATTAAATATCACAGTTATCTGCTTTGAATCAAGTTTTATCTCAATCAGACCTACATAAAAAGTACCTCAGTTTTTGGCTATAGATACAACAGAACTAGTTTTATCAGCGCATAAGCCGTTCCCACCTGATCTGGTAAGAAACAAACAGACGGAAAATTACTAGCCAATAATTCATTCACTCGATTTTGACTCAAATTCGCTTGGCTCGATATCTAACAAAAACATACAAGAAACACCTGGCATGGAAGTCATAGTTAATAACGTATCATTATCACATTGCACAGCACTCGACGTATGACGCAAAAACTCGTAACATACGGTTTTACTATCAGGTACACTACATACCCAAGTCTATGTAGTGTCATAGAATACAAGCTTGACAATGATAAAGGTATCAGCGAGACAATTCTCTCTGTGACATAAAACAGACATTCTGTTGGATGCGTCTACGTGAGTGTTATTGTTGAGTCCATATAGGTCTTCGTAATCGTCAGTCTATCCGATTTTTTCCTTCTACATCACACATCTGTTACGTAAGCAATGCTTTCTTTAACTCCAAAGGTTTCACCTGATTTATTATTTAACATTGTATTTATTTCATGTTTTTTGCTTACATGTCTATCTATTATGATAGCCTTATCAAAACATAAGTAAAAATTGACTATGAATGCCATTAATGAAATCTGTTTAAAACTATCGTCTTGAAATTTCAAAGTGCTGTGGTAATCAACAAAAAAAATTAAACATATTGCAATATTTTGCAGTATCATATAGTTGTATATACCTAGTTTAAATTTCACAAACTAGACACTACATATTCCACGCATAATAGTCTTGTAGCTGGTGTATAATAACAGCTCTAATGGCAATTATCACTACAGCTACAACCTTGAAGAGCTCGTAATCATTTACATCCCACACTCCGCATTCACGACGTAATATTATTATTGTTTCTAACATTTTGCCAAACAATATTTGAAATTGCGAATAAAAACAAAAGTTAAATGACTTTCTACAAAGGCAAAGATATAACTTTCTCCAATAAAAGTATTGTTAAGTGCCGAGGACTCCTCAGGTTTCCTTTCACGATTCCTTTTCAACTTAAGCTACAATTTCTTTTATAATAAACCTTATTTTTATCTCGGTAACTGGGTTTATCATAATGCCCTTGGTAAAACATGTATTGTGTGTATGATTCATAAAAGCGTCATTGTAAGATGTTGTTTTATTATTTCGCCGTTAATCTGAGAATAATGTAAGGTGGACGAGGAATATTTGGTTATAGATACAACTGTCATGTTTCTGTTTAGAGAGCACGCTCAGTATGGACAATGATCATCTACTGAAAGAGAAGCGTGTCGAAGTGTATACTGGAATATATTGGAAAAGACAATGTAAATGATTTATGTTGCACAATACCTTTTAAAGATCACTAAGCTGATTTCCTATAAGTGCGAGTTTCTAATAATGCTGAACTCCCTTACTACGGCAAGTTAGTTCTACATTTTATTAGTCTAAAAAGGTACCCACAGCTAGGACTCGGGACTCCTCTCAAAGTAGAACTATGTCATAATCCAAAACACGGGTGAAGTGCGAAATGGCTGATATGGAGTTAGCGGTACTCATAGCATTTATGAAGTCGCGTCACGATCTCTAAAGCGACTAACGCCTTCTTGTTGGGTCAAAGATTTTCCGTTGGAGTATTATTGCTGCAGGTGTCTGTTAGCTCTTGGTTAACGATCTGGCCCTGCTTATGCACGTTGCAGTTATAATCTTGGCACCCAACAAGCATACATTTTAATAATCTACATTGCTGATTTTTAAGGGCCTTTACGTCGGTTACAAACAAACTGCGCCTCAGACTTTACTGTTTAATGAATAACTACTTTTATACGTTTGATGATCTCGTCTATCCCAATCCTCTATTTATTATAATGTATTTGCAAAAGAAATCGGATTATCGGATTTTTCACAGTCCCCTAAAATGCGATCATTTTAACAATAAGTATCGTTATTTCCACCGGTTTAAACTGTTTGTCTGACAGTCAGTGTTTTATGAAGCTTTTAGTTAGTTTGTTGTTCTTCTACGTACTCCAACATCAATTAATAAGGCAATCGAACGTAATGGAGAAAAAAGTAAAGACAAGTCTAGACAAATGTATATATCTGATATTGTTGATATCTAGCCTATCGATTATTAATTGGCAATAAAAATGACTATCCATTAACAGAGAAGCATATAAATTGACGTACATTTCATAACTATGCATATTGTGAAGAACTATGTGCTACTTCATATGTAACTAACTGCATCTATTCGATAGATCCGGTTTAGCACCATACAAGTTAAGTGTACATGTGTCGTAATCTCGTTTGCATTTATATGAATCTTCGTTAGCATTTGCGTAGGCGAGAAGCACATGGTATCTGTCTGTCATTGTGTTGTGTATATTCAACAGTTTTTTTTTCTATGTTATTCACGTAGCCGATTGTTCATTTCATTATAAAATTTGTACATTCAATTCAATGCAATTTCGTTGTTGGTCGTCAATATTGCTCTGTTCTGCGCTGTTACTACTAATCCTATATATTTAAGAGGGACAACATCATTTAAATAGAACTGTCCCGCTATGTTCGCGTTTTTCCCAATCCCGGAATGTAATTCCTATTACATTTCGGGATTCCCCAAAACTCGTTCAGGCAGTGCGCCATTGTCCTTGACTGCCGGTCTCTCAGTAGTATTTAACATTATATAGGTAACCATAATCTTTTGATCAAGAGCAGTTAGCCAAAAGCGACGAATCTGCAGTGAATCGCACATCAGAATCAAGCAGCCGTTAAGAAGTACCTTACGCCGCTGAGAAACCTAATAATAAATCTAACCGGTTTCTAAATCACGTTGTGATTCCTTAACATGTAATTAAACACGCGCCTGCGCCGGTGTGAGCTGTCATGCGTTATGCCGTATCCTTAAACGTACGAATCACCACTAGCTTTCATGCAAAAACCGCTACATTTATGGATTAATCAGACTGTCCTAATGGATTTTATGAACTAATTATGACAACATTTGATTTTCCGAGTATTGGCAAATTCAAGTTGTAAATGTTCCTCATTGGTCAGTCAAGGAACACCGCTGTGAAAAACATTACTCTATTATGTTAAAAGGGTCTGGTTAACAATGGACTTTGTTGACCGCCTTTCGTCCATTCATTTTGTTTCTACTTGGCTAAGCGAGATAAGCATTCTGAGCACCTTATTGTTACAACTGATCAAAAACGTGATGATGGCATAATAATATCACTGTTACGGTTGCTCTCTAATATCTGATCATTACTCTTTCTGATATATATATATATATATATATATATATATATATATATTTATTTAGCCCGTTAAACTGGGTGAGATTTATCTTTATGTCTGTATTGTTACACTCCTTAGGCTGTAGGATGTCTCTCAACTCAGTTTGCCTTTTGGCAAAGGCCTCCTCCAGTAGTTTCTGATACCAGAACATTAATTCGAGGTCAATGAGATTTTTTTTTGTCCTGTGTCATTTCCTAAAAATTCTCTCAATTGATTGGTACTCTGTCCAATATCCCTTTAGAAACGTCCGTTGACTATTTTAAATATTATGAAAGCTTATCTGGACATCTGAAAGAGACAGCAACTTTCTACGTCTTTGTAAGACATTGTCTTCCCACGCAATTCTTTTACGTGCCCATAAACAACTTGATGGGCTTTTACTTTACAAGTAACAAGTAATACCGTGTAATCCCCGGATTAACTATGCTTGTTAGTTTCATTGCTCGTCTGATTAGAAAAATTGAGTTGTAAGTAGGTAGTTAGTTTTTTAGACACGTGGCACGTTCTAGCCTTTTATGTAAGTCCTGAAACTAAGTCAAACTAAAAAATGTTTACTACCTTCTTCTACCACTTCAGTGCGCTTTACTCGGTTCGGGGATAACCCTTAATACACTTGTAATAAGTACCAATATTGCTGCCACGTTGTATTTTAAAGAAAAATGTGATATCTAAGCACCTGTATACATATTCTCAACTATAAGTAAATCTTATTTGGCAGGTCTAAATAAGTATTTATGGTCAACGATTTCTCCAATCATAGATAGCTAAAACTAAATGCTTAATCTTGTTTTCACAAATCACAACATTTGTAATCTGGAGCACATATATCTTTCCACGCTACACGATACTGACATTTACAACTTAAACCAAGACGCTTGTAGAGAACTACTAAAAATGCCAATAAATCGTTTACCCAACTAATAATGCCAAGTCAATGTAATGTAATCGCTACATATGGACGACCCTCTAAACGCCTGTAGAATGTATCTGGTGAGGATTGATGACTGTCCGGCGTAACGATTAACCCTCTACCCGCATTGTCTGTCACAGCTTCACATCCGCGTTGGCAACCACAGCGCCAGGATGTTAACCCCTACTACGAGAATAACTCGCCTAAATGACACGGGTTCACAATCTTTAAAGTTTTTATCGCCGTGTATTTCAAGTCTTGTATCCAGGAAAGCCTTATACTTACTAACTTTCTGTTTTTCGACATTTTCGCTTACATTTGGTCCCGTTCGCTTGATTACAAATTTGACAGTTTTCTTTTATAGTCATATAGAACGCAGTTTCATCACCATTTTTATTTTAGACTACTTACGCAACTACCAAAGCTAGCTTACATTATTCTTATTTCATAGTTATTTACCACAAATATGTTTGCAGGTTCAAATTGTTACATACATACATACATACACTTACGCCTTTTTCCCACAGGGGTAGGCAGAAACTATGGACTGCCACTTGCTACGACTCTTGCATATCTCTTTCGCTTCTTCCACATTCATACATCTTTTCATAAACACGCGCCGGTTGCGAGTTGTTCAAATTGTTAATTTCATAATAACACCTAAAATTTATCCTCATTGCAAATAAATCAATCGTAAATTAGAATATTGAATTAATATTTTGTCTTACTTCGCTGGAGGAAAACTACATTTGAATGAGAACCTCCTCCTTTTTGAAGTCGGTTAGTAAAATATTACAATAATAACGATGACAAATCTAGAATAAATGTACAAATTAAGTTCATTACTAAATTTGGCAAACAAGGATTCCTAAATGATTTATAATGGTATGCGGATAATTATAACAAACGAGTTATTTGTATTGGAGGAAATGTCTCTTGTTGTAGACTGAATACCAACTACATAAATGTCAAATTTATATTGACATTAGACTAATATTGAAAAGTAAATTTACGCCTAAACTCGTCTCTACGGCTTAGATCAAATCGTTGTCTTGATTCCGAAGGGAGATTATAGAGTTGCAATTAGGTATAATTAATCATGTGTGATGTGACGTAGTAGGAGCCATCGTATATTGAGACTATGTCGTGGCTGGAGGGAGCACGTGCTACTATTTTTAGCACGAGCGACACCCGGGGGCGGGTTACGTCACGGCCGTAACCGGATTAGACAAAAAGTTATCATATCGTGCATTGGACAGCGCAGCGTCTTTGCTCTGTTGACAACGTTAATGAGAATTGAATATGGGAAGTATTTTAGAATCGGAAAAAGAACGACAATTTATTTGGAACCAATGCGTTATAGCGTTGATTCTGTCGTAGTGTAAAATATTTTTGATGCTTGCATGCATCGTGTTTAGAGCATTCTGCTTTGATGTTGGAGTATCGAACTCCATCACTTACGTTCTTTTACTTGGCTTTCTTCTTTATCTTTTCTTAGTCCTATCTAAGGCATGCATACCGTACAAACCATATTAGGTACATGTTTCTAAATCATTATCAATGTTGGAATATGTTCCAACATTTTACATTACATTTACATTGGAACAAGGGTCTGTATTTTAACGAGGTTTTTAATAGGTATACTTAGTGTTACATTGTTCTTAAAAGTTTCCGTCCATTACGGATATTACACGCCAGGGTACAAGTTCTCGCAATTCGTGATGCGAAGGACGTGTAAAGAAGAACGTGTGTTATGATGACTAACCCAAATACGTACCTATGTATAAGGATGTAGTTTTGGTTTTTGCTTAAAAGCCTGAATAAAATGTAATGTTCAAATCCACTCATCCTGTAACAGTAATAGAATTGCTTTGCGCTGTAAAAGGTTACGATATAACAGAAAATTTGTTGTTCGTAAAGCATTTAACCCCTGGTGGATACGAGGTCTTAATAGACGTAATAAACCCCAATGACGTAGTAGAAAGATGTGATAAAATGTCAGTCGCCTGGTTTATAAAGCTATCAGATTATCTGTGACTTGGTGGACGCATGAAGACATTTAGGACAAGCCGAAAATTTACTATCCATCTATAAATAACGGTTCCAACGGGGCATTAAGCATAACAAACTGAACTTATGTTTAATATAGACGATACGGCTCGTTTACTCACACAAGCTTTTTTTGTCGGCGTTTTCTGACGATGATTTGACATCTTCTGTTGTTTTCATAGTCTACACAGTTATAAATAAATAATATATATAGGATATCATTTTCAAAATGCTCAATGCCGCAAAGCATAGTGTTGATAAATAATTATCATTATATTCTAAATTTTTGCCGTATACCTAAAACAATCTGCTATAGTAGTAAAATCAAAACAAATCTCAGTTATAACTAATTGAAATAAATTGGCTAATGGGAGCATTACATTATAGACTGCATCATAAAAATTTATGTCAACCATTGACCACGGGGCAGTTGAATGTAAGTCCGTCGACCCCACAGCAACACTGACATAATGCGCCATGATTGGATTACTGACAACTTAACAACTCATCAATTACTTGGCCAAGTCTGCCGACTATCGCCAACAAAACTGATATCCTACGTAATTGGATTCAACAGTTCTTAACACAGCTAATTTCTAACGAATATCTGTCTGATCTGTTATTGTTGTGCGGTTTTAAGTATTTCAGGATTCTGAGAGACGACAAAAATAAATGTTCTGTGTTTAGGCAACAGTAAAGTAGCGTAGATATTTCATTAGATTCTTGACTATTTCGTAATCTACGAGGAAATATTTGCAGTTCTTGCTTCTGCTGAAACGCATAATATTAATTACTTCTGTTTAAATCTCTTCATAATCGTAAACGACTTCTAGCGACCTTTGCAAACATTTCTTTGAACTGAATGATCTGGGCGAATGATTTTCAAAAGTGGGCTATTTTTTCCACAGATTAAGACAGATAGAGTATGCGCAACAAACGATGTGAAGTCACATAATATTTATGTGTGCGTGACAGCTCGGAGCGGCATTGTAGGGACACGTGCATCTATGTGTGAGTAAAGTTGCCAGATATTGGGAAAAACTCCCACATTTTTTTCTATTGTTCTCAATTATTGTACCTATTTATGTTAGAATTGGAAATGTGCTTTTACTTTATAGGTACTTAAATATAATTTAAACGGAATAATTATTATTAAATAAATTACGGTGGGATAAAGTTAAATACTTACGAGTATTTAACTTAAGAAAATATAAAGTAATAATACAAAATATAAATATTAGTCTATTATACAATGTTAAACTACTTCATTTTGCTGCTCAATGCTATGTACGTAAGTGTCATACATGATGTAGTAGTACTCTGTGATATATATTTAAATATTGTATAAATATGTATGCTGTACACACGGCTACACATTAAGCTATACAAATACAGTATAGGCGGGCCTCGCACTGTGGATTTATATAGCTTGGTGTGTAGCCGTGCGTACTATTTAATGAATAAATAAATATGCATAATTACTTACACTTACCATATTTAGGTATATTATCATGGAAAAACATAAAAAAATCCAACATATTTATTACAATAATTTTACACACATAATATCTTAGCAGCCTTTGTTCTGCACCAATTTCTTATAGTATTGCCGTTTAGCGTCTGAACATCGAGCATTTGTTTCTAATTTCGCTATTAGCGCAATCGTACCATCAAATATTTTTCGATTAAAATGTACCTACGCCGCCTTGGATTACGAAATTAATTTCATATTCTATATTAGCACCCTGAGAAACCTTGCGATGGACACCCATACTATTTAGAAAAATAATATCCACCATCTTGGATTTCAAAATTAATGCTATTTTCATAATCAGCTCCCTAAAATACCTTGAAATTGATACCCATATGACCCTTATGAATTTATTTAGAGAAATATATATCCGCCAGCTTGGATTTCCAAACTAATGTCATTTTTGTAATCAGCACTCAGGAAAACCTCCGAAATGACACCCACATTCATTTATTTACATATAAATAATGTCCACCATCATGGATTTCAAATAAAAAATTATAATACATGCAATCCAATATCAAGTAATGTCCACCATCATGGATTTAAAATAAAAAAAATATAATACATGCAATCAATCATGCATCCAATATCAATCGGAAAAAGTTATCATTATTATGTAATAGGTATTATGTAATAATACAAACTAATAATCATAAATCACTGATTATGATTACTTTTGTTAATCTGTAAGCATAATTGATGATAAAAAAATATCGTAATCGTAAATCATTAAACTGATTACATTGTGCCCAACTCTGAACGGTTACATATAGGTACATTTAAAGAAATGAATCGATCTTTTTACACACAACGTACATTACCCAAATTCAAGTAGACCTATTTCGATGTAAACTGGCAACCCAGACCAATTACTGTCGAGGTTCTGTGTTCCAAGTGAGCCGAGAAATATTAGAGGGAAAATAAATACCAAAACAATAATCTAAACAATATTTACCTGTGGAAAGATATTCCATCTTTTTTTCTTTGTTTTTGGGAACAACTTTTACAAAGTTTAAAAACACAAGACGGCATGTTTTGAAATAAAATGGTAAGTCATTTGAGATGTGCAAGCAGTACGACGCGCAGCTAAGTACTGACGTGAGTTTGTATTCGCTTTTGATTTTGTATTTGCTTTGGTGGCTTCACTCTCGTGTTCTACGGGCTACGTCTGCCTATTTTACTAGTCTGAGATTTTTTCCTTCATTTCGTCAACAGTGTTGAACAGAATATTTGTCGGTGTTATTTAGCACGTGGATTATCAAGTTACTGGTTTTGTTACACTTGGCTAATGGGGCTTGTTTCGGTTGCTGCATCGTTCGCACCTGTGCTGTGCTCAGAACCTGCATACTGCACATGTTTATCTGTTCCATTAGCGATCCTCTACTATACTCACGTGTCGTAATGGATCTTTACTCTTGTTTGCTCTAGTATGTTTTCTTATCTTTAGTCCTGTCTAGTCTTCTCAGAATCGGCGTGCTCTCTCGCTCATTTCTACTGTTAAGAAAGTTGACGTAATTATTTCGATATTTGGAACGCATGCTGGTTAAAATAGTAATAATATATGTAGAGATGTCAATAAATAAAAAATTACCTCTTCTGTCATTGACAAAGTTGAATGGAGTCAGAAAAAGTGAAATCCAGACAAATTTCGAAAAATAGAAACAAATTTTAATAGCAATTTGGCATGATTGCTCTCGTAACTAAATTGTACCACTGACGTTTAAAACCATTGACTCGTTGGATATCAATAATTAAAAACAGTTTTACTATTACTATCGCTTTCCTTTTTCTTTTCCACACGCCGATACTAAAATAATTTGATTTATCTCTACTTGTAATATTTCTCAACTTCATATATGAGATTGTTATTACATACTTGTAATGTGTATGTTCGAATTAAAAACATCTTTATAGTATTACATTTAATGTTACCTAACTACTGTTACAGCATCTGAAATGATAATTGTTGACTTTATGGTTTTGGAGTCAAACTTGTGATGTTACGATAAAACCAGCTGATTGAATCACCGTGGTGCATCTGCGCGTGCGCAATGGTGCGTGGCGGTCGCGCATCATGGCCGCCGGACGCGCGTACACGCACACTCCCAACTACTTTCACATGTCATATTCGTACACAATTTCACCTACATTTGGATTAATCCTCTTTCGGCCAGTGGTATGCCAATATTAAATGTGCTTTCAATATTTTTAAAACGACAAAGAAAACTTCGTTTCCAAATCCGTAGTCCATAAATTTTAAATGGCATCATTGCGTTTTTTTAATGAGACATTACCAATATTGTATTTTACCAATACATACATGTGATTTAGTAACATTGATGCGACGTATGAGTATTGTGGAAGCCTATAATGACGTTATTAACCTTAAAAATGTTGATCAAAAATACATTACTGTTTCACGACATCATCTTAGTGGGGTAATGATATGCACACATCACTTGAGTTGTGATACTTATGGTCGCTTGCATAATATGCCGCAAATTCGAGGTGCTGCGATCGTGCCTACTCTGTTTCGTTCTATTTTCTATTATTTAATGACGGTTATATAATGACCCTTATGAAGCATGTAGTGTTGCTCTATGGTGAGTTATTCCTCAAGCTTAAAGTGACACAGCTGCCTATAGAGAGGGCTCGGACTCCTTTTCAAGATTACATAAATCAGTCTAGTGATAGGAAATCTATTTAAAGATGCCTAAGAAATTACGTTAAGACACAAGTGTTTCCAAGCAATGACAAGTGCAATACAGTAATACGTAGAATGTGACCAGACCACAGATTACTGTTTTCAAGTAGTACTAGTCCCATCACTTTAATCCGTAAAATTTCCGTCTAGCTTATCTTGCCAAGAATAACAAAGCTTTACAGAATGCCTCAATATATATTATGTAGATGTGAAAAGTAATTTCAATGATACAATAGAATTTGAAGTTCCGCAGTGGTAATGTTCCGTTAAAATCTAACAATAGGTAGTTAAGACCTCGGATATTAAATAGCTTCAATCATTACTTTGTTGTTGTTAACTTTTTGCTGTTTATAATGTTTATGGTAATTATAGACAATTGGCAAAAGAAAGGCTTTACTAAAGTCCATTAACGCCATCTGCTATGCTGTAAGAAAATATCTAAAGCAAGATTGTGGACAGTATAGTTTTGACAGACGTAGAGTTGGTAAAGTAATTAACTCATTAGATTTAATTGCCCTTCCAACGCGTAAGCATATTCATGAAAATGTTGTAATGATAGATCATTAGACTGTTGTACCATTAAGTAACAATGACACTTTTAATAATAGCGTTTATTGTTAAATTAGAGCTAAGGAATTGTAAAACTTAATCGACGGTTGATATTTTTCATACCACAGATAATATTTTGTTGGCTTCAGTACCAAAATCGTTGGTCGGAATATTTATGAATAAATATTTTGAATATTTATAAATAAAACGAATTGAGGCCTTGATTAGTTGGCAGTTTCAGTATACAGCATAGCTTCTGATCTTGAGTCTTAATGTTGTATCAGATTAGAATACAAATTCATTCATCATCATCAACCCATTACATTGTCCCATTTCTGGGCACGGGTCTCCTCTCAGAACGAGAGGCTTACGATTAGGCTATAGTCCACCACGCTAGCCTACTGCGGGTTGGCAGACTTCACACGCCGTCAAGAAAATCTTTTGGGCATGCAGGTTTCCTCACGATGTTTTCCTTCACCGTTTAAGCACGTGATAATTAATTATTAATAATTAATTAAGAATACAAATACATAAGAATAAAGAAGTTTTTATGAGCTTTGTAAGGAAACAGTTTAAACAAAAGAAAGATACGTTTTCCGCATCAGACTGTTAAACTGTGAGTGAAGGTATTATTCATATGATTTGCCTCTATTATATTTAATAATTCTGTAGTCAACCGTCCCTTCTCATAATATACGCATTCATCTTATTAAGATCTGATCGTCATCTATCATGGTGAAAGTTAAGTGTGCACTGGTACATGACAGGTCATGAAATGTTTTGTCAATACATTGTTTCGGTTCATTTTCTTTTCTCTCTGTTTAATAAACAATCAATCTCTTGTTACAACAAGCTGTTCGTTTAGCAACACTTTTACTGTGCAGTGTCCACTGTATCTCGTCACGCTTTCTTCTGTTATTTGGCAAAATGTACTTCTAAACTACCAATATCTGACATTCAGTGTTGGCGTGTCAATTTGCCACATTATAAAACTAATTGCTATTTAATTCCGATGGTAGTCAAATTCGTTGCTCAATAGGTAATTACGTAAACAATTGAGGATATTGTTTTGTCAAATTAATTAAGAATTCTACGATCATTGCTTTGTTAACGTTAAATCGAATTTTACGTAAACCGTTATAGCAAAATCATGGTGTGCTGAATGGGTATGCATGGAATCGTGATGCCTTTTCATTTCCTGCTTTAGATTGTATGAATATTTTGTAACGTAAATCGTAATACATCAACGTCGTAGTAGGAAGCGTTTAGGCGGGCTTCCCTAATGACCCATTCATGTGCTCTCTTTCATACAGGGCGGGCCTCGTGGCGTGACTCACGACCACGACTCCCTCAGACACCATTAAATATGCACCTACAATACTCACAGCAATACTCCCTTTTATTGTCGCCATAGCCTGTGGAACAACCATTGAGTACCTGTCGCACTAGTTAGTTACTCAATGTTAGATACGATATGTAACTCTATCTATTACAGTATTTTCCTTATTAGGTATTCCTTTTTTTTTTCAATGATCATGCAAGACAAACAACCTGTTATATAATGGTCTCCCTTGAATATTATAATATATGTTATTATGTTTACAATCATGTATGACTCATTCACAGGATACAATTAGTTAACTACTTTGTTTATTTACCATTGGACTATGATTGTTTACAGTTCATTTTATTAGTTAAGTACTTTGTTATTATGTACCATATTCTTATTAGTTAAGAACATTAGTTATCTTGTTTCCTGTTTACCTCATTATCGATACTTATGTTTAGTGATCCCACGCCTTTCTTATTATATAAACGTAGCACATAAGAAATACGAAGACTACTATTTCTGATCTCCAACTCAATACATCTCTGTGTCCATTCTTATCATTAGTTTAGTTATAATATTGTGTTAAATAAAATAAAATTATTTTTTAAAGTCAGTTTGCCATCTATTACATAACAAATTTGGCGCAGTCGGTAGGATAGCCTAGGGCAGTCAGACAGGGATAACGTACCTGTTAGGTCGTGTGTGTGACCGTGTGTAAACAGTGCGGTACCTGAAGGGTTTTAAATTCCCTGCCGAACCAACATGTCTATCCGCATTTTTATTGTGTTACTGTGGTAAGTGGTCAAACTGATATGTTCTAAATCCTCCTATTTCTCATATCATATCCAATTTCTACTATATCCAATTTCTCCCAAATCCAATTTCTATTTTATTTATATATAGTCCTAATATCAATCCTTATTTAGTTAAGAATTATTTTTAAACTAATCATGATGTCTCAATCAGATATAAAAATCACTCCAGCAAGCAAAAGTTTAGAAATAAGCATAGACACTTTAATCAAATTAATTCCAGATTTTGATACGGCTCAGCCTGCACAAGTTTACCGATTCATTAGATCGTGTGATTCAGCTTTCCAAGTTGCATCCGTTCACCAACAATCAATCTTGTTAACGTTTGCTTTGAACAAAATTCTAGGGCCTGGAGCATCCGATGTACATTTGAAAAATTTCTTTACTTGGACTGATCTTAAAACGTTTCTTATTCAGAAATTCTCTCAAACTAAAACTTTACCACATCAATTTTTAGAGCTCCAGTCAATGTTTCAGAAACCTAACGAGTCTATCACAGAATATTACCTTAGAGTCGACCTGAGTAGAAGTAAAATATTAGAAAAACTAGCCGCCGAAGTAAGCGACATCACGTTAGAAGGTCGCAAGGCGAATACAGAGGAGACCGCATTAAACGTTTTTGTCAACGGAATTAGCTCAGATATAGGTACCATGCTACGCGTCCATTCTTTCAAACAGTTGCGTGACGCAGGCAATTTTGCTATTCAGGAAGAGAAAATTCGTAACATGAATTCTGCTAGACAACGGCTCTATAAAAATGCAATATCCTCTCCTATCACTCAACCTCGCAGACCTATTGTAAATCAATTTCAACGCCAGCATCCAAGTAGTTCTCAAAGCTATAATCCAAAATTTTGCAATTATTGTAAGAACCCAGGTCATGAAATATCTGAATGTAGGAAAAGAGCTTATAACAATAATCGTTTTAAACAACATATACCAAATGCAGGACAAGCACACGTAAATAATTTAAACTCACAAGCGGCCGAAGGCCAGAGCAAACCTTCGGAAACCGCTTCAGTCCATTGCTCAACCATCCCGGGAAAAATACCCAATTTCACGAACCAATATCTGGAGACCGATTTAGACACGCTACAATTACAATAGCGAACTCGTCAAAACATATTCAACCTTATAGCAAAGTAGATAGTAATATATTAAATCCAGTCCATCGGGGACAATATCGTGATGCTTGCACTCAAACTCATACAATAGATACTAAATCAACTCAGACTCAATCAAGTTCTAAATCAAATCCTAATTCTAAATCAAATCCTAGTTCTAAATCAAATCCTAATTCCAAATCTACTAAATCTACTAATTCTACTAAATCTACTAATTCTACTAATTCTACTAATTCAACTCATCTATTACCATTTCAACACTAAACGTACCTCCTGAGAATCTCTTACACTGTAAATTCCACGTAGAAGGTAAGCCAGTAATCTTGCTAATTGACACAGGGGCTGCCATATCTGTCCTTAACAAAGAAAGTATTGGTAACGCTCCTCTAGATCAATCGAGTATCGTGTCAATCGTAGGTATATCAGGCAATCAATCTTCCATTCAGAGCTTCGGTAAAGCCCAAGTTTCTCTAGATCATTTTCCTAAATTCAATTTCCACGTTGCAAATCTTAATATCAAAGCCGACGGTATTCTAGGCAACGATTTCATGAGCCAATTCAATGTCAATATATATGTACAATCAAAAACTATGCGTATTCGAGATCGTACCTACAAATTATTCTTATTTGGAGAGAATTCGACAGAACCTATAGATAACAAACAATTCGTAGGTCAACGTTCAGAAACCGTTATCGCATGTTATACTAACGATATTCAAAACGGTCCTGCCATGATCGAGAAACAAATCATCAATGATAACATAACTATCCCTAATGCGCTAGTAACAGTGAAAGATAATATATTCTTAATTACTTGTGTCAATTCCGGTAGCGAAGATAAGTTATTTTCAATGCCTAAAGTCCAAGCAACTTCGTTATTAACAGTCAATGAAACCGTAGAAAACATTCCAATTAACTTAACTAACTCGCAATATGTTCAGAACAGAATAGATAAACTTATTAGAATAGAACACCTCAATGATGAAGAAAGACAATCCCTTAATAACATTGTTACAAAGTTTTCAGACATTTTTATTACAGAAGACGAACCTTTGACATTCACTAACCATACAAAACATACTATTCCTACTACAACAGACACACCTATTAACACAAAAACTTATCGGTTCCCATATGTACATCAACAAGAAGTAAAATCACAAGTACAAAAAATGCTAGAACAAAATATTATTCAACCTAGTACATCTCCTTGGAGTAGCCCCATTTGGGTAGTTCCTAAAAAGCTAGACGCATCAGGAAAACAGAAATGGCGCGTTGTTATAGACTATCGTAAACTCAATGAAGTAACTATAGGCGACAGTTATCCATTACCTAATATAACAGACATCCTAGATAAGCTAGGCCATTCAGTATATTTTACTACCTTAGATCTAGCCTCCGGGTTTCACCAAATCGAACTTAATCCTAAAGATATCCCAAAAACAGCTTTTAATACACCGTATGGACATTACGAGTTCCTCAGAATGCCATTTGGTCTGAAAAATGCACCTGCTACATTCCAACGTGCTATGGACAACGTCCTACATGGTTTACAAGGAGAACGTTGCTTTGTGTATTTAGATGATATTGTTGTATTTGCGTCCAGTCTCCAAGAACACGAGCAAAAGCTCACTGAAGTTTTTAACCAACTTAGAAAATACGGTCTGAAAATTCAACCTGATAAATGCGAATTTATGCGCAAGGAAGTAGCATACCTAGGTCATATTATTTCCAATGAAGGTGTTAAGCCAAACCCTGAAAAAGTCAGAGCAGTTAAAGAATTTCCTATTCCTAAATCCTGTAAAGATATTAAATCATTCTTAGGCTTAGCAGGCTATTACCGTAGATTCATTGCCAATTTCAGTAAAATTACAAAACCTTTAACTAGTCTCTTAAAGAAAGATGTTCCTTTTAATTGGGGTATAGAGCAACAACAAGCTTTCGATACTTGTAAGAATATCTTAACTACAACTCCACTTTTACAATATCCTGATTTTAACAAAGAATTTGTCTTGACTACCGATGCTTCTATTCATGCTATTGGTGCAATACTATCTCAAGGAGAAATAGGCAAAGATTTACCTATCGCATATGCGTCGCGAACTCTCAACAAAGCTGAAACGAATTATTCAACAATTGAACGTGAACTGCTAGCAATAGTGTGGGCAGTAAAACACTTTCGCCCATATTTGTTTGGAAGAAAATTTAAAATCGTCACTGATCATAAGCCTCTTACATGGTTATTCTCTATCAAAGATCCTGGTAGTCGCCTTGTCCGGTGGAGACTAAAATTAGAAGAATATGATTACGAAATAATATATAAAGCAGGTAAATCTAACACAAACGCTGATGCACTATCACGTCCTCCTATCATGAATTCTAATATCATAGATTTAACTTCCGATGACTCAATATCCTCAGAAACTAATGATTATTTACAGCTAAATTATGAACATTTCCTTTCACAAGAGCGTTCCTTCGACTACCTTAAACTTAAAGTTGTACCAGATAGACTTCTTGACTCTCGACATAAACACATATTAATTCCTACTTCATGTCAATTTTCCAATCATAATAATATTTTTAATGAAGCTATAGAATCATGTTCGCAAACCGAACCTTATTTAGAAAAAACCAAATCCCTCTACGATGTAGATCTCCTAATTTCTAACGATAAACAAAATCTATTCTTTTGTTGTACTAGACCTACACATTTTGACCCTTGGGATTCTGAAAGTTATTTTAAATCTCTTCTATCCTGTTTACAACAAAATGAAGTAAATCATTTATACGTGCCGGATCTTAAAAACGATCCAACTTGCAAATTAAAGGGTAACGAACAATTAAAAATCACTTCATATCTAGCTGAACTATATGACTGTAACATAACTATTTGTGAAAATAGAATTAAATATCCAAGTCCAGAAGAAATCCCTAATATCTTAAAAACCTATCATGATCAACCACTTTCAGGACACCGAGGTATAGTAGAAACCACTAGAAAAATACGTGAAGAATATTTTTGGAAAGGTATGAACGATGTAATTAAAAACTACGTAGAGTCATGTATCACTTGCCAAAGAAATAAAATTCAAAGAAAAACCTTTCAAGCTCCTATGGTTATCACATCTCAATCTACTGAACCTTTCGAAAGAGTCTCTATGGACTTAGTATCATATTCTGAAGTTAGCGATAATAATAATAAATACGTTCTAACGCTTCAAGACGAGTTGACTAGATATGTTCAAGCGTATCCCATCCCTGACAAAGAAGCTATTATAGTCGCATCACAATTAATCAAATTTTGCCAACACTTTGGTGTTCCTAAACGATTCCATTCCGACCAAGGCAAAGAATTCATGAATGGCGTTATGAAACAATTAATTAAGTTCCTAGGTTCTAGTCAAACATTTAACACAGCATACCACCCTCAGACAAACGGTGCTCTCGAACGTTTTCATGCTACACTTCGTGATCACATACGCATGTATCACGACCGCCGCCTCAAAAATTGGGACCAAATAATTCCGTTTGCTATTATGTGTCACAATACTTCTGTTAATAGTTCTACAGGATATACACCCTATGAATTACTTTTCGGTTATAAACCTCGTCCATTTTATTCATTAAAAGTTATTCCTGATTACACAGCATCTGACTATATCAAAGATCTAAACGAACGCCTTAGAATAGCTAGAGACTCTGCACTACGAAATGTCGAAATAATGAAAGAAAAAGCTAAAGAAAGATACGATACCCAAATAAAAAATATTTCAGATTTCTCCTTAGGTGATAAGGTCATGTTACGAGTACCAACACCAAATAACTTAGATGCAAAATGGGACGGTCCTTATGAAATAGTTCGTGTCGGATTTAATGAAAATTACTTAATCCGAAAGGCCGGTAAAAATCAATTAGTACACGCAAACCGTCTAAGACCTTTTAACGTAAATTAGATTCTAATAATCTTAGGTTAACTTATTCATATTTTATTTTAATCAATTATCCTTTAATTACAGGGTCTGTCGTTATACAACAACCCACTCCTTATTCTTTACTAATATTTTTAATGATTCTAACTATATTTATAATTGTAATTGGTACTCCAGATGCACTAGATTCGAAAACCTATGACTAATGTATCGACAAACTTGAAAGGCAAGAACTTCATTTAACAGACCTCATGCAAAATCAAAAATATCCTTCAATCATAACTCTTAATAAATCACTTGAACAATTATTAATCTCCAATAAAATTCATTTCATTTCTTTTACCTTACTAGATTCCTCCACTCTTTCAGCATATGTATATTTCAATCGACTAGTATATGTTTTAGAATTCCCTTAGTTCAAAATAATCCCTTAACTTTGTATCATCTATATTCAACCCCTATTCAACACCCCAATTCCTCATTCCACACCACTATCATCCCTGAACATATCTACCTGGCCACTAATCCTAGTGAGCAATATTGTGTATCGACAAGTTCGGTGGAAAACTGCATCATCTTCGCATCAAGAACACGGGTGTGCAAAGACCTCATGATCTACGACGCTTCAGCGCGTCCCATCTGCGAATTAGAAGTACTGTTCAGCAAATCATCGACTATCCCAGCAACCTGTACTACGACCCATTGGGCCGAAACACTTGGCTTTATATCCTGAATAATGAAACAAGCTGCGTTCTTCAGTGTAACAACGAAATAACGAACTACAAATTACAAGGCTCAGGAATTCTTACTCTGCCTCAAGCTTGCAAATTGTATACTGGATACAGCACTCTATCAGCATTTCACACAACAGAAGAAAATATTACTTTCCCAATCATCATTCCTGATATTAAAACCGAAGATTGCTTCAAGAGTTATAAGAATGAAGAATCTCAAAAGCTGATTCCTATTGCTATAAATGAAATGCCACTAGATGCCTTGAAAAGTATCAAATCACACCTGGAAAAATATTCAGACGACCTGAAAATTATGAAGAATTCTAAAAATCAATCTTTTATGGGAAAAAATCGCTCAAGTTTCTCATGGATTTATCTCTCTATTGGCATGGTAATGCTAATATACTTCACAATCAAGATCTGCAACCGCTGTCCAAATGGTTTCATTCGTCGCAACAATATAAATGACAGAAACTGCATTCAAATCTTTAATAATTGTTTCGACAACTCTTCACGACGCCGAACTACACAAGTAGCTATCCCGTTAAGAAATCTGCAACATCCTACTTCATGCATCTCCGAAGACGAAGACGACATCGATCCGCCATCATCTCAAACTCAAAGATCGGACGCTAACGCCCAATCTTTATTCTAAGGGGGGAGGTGTTATATAATGGTCTCCCTTGAATATTATAATATATGTTATTATGTTTACAATCATGTATGACTCATTCACAGGATACAATTAGTTAACTACTTTGTTTATTTACCATTGGACTATGATTGTTTACAGTTCATTTTATTAGTTAAGTACTTTGTTATTATGTACCATATTCTTATTAGTTAAGAACATTAGTTATCTTGTTTCCTGTTTACCTCATTATCGATACTTATGTTTAGTGATCCCACGCCTTTCTTATTATATAAACGTAGCACATAAGAAATACGAAGACTACTATTTCTGATCTCCAACTCAATACATCTCTGTGTCCATTCTTATCATTAGTTTAGTTATAATATTGTGTTAAATAAAATAAAATTATTTTTTAAAGTCAGTTTGCCATCTATTACATAACAAACCTAATGATTGGCTTTATTTGATCTTCTACCATTATAAATCTTTTTTTTATCTTTCTTTAGAAAACATCACTACAAAATAATATGTACACAGCCAGGTCATGAGAAAGTAAAGTTTATGTCAACAGTTGACAGTGCGCACAAAATTCGTTCACTTACCATTCAGAGAGTCACTCAACTGACAGTGTACGTTAACGAAACCAGGTCGAGAAGACGAAGCCTACTTGTCTCCGATTCCCACGAACTGATACTATTGAACAAATGCTGCTGAAACTCGGAAAATACTTGTGTACTTGTATCAAAGGGAAAAATTATGCGAAATAAGCAATTTTTCATACCCAGGCTATTGTTTATTATTATATCGCCTTCAGATCCAAAGGAAAAAGTATTTGAACTATGATTTGTCAAAACTGCTAAAGGGTATCAGTTCCTCGATAGCGCTGAATGGGTTCATTAATAAAATCGTTAATATTTATAACACGCTCAGCATAACACACGTGATCAATATGCTGACCAAGGAAACGAAATGACTGCATCCGAATATGCAAGTATATCCGTTACCAATATAATGTGGAACAAGCGTGTTTGTTTACGCTCAATGTTCCGAATAACGACCATGAGATGTTATTTTATAGGCAGTTCCTATACTTTGTTCTTCTTATAACGCAACATCACTAGTAACAATCTAACAATAAGCCATTACATTGTTAGGATAATGTTAGACTGAGAAACTATTGAAATCATACTTACGCAACGTTCTACGTTTGGATAAGAAAAGGGTTTTCACGATCGTGGCTCCAAGCTATCAGTGCATAATGTTAATTGTACAGGAAATATGATTTATTGTAACATTCAACGTTCAGTCCTCAGTGAGGTGGTGAAATATAATGTGCTTCATGTGAAGGCTATTGTTTCTATTCCGTCGTAATGTTCACCGAAGCGCGACTAAAGACCTCGAGGCCTAAGGCGTTTGTGACTCAGTACCAGCATTTATATGGCTGTACAACACAAAACGCTACTTTTTATAACGGTTTTTTGTTTTAGTGTTATCACGGGAACCTTCCGTGAGTCATTGATAAATCTTTTTAATTGAGAAACTCATAGAAGATTGTATTTTCCTGCCATTGAAAAGCAAACCTTGAAATCCGTTTTCAGAAAAAGTATAGACTCCTGTTTAAATTTTTATATCTTATGTTTATGTTAAAAATAAACATTGATTATTGCAAAATGTTACGTCATATCAGAATGAAATGAATATTGCAGTATGAAAAGTTCGCAACGAATTTTATGAAGCATTGTTCGGAACCAACAACGCACCACAAACTCGTTCTCTTGGATCGAATTTCATCAGAGCATCTAAGCCGCGACACATTCTACCTTCCTCTAAAGATAATACAGAACTTGATTGTACTTGAAGTATTAGGAACGAATAGGCCGGAAACTTTTAGTGAGGAAATACATTTCCTGGTTGTAAATCTTACAAAAAAATTATAAAGGCTTAAATTTTTTGATGAACATTTATTTCTCAATGTGGATTCTTAGTGGGTTCTGGATGAAATAAAAGAGAGATATAGTGCATCCTGGATTATCAAGATTTTAATAATGAAGATCACCTAATTTTATTTTTCTTCTTGGCGATTTAATCCAACAAGTTATTTATTCTATTTATGAGGAAAACGCTTACAGAAGCTTAAGCGTGGCTTTACGGCTGTACGATAATCTCCGCGAAATCTTATCAAAACAAATCTGCTGCCGTTCAATTTCATTTCCCCGGCGATATTGGAGTGATACGATATTGCGGGTCAATTGATTACACGTTTAGATTGAAAAATGTTTTACGCGTTTTGTAAAACAAAATGTAAGTTATTTGATTTTGTTGTAAAGCTATGGAAAAAAGAACCGAACATAAGAACAGAAATGGGTGGGTTAACCTTAAGACTAAAATTATATAATATACCATCCCGCCTGTATTCCCCGAAGGGTTAAGCAGAAGTGTACTAATGTACACCCACGCTTCGCCGGTATGTTAAGGTCCCATGTAATAGGGGGCGAGCCTATTGCCATTAACTGTGCACAAATCCAGACTCCGAGCTGCTACAGAGAATTTCATAGAATACCTCAATAACACTTTTCTAGACCTCGGAATCGAACCCAGGACCTCTAGAGTAGCTTTCGCGCTTGGGACCACTAGACTAACGAGGCAGTCATAAAATTATACATACTTGTAATAATACTTAAATAGTTTTTAGTGGATACGTGTCTTCGGGTTATTCCAAAATGAATGTATGTATTTGATGTGTAGTGCTTAACGCTGATTTATGTTTTGAACAGTTACTCATCATTAGTGCATTATACACTGAGTAGGGCCATGAATGAAGTCATCCATACCTTTGGCGTAAAGGCTCGAAGCCTTTGATATTTTCTAACAGATCATACACACATCTTACCATCATCATCAGTTCTATGCTGTCCACTGCTAGACCAAGACCTTCCCATGCAAGCCGGGCTACCATTAACCGTTTCTTCCCTATCACCTTTACCATGTCATAGTAGCATTTATTCTTCATAGAATGAACAGCAAACTATACTCCATCGGTCATTCCGTATTGTTACTATTGAACACCTTTCTAACCAGCTCGCCGTCACTAACGTGATCGTAAAATGGAAAATGGTGAAAAAAGACTATTTTGGTTTTACGATCGGTGTAATGGAGTGGAGCGGTACATAGTTCACTGCCCATAATTATACCTACCTGTTTTACGTTTGCCTTTTACAACTCCTGTGGGGACGTGTGGTAATGGAAATTTGTTTTTACTTTTCCTATCGCCATTTGCAGTACCTATACTCAATAAATTTAATACATCCAAAATTTTTTGCAGGATAACGAATGTATTATGATATTAATTATGGACCCTGTAGGGCCCGGCAATGTCGCGCTGGACATTTATTTATCTTCTTAATGTTATCATCATTCTTCTAGCCTTTTCCAATTATGTTGGAATCGGCTTTTAGTCTAACCAGATATCATTTCAGCCTTAACAAGAAAGAAATGAAATCATATTGGGAGCAAAGCTTTTGCATGAAAATTTCTCTTCTACAACACTTTTAAATAACGATGACGTGATAATAATTGATTATGAAGCTGTAGTGCAGAGAGGAAAGGAAATTCACTTACCTAACGAAAATAATAACGCTTGAAAACTATAATAATGACTAAGGTTGTGTAATAGTTATGTATATTTTAAGTAACGATGCTGTACGTCACGGTGTCCGAGTGTTGGCATATACGAATCATAACGTGAGTCATTGTCGACCTTTCCTGCGTCTAAATTCGCGCTGCCAACGACCGATGCGGTGCAAGCGCAAGGATCCATGCCGCTCCTTAATTGATCATTAAGATCGCATTAATTTAGCTTGGTTATGTTACCACATTTTACTTTCGTTTTCTCTTTTAGGTGTGTTTTTAAAATAATTACTAAACAATTTTGTTTCCTCTAAAATTTTATTCATAAATTCCATTCGCAAGACGTTTGTTTTACAATATCTAACTCAATGTTTTGTAATCAATTGTAATGTACAGAAGCATTTTAATTTTAAATATTTTCTAACTCCCAATTTCGTTACGACCTCGTGGAAAGGTCATAGTGTTTGCCCTAAATGCTAATCCATTTACCTTTACTGTCAAGGCAGTTTCGTAAGCACCTATATCATCTTTAAATTTGTTACTATAAACGGTAGAAATTGTTTTTTTTTTAATCTTGTCCATCATGTTTTGATTAAGTGTAATCATAGTGTGGATCTTCGTGGAGTATCGGCACGCCTTGTGCCACTTAGTGTAAGGTCGGCTCTCAACATCGGACGGCCAACCAAATCGGACGTGCGTGTGTTGAATTCTAAATTATCGGGTTTGTTTATTTATGCCGTTCTTGTACACCATTCACTCACGGCTTTCATATGATGCGGCGAAAAGCACGTGACTCCAACATTTCTAAAAAGTTTTTGTTGTCCGAAACTAAATTGTTGATATTGAGAGGAATACAAAAACATGTAAAAAAATAAGCGGTGCTGTTATTTCAACAGACAATAAGTGTTGCGTTAACAATCACCTTGAGAAACTTTGCTATAACTTTTTATATTTTTGGCTAGTAATTAAATATTTTTTGACACGCTTGTCTATTGTGCGATGTCTCCGGCACTAGCGTGTCTGACGCGTTCTATTAAATACTTCACTGTCGTATCCATGTCGTATCATTGTCTTCATTCGTAGACAGTGTGGCTCTTTATACTCCGTTAAGGCAACACAATGCCTTGTTTTACTATTTACTTGGGTGCACGGATGTCCCATGCACTCTGTTCCTAAATATAACAAACAAAAGAACGAACTGAATCACATAACTTCAAAGAATGCTTGTGTTCATACATCATGTTTATATTTACGTGTTAGCAAATGTGTGTAGTCTAGTTTTAGGGATGAGCGATACTCCAATTAGACTGTTCTGATAAATTGAACCGTTCGTGTTGAATCACCCTGCGGATTGATCGATGGTCTGTGTAAACACACACCTTGGCGCTACCGCGGCCGTTGACTCGCATGGTTTGGGGTCTGATTTCCTATATCATTGGCGTGGGTGGGTGAAGTTTTTACATGAGCCTACGCAATACCCGACGAGTATTTATGTTTCGTTTATATACTGGCGGACTTTCGGTTCTTTCAATTTATCGACGACATATAACCCAAACATTTCTAATTACTTAATCTACATAAATTAAACAGAATAGCAAAAATTTTTGTCGCCATTACCCGTTTACCTTGTAAGTACATATTTCAGCATTTGATGAATATGGAACATTAAAATGGAATAAATACCATTGAGTCAGCGCACCAGATAGATACAATTATGTGATTACCGAACTGTTACTGAAATAGCCACCTGATTCATATTCCAAATTGTATCATTTACTGAACGCAAACCGGAGCAAAATGATCACTTGATCAGTGATTTGCTTCAATAATAAAGACGCGTGAGTGATGGGATAATGTGCTTTATACCCTGCCCACGCGCATAATCTGTTAGATACGATAACGTCCTTTGATGGTTCAGCCTCGTTTATATCAAACTTCGTATTATGAAGTATCTCTTTGAAAAGCAAATAAAGCATAATGATTATTTGATCACCTGCCAGGCTTGTCATTGCATAATATACTAATATGTATGTTTCGACATTGATCAATGTAGTTTAGTTCAACTTTCAGGTCATACCCTTGGCGCTTTAGACAATCAAGCCTGCCAAAAATATCGATTGAACTGCACCTGATTGGACTCCAATTTCGACATTATCTGACAGACAAATTTCGATGTCCTTTCCTTTTTTTAAATACATTTCTCCACACAAAGATTTTCTCCGATTGTAACGCGGCTAAGTCATGATAGGCTTCTGTTTTTGTAACTTTTACCTTATAATTTTCACTGTTTTACTATTTATTATACTTATGACTTTATTATTCTGTACCAAAATTTGCATGCCGAAAAATTGTATATGGCAATTCTTATACAAATGTATAGGTATCCCAACACCATAATGTACCTACCCATATTACGCAATTATAATATTGATATCTTCACTTGCGTAACAGCATTTGCAGCAGGCGCTACTCTAGTTCTTGGCTTCGATTCCCAGGTTGAGCTGTGTTAGGTTAGGTTTGTGTTTGTTTTTTAGATGTGAATGGCAATAGGCTCGCCTCCTATTACATGGAACCTAAACATAAATTAAGTACACCTCTGCCTAATCCGTCGGGGAATTGCGGGCGTGCTGGAATGCCTTTTTTAATTTTGATTACACATTCCGTTGTCCAGTAGATAAGCATTTTGGCGAGGTATCTATAGCAAACACTGATGATTCACGTGGTGCCATGTTTGTTTACTAATAGCCCCGCAGATCGCAGCCAGCGATGTGATTCAACAATAATGTATAGCTTGTTTTCCAGTATACAATGCATACCAAGTAGATACATTGCATACATCATTCGTACTAAATCGATTTCGAAGGAAACAATGATATTGTAGGGGTCAATCGCAAAGTCGAAGCACATTGTCACCTTGCACCTAAGTATGTCCACAATATAATGCACAAACTATCTAGACCAAAAAAAAACGCGTGTATTTAGTAGAATTCGCGCGTCAGTTTGCCAACTAAAATAAGAACTACTACAACTAGGTACTAAAAAATTTGACGCTTCGCTTCGACTCGCTAGAATAAATTGACCCTTAGTTCTTCATGCAAGTATCACAATCGCTGAACGATTCAGTTCATTAACGACTGACGCAAGCAGAAATAATATATCACCTGTCTCAATATTCCCTGTATGTATATGAAGTGATCATCCCAAATACATCGCGAAGGTTGTATAAGGACTTATAGTTTCCATGGTTTTGTAGTCTCTACTTCGCATCGCAATAATATCAACACAATAAGTACTTGTGAATTAAAAGCAATGTAAGTTATGGTTACAAGATAATCAACATTATCTACCGCTATCAATTCTTATCATTCATTGCAAAAGTAAACGGCAGGTTGCTAAATACCAACACAATCAATAAAATCCGTTATACACGTGCCAATAGGTATATCTACTCTGTACATATTCAATTAAAGAACTATTAACTTACTGTTGTCATTGTATATTGTACAAACAAAATTACATTAGAAAAGTAAACAATAGATAAATGACTACCTACAGTCAATAAATCTATTCCGTTTATTGTTCCTAATACTTGCAAGTCTGACCTTCGCGATACTATCTATTCTAGTCGAACCAGCTCCCGACTGGTCTAACCACTATTGTTTGTCATTGATATCCTAGAACGCAGACCAGTATTCAACCTGTCGCTTTGTTGTGTGTTGTACTGTACCTCAAATCATACGTTCCAGTGATAACCCTGTTACGTATGAAATATGAACAGGTGGTGCTATAATCATGACCAGATATTTATAGGTGTTGAATGAAACAGAGGTTTTAATACACACAATTCGATTTTGAAAATAAGTCATCCTTTCATTTAATAACCTGTTTTGATGAATTCCAGCAGGAGAATATAGGAAGGAACACAGACAGGACCCGTTATTTGTCTGTAATCGTGTCTAAATAATAATAAACTAACCCTCAGATAACAACTTTCGATAATAAGAAAACGAAACACACAGTACAGCGTGTGGTAACGCTTCTTGGGTATTTGTTAACTAAATTCAGTACTAGGTTATGTTAATTAATCAGATGTGGTTAATTGATCAGAAAAAGATACAAGTAAAGGAGTAACATCTGCCTATGTTACAACAATAAGCAATTAACGTAATTGCATTTAAAAATACGACTGCAAGTGAAAAATGCGTCATTACGGTTATCAACTCTGTTTCCAGTGTATAAATGCACGCCGCTACGATATTTATCTTAATTGTTGAGTCATTTCGCTTAAACAAGAAAAAAAACTCATTTCACATCATTATCTTTGCTTTTAAGTGAAGCTTTTAAGTACTTCTAACAGGCTGTTTAAGATTCTTGTTTACTTGCCCCAGCTCTGTTGTGCAAGTCCAAATAAGAATGTTGGCTGCAATTCTTGTATAATGCATAAACCGTAAGGCGCACCTTTATTGATAGCTAACTTAGATACTAGTATTATGTTAACGGTTGTCAGAAGACTTCCGCTACATCGAGTAGAACAACCTGCTGTTTGACGACCTTGTAAGGAGACTGGGATTGCGATACCGACATAAAGCACGATGTCTATTAAAGGAGTATTGATATTGCATTCACCACAGAACACCTTGAAGTCCTCTATCCTACAAAGAACACACCTGTCGGCGCAGTAGTGGTGGCCAAAACTGGTTTAACTGCATTGCAAAAAGGGGGCGTGTGCCAAACTGCCGATTGTTTAGGGAGCATTCGATGGCTCATGATGTCATCAACGTTCAAGAGCACACTGGCAATTGTCAAAATAGCTAGGTTAAATCGGCAGCTGTCTATAACATTTCTATATAACTTATAAAGACGGGTCTTTGGAAATGATCCGAGTGTTGTAAAAAATAGAGACGTGCAGCTGCGAATGCGACGGTTTTCAATTGTGGCGGCACGCGCCCAACTTGGGGCCGGGCTCTAGATAATACGAACAAAAATGAATCTTGTTGCGATCCGTTTACGAAAAAACAACTAGCAGAAATTGGGCATTTGACAGTTGGATTTTTTTTTTCACTTAGAACTTTAATGAAAGGATTTGTGCGTTCCAATATTTTTTTAATCATAGCTCCTTCAGATGTATCGACCAGACTTAACATGTGTGTCCTAATGTGAAAAAATTCGTCTTCATCTTCGCCCACAGAAAGTGGTTACTTTAAAACCGGAATCTAACAGCATCCTTTGCAAAAACTTGCATATCTGTTGGTTTGGGAATTGAAGTTCTATTCAATCAATGACGGTAAGCAGTTTCATAAGGAGGAAAGATCTTATCCCTCGAAATATTCGGATTTATACATTATATCCATCCAAATTTGTGTGTAATATTAACGGGAGGTATCGAAGTACTGATCATAGAAAAGTCGACAAACAATGCACGCAGCAAGTGTACGTTGTACAAACATGGTGAAAAACACGAGGACTGGATTGTAGGGCCGTGGGTGGACTGGTCCCACGAGGCCATCCGTTTTTCTAACGCCTTCTTACGCTAACTGTACTCAATACGCTGGCAAGTTGACAAATTCAATAACTACTACACGTAGTTTCATAGTCCCCATGCATTGGTTCAGTGGTTATTTATATGTTAGGTTTAAGATTTGAAACGCCTTTTTTTATAATAAGGAAAGCACTAACACTTTCTATTATTTTGTAACTTTTATAAGTATATCAACAATGAGAATTCCATAAGTAGGTACAGTGCTAAGGCAAGAGATGTGATAGATATTAATAAATTACATAATTTCATTCACATCTATTAGCGTGTCGAACTACATCTTATCTGATTTTCAAAACGAAACTTGTGTTCCTATTTTGCGATTTGGACATTCGAATGTTAATGACTAAAATAAGCTTTAACCTACACCATAACGGGAGTCACGGGCGACGTATGATAATAATACTTTCTTCCGGTCATAATAAATATTATCATGTAGGCATCTTAACTGGTATTGAATTCAAATTATATGGGAGACACGTGGGTGATACGGCGGCGCCGGCGCCGGTATCCGAAGTACAAGCTTAGAGAAATAGGAACCATATAACGGTAATTGTTCAATTTATGCCCTATCATGTTTGGCTTATGGATTCTTGATGGTGTATTTATTCCACCTGACGAAACATCCCACAGAAGGAAATATCTTATATCATATTAGGATTTTTTGGCAATCATGGTTGGTTTACTAAGAAGTTATCAAATAAAGCGAGACGATACTTTTGGATGGATCATTAGGTATAGGTAAACCTGAGGCACTTGGACCTGTCGTTTCCGAAGCCACGATGTCGTGGTTAGTTTCCTAAGAAATTATCGAATAAACCGCTACTATACTTTTGGATGAATCGTTATATGCATCATGTTTTACCCAGTTTACGTCTGCTATTTTCGTATGAATATTAATGTCGAATGTGTGCACAGCGAAATTGAAACCAAGCCAATTAAGGATCATCTGGTATCAGGCTATGCACTCACAGTATAATGTAAACACGTCAGTGTGTTGAAAGTTGCTGATATTTTCTTTGGTCCATATTAATGTACGTTTAATGAATTGCTTGATGCTGTTCATTGAGTATAAAACCGCAAGTTCTGCTCATTGGCGATCAAATAACGTTGTGAAGAAAGTTTGCATGAATGAATCTGATGCTTGAATGTTGGACATTACAGGAACCGGTGCTTGCTATGAGGTTACACTTGATTCACAAGATCTGCGTGGGATAATTAAATTTCACTGCGTTGGTTTCGATTGATTAATTCAAAAGATGTATTACAATTATTGTATACTAGAGGACCCGAATTGTCCTGCCCGAATTTGATCGCAATGACATCTAACGGGTCCAATTGTAAATTTAGACCACCCCTGTATTATAGCGAATAAAACCAAAAAATATTCAAATCGGTGCAACTGTTTTTTAGATTTAGCTGACTAACGGACAGCAGTTGATTTGAATATATGTATAAGAAAATGTGTGCAAAGAACAGAACACGTCTCTAGTTGAAAAGATTCACTGTTAGGCAGGTTTATGTTACCGTTTCAATATCTGCGTGTAGCATATAAAAACACGAAAATAAATTAAATGAAGCGGTTCAATCTCTCAATAAATAATAACAGTACACTAATGAGCCTAAAAAGAAACGTAAAGCTAATTGAAGCAGCCTCTTACGGCATCTCATCTTAACGATTGCCGTTTACCTTACCTCCGAAACAAAACAGTGCAGTACCTTCAATAAAGTCCAACTATAGACGCATTGTACACAATAGACCGGACGCAGTGCTGCACAAATAGGTGTTTCCTTTGAACTAGTTGTTGTAACAACAACAGCTCGCCACAATTGTTAATGTAACCGCTTGCTTTCCTTCCTAGAAACTATTAAGCTCCTTTTAGTTCTCTGGGTGCTTAACACAAACTCTTTGATGAAGTTTATTTGGAAAAAATCCTTTTAAGTATAAATTAGGTGATGAAAACTTGACGAGTGACTCTTGTCTATATTTTGAATGTATCAAAGACCTTTTACCACTCTGAAGCCATTTGGGAAATTTATTTTTCCTTTTCAAAAGCTTTCAATGTCCGGCAATATGAAGGGGTGCGAGAAAGCTAATTTAATTAGCTTTCCACTCGCCACCCCTCTGCCATATTGTTATTACGATCCATTTGAAAGGGCCATCACGATATTCCATTATATTAGTGGAAAGATTACATTTTTAACTATGATTTGTCACGAATATTTTCTAAAATTTACGTCGAGCATGAATTCGTTAACGACTAAAATATTTATCGGTTGGAAGACATAAATTACAAAACGTATTTTATTCTCCACATAAAATCAATTATTTTCTTTGAACTGGCGTAATTATTTAACCTTGCGTCTGTTTATTTGATCCACAAACATGAAAACCATTTGGCATAGCTGGCACATGCAAATGTTTACAGTACATTTCATCTACATGTCTCCATACCACACACATTTATAATTTCTTTCAAACGAACATATTTTCTTCCTCCGCATATTGGCATATTACCTACACTAACATCAGTAAAATATCCGCATCCCAAATATTTTGGGTAAAAATTATTCTGTGGAGAGATTTCTTTTCTATACCAAATTACATTCCATTGTGCCACTTGTCAAGTACTTTACAATCTGAATACTAAGTGGTTGAAATTGGTTACAGGCATTCATACACTTGTTGAGGACAAATATCAATTCATTTCAACGTCTTTAAATCGGTCATCGTATAAAAGTGTCTTGTGCACGAATGAATTTCTAGCAATCTTATAACTCAATCACGTCATTCATTCAATCATACCGTGTAAGGGTAACAATCTTCTGATCTTACATCAGTGATGTTAAATCAAATACCAATCAAATTTCTCTTCATGCCTTTCATCTCGTCAGCGTATGATTTGAGTTGACGAGTGCATGCTAATTAGTTGAACGGGATAGGTTTCTTGGTCGTTGCTTATCTCCATCGGAGCGTGGCACACCACTTGATAGGCACTTTCCCTCTTTTCCGAAACATTCTATACAGGAATGCGAGCCACGTTAATTTTCTCTCGTGCTGCATTGAATTTCACGCAATGATACATTGCATTTCTTTCTCTAATCCCCTGAACGCTTCGCTTTGACTTAATTATCCATTGAATAATAGCCGTAACCGTAACATCTTCTTATTATGTGAATTACGCTGAAATTTATAACGTAAACTAAATAATTACACTTACTTCTTTCGCCCATTTAAACCGTTACCTAACTACAGTTATATAACAGAATTGAAAATAGTTTATTGAGCCTGAATTTGAGCTCGAGTCGGAAGACAATTTCTTTTGATATGATTTCAATTAAATGCGTATGTGGATTTTGAGTCTGCCTGTACGCCAATCAATATATATAAATATCAATGCCACTTTTCGTTGTAATTTTATAAGTCAAGAACGGGCTCACCTATCCATACCAAATGTTTAGGCTTTGTTCGGACTGTTTAGTAGATGGTTTATGTGAAGTTTGCACAAAATCGGTCGAACGGTTCTTCATTTATCAAATTTTTTGTAACAAATGAATTCAATAAATGACGGATCATTTTGCTAATGGGGATTTTGCTGTCAAATTTAAAAGAACACGCGGGCAACGCCGTGGCGGAAAGCTAGTACTTTATACTTATGCAAAGCCTTTAAAAAAAGCTAGCAGATATTTTAAAGGTTTATAATAAATGTTAATGCATAAATGTTTCGTGTGACCTAAATATTTTTTAGATCATAATCTTTACTTTAACGTGGTCTGATTTACCATTTACCTAGTTCGGAGCTAGATAGACCTGTCGTCTAGATCCGCGTGCGTCGCGAATGTGACGGCGTTGTGTAGGTAATATCAATAAGTTGTTCGGTTATTTCTGCGCCCCACATAGAGTCGTGATCGTGCTGCATTCCTATCTAACGCAATCGACCAGAACGCTCGCGGAAGGTCGCTGTGTACACTTTTGTCGTAAATTAGCTATGGAAATTGGTCACAACATAATACCTTAACATATTATTTCCATTTGAAGTATAGAACTGAAACATCGGGGTTTTTTAGCTTACCCATATTTCTAGAGGAATTCGTTCCAGAAGTTAAAACTAATAAAATTCTTGATTAATCATTCGATGAATAAATAAATCGAGCCCACGTGTTAAAATATAGGTTGATCAGCGGTTCGATAATTAACTAATGTTTATATTAACTGGATTCTTTAGTATATTTAAATAACACCTGTTTATCAGGTCATGGTAATAAACTGCTAAATTGAACGCAGAGCTAGTTTTCGTTGAATATCAAATGCGTTCTATTTTTTTTAGTTTTAGTTGATTTATACGTTCATGTGCACACTGGGCACGCCCCTTCGTATGTAAACTAGGATCCTTATAATTTCTTTACTTTCTCCTCTGACCCACTCTCAAGTCGCAGTACACACGAGAAATTAACTGTTGATGCATGAAATCCCATATTTATTACGCTGGCGAGATTTATTTTAATACAATATTATATCATTTCTGTATACCTAATATATGGTAGGCGTAAACGTGTTACTATTTACTACAACCTGGTATTTTCCTGAAAAATACTTTACACCGCCGACTTCCAACGGGGTTATTGGCTGGACTGAGCTGATCATTACAATATTCCAATCTTATGCCCCAAAACCAACACAATCTCCGTTTATCAGTCTAAAATAACCTACTTAATTATTTATTTCTTTTTTCCAGGCGAGCCTGAGGCAGTTGGACCTGTCGCTCCTATCCGAGCTCTGGACGCTAAGCGAAGCCATGGCGTCTTGGCGAAGGCAGCTGGAGCGAGGGCCACGTCTCCGCCCCGCACCGCCGCCACCCCCGCCGCCGCACTACCTTCGGACGTAGCCACCCTGATACGAAGTATACATCTAAATTACATAGTATACATTTGATTTCCCACCCGTCGACGGAACGCAGCGCTCGGCTAACCCCTAATGGGAATAGGGGGGACCCATTCATGTTGTTCCCCAGCATGTGTGTGCGTTACATGGACCAACAAGTCAAGTATTTGCAGAAATAAATGCACGAGTGGACTTGTGAAGAAAAAAATCAATGACATATTGGAGCCAAGAATTGTTGGTTTGAACAACAAACCTTGGTTAATATAGTAGTTGCCAGAAGAACAAGTGCTTTTTATCTATACTTTGGTGGACAAATTTCAATGAAATATTGTTAGTCATTGTACCCAAAATATGGATGGAAAAAGTTAACTGCTCTTAGGCAGCGAATCTTACATAATATTTTAGTTATTTGATGTGACAGTTCAGTGCGTGTATAACGAGTGGTATCACCAATTTTAATTATAAGGATGTTGATTGAATAGATTTCATTGTATTTATTAAGTTATAATAAAAGTCTTGTACATAAACTGTTGTTGTACCTAGTTGATTTATTTGTAATTTGATGTAATTTAAGGAACGTAATAAAGCCGGTAGGTATAGGTCCTGCGATCCTTATGACTGTCGGAAACAAGTGATACTGAGGTGTAACTCAGAAGCCTGGGTAACCTGGAGAATCTCTCGAAGGTGATAATTTAATTATTGTTTTTTTTTTATTAAAAAAAAAGTAGCGGCTTTCTGTAGTTTCTGCCTACCCCTATGGGAAAAAGGCGTGAGTGTATGTATGTATGTATGTTTATTATTTTTTAATAAAAGATTACTAGCAATGTGGTTCACACATTACTAGTATTCTTGTTAACCCCTCGTGCTAAGCTAAATGCTTGTGTTACGAGTGGGTTCACGTCGGTAGTGCGATGGGTGGGGTTCGAACCGGCAACCATATCATCGCAAGTCTGACGCCCTAGCCATTAGGCTACCGACGCTTCAATTAATAAAAATATAATCGCCATTGATTTGTTCATAACCTAGCAATGTCGTCCGACAATTCTCACTCTTCCTCTGGACAATCACTCAAAAACAAATCCATAATACAGCCCAGTGTTTTGTAACTGAATAGTGATTAATATTTACGCGCAGGAACATAATTTCAGTTACATTCTGTTGAAAATCAAAGATTGTAGGAGACAACTTAAAGAAGAGTAGTGGGAAGTAGTGTAACCACTTCTAAATATGTATAAGCAGAGGTATTTAGAAGTTGTTACTCTACTTCCCATTTGTAAAATGTGTTTCTCTGCTAATCAATGATACCTTACTATAATGTATAGTCACCTAGTGATATGACAAATGCCAAGTGCACCTCTGAATTCCGTAATCATATAATGCTTATTACATATTAAAACATTTGCAAGAATAAAAAAAAGGTTAACGATGAAGTCAGACATCCTGAAAACACTCAAACGTGAAAGAGAATGTGCCAACCCATATTAGGCTAGCGTAGCGGGGTAGTAGATGAGTTGATGAATGAAAGAAAGAAAACTTTACTGCTAACGACCCCTCTAGCAAAATTAAGGTGTAGGCAGGTGTTATTTATTTTACACTGACAACATAACTGGCATAACAGCTGAGCAACTAAATCTACGGTACTCGCGAGTGGCTAGAGGTTCAATTTCCAAGTTGAAAAATGATGTTTTTCTATGTAATTCTAAATAACAGTTTGGAGTCTGGATTTTTACCCGGTTAAGGCTCACCATCTATTGCATGAGACCTAAATGTACCGGCTAATTGTGGAGGAATAGTAAGTACCTAGCAGTAGGTAGTTGGTATGAGCCAATGATTCGGGCAATTCACAGAACTTATCGCACTACACTAGGGGGGTAAGTAATCCAATGCATGCGCTGAAGCTTCATCATCACCAGCCCATACTCGTCCACTGCTTGACGTAGGCCTCTCCTAGTGAACGCCACAGAGCCCGATCTTCGGCTTTCCTCATCCAGTCACCGCTAGCTGCCGCTGAGGCTTGTAGTTACATAATTCCTATCGTTGTTTAATTATGAGCAATATAACTCAATATATTTTTAAATATTTTACGCAGGTCGCATGAATATCTTTTTCATTTTTTCTTATGGCAACAATAAAAGTGGCAGCGGCCAGCAAAAGTTTGATTGCACAGGTGTTTGACGTTTGATTACAGTTTCGTTTGACATTGACATTTCATTCTGAACAGAACAGAAATAAACATTTCAATTCCTCACAAATGCAATCCACTCAACTTGATTTTGGGTGTCGTAGTTTATAATTCAACTTCATAATACTACTTACAACTAATAAGTAAAGTAGATAATAATTGTATGGTAATTTGTTAACTGCAACCGATGTCAGAAAGCTCATTACACGGTACACACCAAGACCCCAAGGAAGAACAACCTCCGTCCAAGATACCCGAGTCCGTAAGGGTAAGTAAGTTTGCACCGATAAATAAACAAATTCACTTCTATTATTGTCTTATATCCGTTTTTAAATTTCAGAAAATAATATCGATGGAAAAGGAAAATGAATCAAACGCTAATCGAAAATCAAGAATTGACTTGAATGCGCTTCCAACTCGTCAATATCTTGATCAGACTGTGGTGCCAATATTGTTGCAGGGTCTCTCTGCTCTAGCCAAGGAGAGACCTCCAGATCCTATCAACTACTTGGCTGCATACCTTTTGAAGAACAAGAGTACCTTTGAGAGTAACACCTCATCTAATAACAACCCGCCTCCCAATCCTCAGCCATAGTATAGGTGTGTGTGGTACAAAAAATTCAGTAATAATATGCATATTGTTATAGGTTCAACTGATTGTTCTACTAAGTTTTGTGACAAAGACTAATCTACTTTATTGAAATCTATCAATAATGAAATGTTAGTACAATATAATTTTCCTGCCTTCATATTGATAATGACTAAAATTAAAATAAGTACCCAGACATGACTATGGATCTTCCTACATATTATTCATGTTTGATCAAAATAAATATAAATCTTTGTTACAATAGATCTCAGTGAAAATGTAAAACTTAGTATTAGAAACTTGATAGCATTTTTACTAATCAATTACTTGCTCAACCCAAAATAGCTCTAAGTTATTCACATTTAATGTACCAACTAATATTAGTTTTGAAATTTATATCATATCCTGAGGGACATTTGAAGAATTAGTGTCTTGTTTTTACATTTTAACTATGCATGTTATTACATTGTATTTAACTTAGTCTTATGAAACAGCTATGTATGTACATACAAGGGCCTTAGACTATCTAAATGATAATCATTTAATGTTTTCAATGATGTCACAAGATGGATAAGTTGATTGAAGAAGTAATGTTATTTTGCTATTTAAAATAAATAATTAGACTAAACCAATTTATATTTTTTTATCTATAGCTATATTTACAGCACCTATATGTTGTAATAATCACTCAATAATCAACTACCTCACTAGTCTAGTGGGCCTAATGTGACTGCTACGCTAGAGGTTTTGGGATCGATTCCTGTGTTGAGATATGAAAATGAAATTGGGCTTCTCTATGGAACTCTCAGTAGCAACTCGTGTTTGGTTATGTGCCCAGTGAATGGCAATAGACTTGCCATATATTTCATACCATCCTGCCTCATTAGCCCTATGGGGAATACAGGCATGATGGTATGTAATCATTTTAATATCAAAAGAAACTTAAATTAGGTAATGATAAAAAAAACATGAGGTAAAAAATTAATGATTTATTTTAATTAAATGATTAGGTAAAATATACAATAATTTAAACATCTCGTACCAGAAACAAGTCAAATGGAGCTAGAGCTGAGAAATGACAAATAAAAAATCCCTGTGACAACGAACAGAAACTGCTTGTTCAAAAAATTTTTAAATAATACTTCTTATGCCTGCGGCTTACACTATCATTATAATAAAAGTGTATTGTAATTTCACTCATACTGTTATATCAATGCATTCACTCTTTTTGCTCTGTCTCCTCAAGGAATTGTTGTCTGTGCAGCAGCCAGGAGTCATTGTCATCTGCCCCCTCTTCTTCAGGTGCAATAGAAAGTGGGTCAAATTGAATCACATCAGTTACAACGCAGCTCTCATCCGTAAGGGATGGCACAGAGTCGTGGACAGGTAATGGAACCGGCTCAGGAGGTAAGAACTCTGCCATATAAGCTGTGACATTCCGTGCTCTCCATGTTGCAATCTTACCTAAAATTTAAGAAGAGAAAAATTAAAATTTAGAAGATAAACCTACTGATCAACCTGGCATTTAACAACCTTTTTAATACACTACATGGACTTCCCCTCAAAATGAGAAGAATCAGGATGAGACAAGGTACAGTCACCATCAAATATTTAATTCAATTAGGGAAAAAAAAATCTTTATCTCAAAGCAATAAAATACATGACCGCTGCTATGTGTAGACATTCTAAGACATCCTTTGTGTTGCTGAGATATGGTTTAATAAAATTTCTTTAGGTATTTGAACAGTCTGTTTATATTGTCTGCTGCTGACTATATTTTACATGGTGCTATGACCATTAGGAGCAGAGCAAAGTGGGTGAAACCGCAGGGCACAGCTAGTAAAGATATAAAATTTATGATCCCACTACTGATGATCACAACACCTAAGTTTAGTGTGAATCCAGTTTAAAGTCCAGAAAACAGTCACATTCACACACGGTCAGTCACGGTCACAGTTAGGAGTGAATGGATGAAGATGAAACTCACTCTCAGTGTAACATTCTGTGATCTTTTGGGCCACCGTTGTGATACATTCTTCAGTTTTTATTATATTTTCTTCTAATAATTTGGCCCGAATTATTTTCATACGTTTGGCTGCTTTGGTGCATCTAGATAGACTAGTATTTAACTTTCTTTTTCCCATGATAAATAACAAGTAAATAGAGAATATTAACACATCTAAGCAGGTACCTAATCAAATAATACAATTTAAATTTACATACAAACAAATAGTCTTCTAGGTCATATAACAACAATATTGTGGTTTTGCAAGAACTTAATGAACCCAAACTAGTAATAAATAAATAAATTCTTCACCACACTTAATGCGAATCGTACCACCCGGAATTCGGATAGTTCACACATTTATGCTCTCAGACGAACACCATCAACATCAATACAATTATTTTTTTAGTAATTAGTAATAGATAAGACTACGTTTATTAGTGTTTTCACTGTTTTGTTTAAGAGTACTTCAGATATTCAGATTTTAACATTTGCACTATTTTTGTTTACATTTTTACAAGACTGTTACAAGTAGAGTAGGTCAGAGGAATCTGGAAAAAGTATCGATTTATAATCGATACTTTTGTTAAGATCCCAACAAGTATTTTAGCATTCGTTAATAATTATTGTTCAAACGAAACTGAGTACGACGGACTTGATACTTTTAGCATAACGAATTAAGCATATTCTATTGTGACTATTATTGTTCTTAAATATATAAGTATAATCAGGATTCTCAATATTTATATAATAAATTTCAATCTCATTTTTAACCCAACTCTGCTTTCTTATTTAATTAAACTCGATACTCCCATGCGATGCGCAATATATTTTAAAAGATCCCACCAAAATCTTCAAATCTAATGTTTTGGGAATGTAATCATGCCAAAAATGTATATACGCACTTTCACTCGATAATTATTATCGATTAAGTTTAAAAAAAAAGTAATCTTTTTCCACATAGCCTACTTTACATTATGATTTATGACATGACAATTTGACAAGAACGAAATGACAGATGGATTAAATATATATTTTCAGATCCAAAACTATGGAGCGTAGACACTCCATATCCAAAACGATTCATTTCACTTCACTCACCTTGTCGATTTGAACTTTAACCCTCAAAATTTATATTGTTGATCTCATTAAATTAGGACGATCGTCTCTCTTTGGGCGCCAAATTCAAAATTCGCATTTGTACGTCTCTATCAGATTCTAGGTTAATAGTAATAGAAATTGCAACATCAACAACTATCAATAAATGAAAAAAAAAATGTGCCCAAGGCTATACGTGGCTATACGATCCGCCTTATCAGACTGCTTTATGTAGGATAGGTACCTAGTTTATAAACTACCTATCCTACATAAAGCAGTCTGTCAACTACCTATGAAAATTAATTTTATTTGTTTGGAATTCAAAGGACTTAAGTTTTGCTTTATAAATGGAATAGAGCTACAGGAGTTTAGATCTATGAGTATGTGTTCTGAATTCGTAAATGCAAAATGGGCATGGGTGAGCGATCAAAGGTCGAGCGCTTTCGTAGGGTACGCTGGCAAGCACATCAAGTTACCACAAAATGTCAAATTTTCTCAGTTGATTTTGAACTTTATCCTCAACACTTTAAGGTTTAAAATCATTTGGAGTAATTTGACAGTTTTGTATACCTTGACCTGCTGGCGACTGTACGAAGTTCATAGGTCATTTTGTCGTTGAGAGTCTTTTATAGTGGGTATAAGTATGACAGTCATCTAATACAGTCACTTTTTTTGTTGTGGTTTCAACCTGGGGCAGTGACGAATTTTTAAATAGGTATTTAATCATTTAGTCTTGATTTCAATTTTTCTTTTTTTTTTCGAAACTAAAGATACATTCTCCAATCTTACCTGCGGTCTCATCAAACTCTTCCAACTCCTCTTCCTCCATTCTCTCATCCTTTAATTCCTTTTCTTCTTTCTCTTCCTCGCCTTCACCGAATTCCACTAAAGCTGGATCTTTGATCAGTAAGTAAAAGCCATGCTGCATACAATTGGTATCGAATACAAAACAACCTGGACCTTTTGGCTTCCCCTTTAACCAGGAGCCATGGTAGCGGTAACGAGGGTATATAATTTGTCCTGGACCTTGTATTGTGCCTTCAACCCACGTTCCCATGAATTTGATTTGGTTTTCAGCAAAGAAATACGTCCCGAGACCGTGTCGCTTGCCTTTGAACCAAGCGCCCTCGTATATATCGCCGTTGGGATAGTAGTAAGCGCCAAACCCTTGCTTGACGTCGTGTCTCCAGTCTCCTTCGTAACGAGAACCGTCTGGGTACACCATGCGGCCTACTCCATATTTCATAGCCCTTCGCCATTCACCTAAAAGAAGAATATTTTTAAGCTGCAACTTAGAACTCAACTGGTTCCTATGTTGTTGGATATAACCATAAGGATTATTTACAAGGTGTTTCTGTTTTCTAATCTTACTTTTGAAATAGTCTCAGTAGCAGCTCGGAGTCTGGATTTGTGCCGTGTAAAATGCTCGCCCCGTATTACATGGGACTTTAACATACCAGCGAAGTGTGGGTGTACATAAGTACATCTCTACCTAACCCTTCGGGTAATACAGGCGTGGTAGTATTTCATTTATAGATATTTTTTATCCTACCAATTTATTACATTACCTAATATAGGAAATGGATGGATATGAAGCTCTAATATCTCTAGACAGAACTTCGTCTTAGAGATTCTATCGCAAGTGATGCAGTAGAGTCTGTTGGCCTTGTTAGTTGTAGCATGAGCAGAGTAGGGCTTGGGTTTACTTTTTTGGATCTAGTGTTTCCAGCCGAACTTTTAATCTTGGCATAGATGGTGGTGAGCGGTATAAGGACCTTCTTGGTGCGAGTTTCTCCCAACTTGCGCGTTAAGGACACATCTTTGTAGCGCAAGTGATGATCGCCGTGATTGTGTTAACCCTCTGCATTCTCAGAGTAGAAGATAGCTTTGGGTAACTGCAGCCAGTCATCCATGCGGAAGACGTGTCCACATCACCTGCGCTGCATGAGAAGAGCTTCCATGCCATGCGTTTCTGAACGGTCTAAAACTTCACTGCTAGGCACGCGCTCCTGCCTCTTAATCTTAAGGAGATATGGTCTCCGAGTAACAGGCTAGACCTAGTGTAGAGGCCACTAGTCTAAAGTTCCTTGTAGCCACTAGGTTAAATTAATTAAATATCAGTACTAGGATAAGGAAATAGGCAAAGGAAAAGGATGGCAATAGGCTCGCCCTCTATTAAATGGGACCTTAACATACCGGAGAAATGTGGGTGTACATTACTACACCTCTGGTCAACCCTTCGGGGAATACAGGCGTGATGGTATGTATGTATGTATGATAAGGTAATGCAAAAATTACGGTGTTTACTGGCGATAAATCATTATTATTATTAGATACGTTTCTTACTGTCCGTTTTGTTTTGTACATGTAAGTATATTACTGGTTAAGGCGCTGACAACAGCTAACAGAAATCGAAGTTTCGGTATTTTAGCCACGCCTTTCCTCCTGCTCCGAATATCTAGCGCTCCGGCACCGACGCATTCTTTCACTAACTCTCTAGTTTACCTTCATATCGAGCTCCGTTCTTAAACACGTACAAGCCTTTTCCATTTCTTTGGCCTCGGCAGTAGCATCCTGTATAGTAGTCTCCGTTTGGAAGGACTGCCCAGCCCTCTCCGTGTCTGTCGCCTTCAGCGTTTCGCTTCCCTACGTAGACCTGTTGAATATCAATATTTGATCGAAATTTGCTAGGGCGATACACTTGCGATCATATGATTGCTGGTTTGAAACCACTACCGACGTAAACCCACTCGGAATGCAAGCATTTAGCTTAGTACGAGGGGTTAACAAGTACCTATACTAGTAATGTGCAACCCAAATTGCTAGTAAACTTTCATAAAAAAGAAAAAAAAAGTTGTCTCGTATGTTAGGCGGTTAACATATTATTATACTAGCTTCCGCCCACGGCTTCGCCCGCATGGTTTGTTGATAAAAAAGTAGCCAATGTCCTTCCCCCGGCTACAGACTATCCATATCAAATTTCATCACAAACGGCTCAGCAGATTAAATTTTTTAACTACTATATGCTCCTGTAAGCTATGTTACATGATTTGTTTCGTTCAGCGAAAACATGTAGATTTTCCGAATACGAAACACGTGAGCAAGCTACGTATAATTTGGGATATATTGGCTTCCACATAAAAGGTAGATATATACTGTCGCGGACTTTTATTTAGAACTGTTTAAGACAAACAATCCCACGATACATTATCTTCATTTAACTCCAACGGTTTAGGCAGCGCACGCCAAGATAGCTCTCAGAGGGCAGGATTTTTTCCGATTTTCTTGATACTTATTGTAACATTATGGCCAAAATTATACAAATCTTTGTGGATTGTAGCCTTTGTGTTATTCTGATGTATAAGCTATATTACTGTAAAGTTTCATCAAAATCCTTTCAGTAGTTTTTGCGTGAAAGAGTAACAAACATTTCTATCCATCCATCCATCCTCACAAACTTTCACATTTATAATATTAGTAGGATTAGTAGGATATTAGTAGGATCAATCGAGTAGATGCTAGTATAATTGCTGCTTGTATAACAAAGACCACAGACATCTTCGGACGTAGAAAAATGAAAATGATACCTTATGAAGGCAGGCAGCGCGCATATACACTACAGGCATAAATGGAGTATATTATGTACGTTAAGAACTACTAGGTGAGTCTTTCATTTAGTAAAAGGAAACTAAGTAATTACGTATCATATTCATATATACACTCGTGATTTCTTTGCCCACATACCTACTGCAGCAATTCCTCAAGCTCATGCTCCGTGTAACTAGAAATTCTAAAATAAAGTTACCCCAATAGTATCTACATCCTCTCCTGCCTCGCCTTTTGCTTCCCCTTCTGCTGCCGCCATTGTTTATTTTCGTATTGATTTAATTCCTTCAACAATGTATAGTATTTAATCGACTTTGACGTATTTGATATTCGATATGCGCAATTTGACAAAACAATATCCGGTTGCAAAATTGTAGCAAAGAGTTTGCAGTCAACAACTTTAGTGCTCTGAATTAAAATAACACTAATAAACAGAAATAGCTTTATTTCTCATATACCCTTGTCAAAATAAATTAATAACACATTATAATCAAAATCGAAGCAAGCTATGCAAATAAATGGAACGAGTTATGTGAGCTGGAACAATTAAAATCTAGGTTAAACATAAAAACATGAGAATGGCTGACTAGACTCTAGGCATTAGATACAGTTAAACAAGGTCAGTTTTAAAACAGAACCAAATTAGGTATACAATAAATTCATGCTAGGTATACTCAGTAAAATGAACAGTCTTGAATTAGGTGAATAATAATGATCAACATTATAATAAGAATGTTAATAAATTTAGCACATTATAAGCTCAAAGAATATCGTGTTTCTACCGCTGATACGAAATGGATAGCATTATTCCAGCCCGCAGGAAAATCACAGACAATTAACTATATTTTTGTATAGCCTCATAATTAACCAATTTCTAAAAATAAAGTTTCATAAAGAATATTTCATATAGAATTTCTAATATTATAAGCAAGATAAAATAAATTTCAAACATTTGTCGAAGGAAAGACGGTTACGAAAATGAATCCTAAATCTAATGAACTAAGGTTACATTATATCTCATATAAGAATTTTGTACTTTTCGGTTCCCCGCTTCAGTGTTCTATTCTGGCAAGTAATACAATCACACTCGTCTCTAAGGGCCTTAACACTAAATAAATTCAGTAACTATTTACATTTTATAAAGGTTGACACAGTTTTGCTCTTTAGGTCACGAGACGTCGGACTGTCGACCTCAATCAAGTCGCATTCCATCTGCATTATTTTGAACAACTTTTTATTTACTCATTCGCCTTTTTCAGTCGAACCCACTTTGACACTAAACTAAGAAATTAACTGTCCATTGTTTATGTTATGTTTTAGCGCGGTGGGGCTTGCGGTGGCGCATCTTCCAATTTTCCCCACACTACGTTGCACATTTCTCGCACAAGCGCCTGTTCGCCAGAATCAAGGTCTGGTGCTGGTCTTCTTCGCTCACGTTCTACGCGCTCTCTTACTTCTAGAACCTGCAGAGCACGTACCACAGCTTCAGGGCGTTCGTTTCCTCCATTACCAAGCCCTTTCTCAGCCTCCAATCGCCGAACTTTTTGCTCTAGGTCTCTAACATATTGTACAGTTCGTTCTGCAAGCTGAGGGTGTGTAATGGGTATCGCCGGCGTAGTACGGGAGCCTTCCTCAGCATTCGTCCCGCTGCTGCTGCCGTCACCATCATCCCTCTCTCTTCCTGCGGCTCGGCCACAATTAACACATGTGCTCCTTTCACGTTCTTCGTCTAAATATAAACACAATTCTTTCAACTCTAAATTATCTCGAATTAGTTCCTGCTGCTTATCGTCCAGTTGCCTTAACTTATTCTGATAAGCAGAAACTTCCTGTCGCATAACAGATGCTGTGTATCGTCCAAATCGTTGCCACTCACGAGCTAATTTTCTACCCTTTTGCCGGTCATCGTCTAAAAAGCAGCATAAATCTCGGAGCTCCTGATTGTCTTCGCTCAATCGTCGGTTAGCTTCTTTCAGTGCTTTTATTTGTGCTAAAAGCGCTTGAATCTGTCGCTTTTGGTCAGTTGATGCACGAGGTCCCTCAGGTTCCACGCGTTTAGTAAATTTCAGCATGTCCGCTGATCTTCTGTGAATCTGCTCCTCTTCAATATTACGCTGTGCTCGCTGAATGTCGTCGGCACTTCTGGCTCGTGCAGTTGGTTCTACTGGTTCATGCACAACAGCTTTCGTCACTACTTCAGCTGGGGGCCTTGGCATACGCAATGCTCCAGATGGTTGAGGATATCCTGGCGGGTAACCGTGGGGGTATTTCATAAACTGAATAGAGCCTCCACTATATGGACCTGGAACGGCGCTATGCGGTACCCCAGGGTACTGTGATTTGTTAGGATCAATAGATTTGCTTGCGTATGGTGGTTTGTACTCCTTGGCAGACGGATCGATAGTGGCTAGTTTAGGTCCGCTTGCGGCAAGTGGTGGCGGATGATAACGCGGTGGAAAGTTGACCGGTTCTGAGCCCTGTTTACCTAGTTGCTGCTTCTGTTTATTAAATTGGGCTGCGTTCTGATTGATTGACATTGTCGTAGGAGCCGATGAGGTTTCGGCTCAGTCAAAACATCGCTTTGTGTTTACGAAGATCATTTCAAATTCTGCAGATCACTTAGATGCTTTAGACGACACTGCATGAGTTCAACGATTGGTCCTTGAATGAGCAGAGGTGGGGAACGCCGCCGGCTGCGTAGGCTGTAGAGCGTGGCATTCGCGCAATTAACTCAACCGAGGTTCTTTATATGAATGAAAAGCACTTGTCAGACACTATTTGATATCACTGAAAACTGTTTATTGTCAAAGTCTTGATAACATAGAACCAACAAGCGTTGGTTGGTTGTGATGTTGTTTTTAAAAAGCAGGTTATGCGTGACCGTGTGTACGACGCCGACGGCACAACGCGGGCGCGCGCGGGGCGCGTGTCTCGGACTGGCTCGGGCAGCTCTACCTGCGCAGTGCGCGGAGGCTCTCGCGCGCACGGCGTCCGTCCCGCTCTACTGCCGCCATCTCACCTGCGTGCACGCACACAAATGTAATGCCAACAAGCCATCATTGAATTCAAGTTGTACTATACGATGCGCACACTGGCAACGTATCAGCGTGTTACACTCGATGGTGAAGCGCAGGCGCAGCCGCTGTTATTATTCTCATCTATTCATACTTTTGGTTGAATTGCATGCCTCTCAACAAATCTACAAAGCTGTGTATGATAGCGATGCAGAACCTTCGTTCAACTTCGTTGTGGCTATAAAAAACGAGCGTTTAGCCTGGGTTTCAGTACCTATCATGTCAATATAGTAATTCATTATGGAGCATTTTTTACTTTAGTAAGCTGCTGATCTGTAATGATGTTCATATTTTTGTTTTCTCCTGGAAGAGAAAATAAATTTACCACCAGGTAAAATATAATCGTCACGGTTGTTGGAAATATCACGAATCCCATGGCGGTGACTATTAGGCAAGACAAGTGCGTTTTTAGTCGGTACGAGTTCGACATACCCTGCTGCCTCTCGAGGTGGCAGACGATACATAAGGGTTTTCCGTACTATAGAAATAGGTACACCATAATAACATCAAATCATTTTGACCCTGCAACCGATCGATAGCAAAGCGCTAAATGGCGATACAAAATAAGAGAAAACTTTTTTTAGTAGGAGCACCTACGTTATTAATTTTACTTATTTATTGAATTATATTGTTTCAAGAACATCTAAAATGATGAAAATGATTACAAATTACAGTCGTCATCGTGGATGCAAACATAGTAGATTGCTGGAATAATCTAATTACTCAGTTTTCAGGGTCACCTGTTGTTAATTCTTTAGCCATTCATTCTTTTGCCATTGAACCTAGCTCAGCCTGAAGACTAGATTCCATTCCGCTATTTCTCTTATAAGAACGATGGCAGTACATTCTCAGTTGCTATTACAAAGTAACAAACTAATTATGAAGTCATATTTTGTGGAATACATTAAAATTGATTGTAGCTTGCAGTGGGGTTGACGTCGCCGGGGAAGTCCAATATAAGGATGAAATTTTGCTTACACACGTCGGGACCTATATTCCCCACGGATATACCCTAGGTTCCGGGGTGGTCTATTAAGAGGACAGTACCATGGAAGGGCCATGTGCTGATGGTGGCCACCGGGGTGGTTTTAGTGGTTAAGAATCCCACACTGTCCGGTCTAATCCACAAAGACGAGTCGCTTTAGGAAGGTTTCCCCCCGTAAACCAAAAAATATAAAAGGGTCAATATTGGGTATCATTGACAAGGCAGCGCCAAAGTGTGTTAAAAGTGTCCAAAAGAGCACACAACGCAAGTTTAGGTAGTTATTTCACTCGCTCATCACTATTCAATTCATGTAATTTGGCAAGTATATGCAAAGTGTGGTCGCACTCGGGGGTCGGCAGCGCCCCCACTGCCGAGCTCTGTAGTAGGACGACGCTCAGTGCTCGGTAAGGATGGCGCGCGTTCGAGCGCCTGCGCAACTCGCCTGCCTCGCGATCACACTCCTCGTGCAAGGTACGTAAACATTCGCAAATCTTGCAATAGGTACCATTACTTGGTTCTTCGTTATAAAATATAATATGTTGGCCCAGTTTTCAAGCAGCAATTGGGAAAAAAAAATGTTAATAATAAATTAATTTCTTTCTTTCTATTTCTTTTTTTTTCTGGTAATTATCGGTACTTAGGTACATAAAACTGCAGTATTTTTAAAATATGTATTAAAAAGTATCTAGTAGACCTACGTATTCTATTAGTGCTTGGTTTTATGTTGTAATGAATGGGTATTCTAAAATGTTGTATTACCCGCATACTGTTCAGATGCAGTTCAAGTTCAAACCGATTTCCTTTCTTCTGTGTACAAATACTACAAATAGCATAAAAAATATAATATTATATTTATACTTAGTTATATCAACAAAATACGTCCGTCAGGCTGCGTATGCTCACTTATACTTTTCATAATACCAACATTCACTATTGCAATCATTGTCAGCGTCCCAATCAGTGCATAGAAAGATTAGACACCAATTAAGTATGTGTCATTGTAGTGAAACTTCCTTCTTGCATGTAATAGCATAAGTGGTGACTTCTGGGGTTACTAGGTGGCATTTAGCCAGGTAATCCGTTCCCTTTCATTGATTATAAATAGGTATCAATGGGTTATTTTCCTGCTCGAATTAATTATATACGTAATGACTCCCGAGCGAGTTGCCCAAGACCGGGATGGCTGGCGCTCTTTGCGGGAGGCCTACGATCAGCAGTCGACTGCGATATGCTGATATGATGATGATGATGAATGACTGTCGCTTTGAATGGACTTGGAATGAGGAAAAATGAAGAACATATCTGAAGGCACTGAAAACGCAAATTATTTTAAGGGAATCTGGACATAGGTGGATAGAATTGTGTATAAGATGATGTATAAGTAATATGGAACTTAAAAAGATGAGAGGGTAAAGGAGATTGGATCTGAGTATTTCGATTCGTAAAATGGTATAGGAATTCCTTGTCTATATGTAGCCCGCAAAACCGCGTGAAGTTTGTGTAAGTACTTACCTACAACCTACCTACGCCAAGCGAACCCGAATGTTAAAGTAGGATTTATAACCTTACGGTTACTTTTATAAATTTTTGGAAACACCCTTGATTTTGTGTTTGTAAGTACAGCATAAATGATAGTGTGCTTATCATTTACGAATAATTTAAAATCATTACATAATTATTACCGTTAATTGTTATTGACCCCATCAAGTCTTTTATGTAGTATGCAAATATTTATCGAGACTTATGTCCATCGTACCTAATGCTAATGGCCTGTTATTGTTGTAAGTACATATATTTTGTTTTTTTTTTCTAGAACGAAGTAAGCGCAGTAAATTTCTTACCATCTAACTCAATAAGCTAATATTTTGAGCGCAGTGTATTCATTAATGTAAAAGTTTTAATAAATGTCTGACTGGAGACATTTATAATTATAAATGTATTCAGTCTTTATAGTGGAAGAGTCTTATTGGAAGTAGGTGTATAGATAGGTAGGTAATAATTTCGAGTTTATTTCATAGTAATTAGGTAGGTATTTTATAAATAAAACAGACCTCCTCAACGTTATTTATGGACAATAAGTATCTACTGATATTCTAAAGATGGACTGGTTTTCAGACTTTTTGGTCTTCCGACTGCCACTAACGATTGTCATAATTACCTATGCGTTTGTGTTTTTATGACAAAAGATGAATTGACTAATAAATATCTAAAAGCGTTATAAGGTTTTGGTGGGTATGTATGTACAAGGGAATGCTCTGTTAATTTGTATGACATATCAGTTTTCGATGTCACACGCCCTCTGTCTAGCATTAAATTAAATTAATTTTATCATCCTTAGTTTATAATCAATTTTAATTTTGTTTTTGTTGACCGGCTTTATATACTAATGGTTTTATACATTTTTATGTGACCATAAAAAAATCAACGAACTTATCCAGAGAGGAGAGGCCTACGGCTACTAATGATTATGATGATGAACATATCCGGATCCTCGAGCACATAACCCTCATGTTAAGCTGTACCAAGGCTGGTAAACAATCGGCGTAAGACCTAAATTTGATGTGGGCAAGATTCATTTTTCGGGCCTCTGCCCTCTCTCTCATAAATTTTCGGGGCGCGAGGCAACCTAGGTCGCGAGGCCGTAGGCGGTGGCCCACGCCTTACGCCGCTACAGCTGGTAAACTTTATCTTACTTCATCATTTTCATGCAGGTTCATTCTCTCAGCGGCATCCAATCAAGGAAGCTTTACTGCTGCATACGGATGCGTACGCGAACGCTACCTTTGAGGACTGTGTGTGGAGAAAAGAAAAGGAGATCTGCCCCGACCCTGACGTGAACCTACACCTGTACACCGAAGCAGACCCAATCAAGAATGTTGTAAGTAGAGCCTTTACCCACATAATTTATGTTGCTTGATAATCTTCCTACTTATCTTCTTCTTCTACTATATCATAAAAATAAGTCGGGTTTTCCTTCCTGACGCTATAACTCCAGAACGCACGAACCGATTTCCACGGTTTTGCATTCGTTGGAAAGGTTCCGTGAGGTTTATAGCAAAAAAAAGTCCGAAAAAAAAACACGGGCAAAGCCGTGGGCGGAAAGCTAGTGTTTTATAAATAAGCTATTTTGTAATATTGAGAATCAGAATATCAGCGCTGCAGCTTGATTTGCTTGCTGCAGCATAGTGAGATAGGGACTAGGTATATAACTTGCTTCTTATATCTGTGGATAGGGATTAGGGACCCATTCTGACATCGCGCAAGATAACGTACCTACTGTACCTACGTACTTTAACCTATGATAAGACTAGAATGTATTGTTTCGTTGTTTGGTATTTTGTCTTGAGTTGTGACTGTCAGAATAAACTTTCTTTCTTTCTAATTTATTATAAGTCGAAACAAAATTATGTAAGGATTTAATATGCTTACGAATTAATATGCCGAGTGTTCCATACCACGCTCTACTAATTCACGATCCTTTGACCAATATAAATATGATGAGCTTGAAGACGCATTTCTATCTAACCAATCCATCCTTAAACTACCCTTGGTATTAAAAGTATGTAGGTTCAGCAAATAACTTTTCGTTTTCCAAAATCGGGAACATGTTCCGTCTTCAAACCAAAGACTGAAATCTATAGTTCCTTACCTACCTACCGCTCCGTATGGACCTTCTGTGACCTGGATTGAACCCAGGAGCCAGTGGCGTAGCGTGCCTTGGAGTGAATATTGGGGGCATTTTTTTTTAAAACCTCCTTCCTTTTCTGTTTTCTTTCCATAGCTCCACTGGGATAATCTCTTGGTTTGTCTTTATACATCGGTTATTGCGGGATTAAGTGATATTGTGGATAATATTTTTCATTTTTTTTATTTTTACACACGTTAGGGGTTACCCCTGTTGACCGGGGGCCCCGTATCATTGAAACGGCTGATACGGCGGTAGTATGGAGGGTAGAAGAAAGGAGAACCGTCTTGTATGGGGGATTAGTCGAAAAAGTGTCCACTTGTATACAGCAAATTATTATTCGAACACTCACCGAACTAGCGCTAGTGTAGCATGTGGAAATGATATGAATGTAGCAGTTATAAGCAGAGTGAAGTGTGCTGAGTTGAAAAATTTAACATTTCTCTTGACTTCGGTAGTTAAGAAATATGCAGTATTTAAAATCTCAACTATTTACGTAGTCAACTGTAATTTAGTAGGTAAATAATAACCTATGAAACTCCTGAAATAAAAATAAATATTTTTTTTAAATTCTTCCACTTGCTACTATAGCGCCACCTTAATTTTCTCCCTTTCAATGGACACTTTTAAATACACTGAGATGGTCCTCCTTTCTTCTACCCTCCATAGGAGGTAGCTACGCCCCTGCCAGGAGCTCTAGCGTAGCAGTAGCGCTTAGAACCAACAGACTAATGAGAAAATTAGTTATTAAGATGCAAACACATGTTTTACAAGGAACAATAGCATTGTCATGTTTACCTACATTGGAAAGGAAGATTGTCCGTCTAATGTATTTTCTGATTGTCGTAGAAGTTCCCACGTGTCTATGTTTAAATATCTATAAACACGCAATCAGTATTAACAGCGTAGTCTGAAGGAAACCTTCACAAATATACATCATTATGCATCCTATATTCCATGGCTTCATGTAATATAATATACATGGAGGGTAAACAGAGGTAGGTATAATTATTGTAGGTTATATACTCATTTATAACCATTAGGTTACATAATTAGATGTAAATAATTTTGATGCGTTCATTTGCATCAGACAACGAACAAAAAGTAAAAGTTTCTCTAAGAATTCTGCGAGATAGATATTCAGAAAGCAAGTTCATTTATATATTATTTAAGAAATAAATATTACTTTTCTAATTTTTTACCATTTCATCATCGGACCTCATTGGTCTGAAGCGATACCGATGGTGCTCCGCGTGAGGTCCTAGGTTTGTTTTCAAAATGGAGCAGTGTAATTGACTAACTGGATCATGGCAATACTCAGACGACTAAGCCCTATTAGAGCCATTTATCCTTGTACATGGGGCCTGAAAACACCATTTCTAAACTCATATGTGAATCATTTTTGCATGCTCACGCCTGTAAGTATTCCCCGAAGGGTTAGGCAGAGCGTTTAATGTTTACCCACAATTCGCCGGTATGTTTAGGCCCCATGTAATACGGAGAAGAGCCTATTACCATTCACCGGGTGCATCCAAACTCCGAACTGCTACTGAGAATTTCATAGAAAAACCCGAAAACACTTGGCACTTAGCGAACTGGGAATACAGGTTGGTAGCAGTTGCTCTCAGGAGCACTAGACTAAATTCATAGATATTTTTTACCCTCCCTTATAAACCAATTCCATTATTCATCATCAACCCATTACATTGTCCCACTGCTGGGCACGGGTCTCCTCTCAGAACGAGAGGGATTAGGCTATAGTCCACCACGCTAGCCTACTGCGGATTGGCAGACTTCACACGCACTCCAGAAAATCTCTCAGGCATGCAGGTTTCCTCACGATGTTTTCCTTCACCGTTTAAGCGCGTGATAATTAATTATTAATACGCACATGACTTCGAAAAGATAGAGGTGCGTGCCTTGGATTTGAACTCGAGATCTTTGACTTGGCAGTCCAATGGTCATATCACAAGGCTATCACTGCTACATAGATGAATAGAATTCCATTATATTTAGAACAAATCCCAGCAAACCATCCATAGTACAGTACACACATGACTAAGTACTTACTGGTTAGCACACGGCAGTAGATTTAATTTGTAATATTTGCGTTATAAAGTAAGCCTACTTACATTATGAATGAAAGCAGCTCACCTTCGCGTCTCATCAGGTGTGACCAAGTTTACAATACTGTTTGTAAGTATTGTCCATTGAGTAATCTTTAATGGTCATACAAAAACCCTTAATGTACAAAATAAATCTACTACCGTGTAAATCGGTTAGGTATTACATTCTGAGAAAACATAATACTTAATCCATTTTATGTAGCTAGATCATTATAATAATATTAATGTCTAGACTAGGAATGATGAATGATCTTTAAAAAAGTGTAAATATATTGGTCCTAGCAGATCGTAGACAGGTGATAATTTAAACATATCTTTGAGAGTACGTATCTACTTACGTATTATATTAAGTATTGTTGTTATGTGAGGGAATATTATTAATTAATATTATTAATTAAGGCTGAGGCATAATATTATTAATCTTCTGTTAAATGACTCATGAAACCCGTCCTATAGTTGGACCAAATCTGCCAAGTGTTTGTTTATTTAATTAATTACAACGGTTGTTTAACCAATAACAGTAACTAATATATATAAACTGTACGAAATTAACAAAAAAGGCTAACAACACTTTCATAAATTCCTCTCACAGTACTTCTGACATACCAATAAAATCTTCGACCATCTATCCGCAAACAAAAATCATCTGTTGGATTAGAATCCAAGAGATCATAGTGCGAGGAAGTGTTAATTTGATTATGTAAGTAAATCGACTTCTCTGAATACTTCCCTAGATCCTCGTCTACTTATTGATTGGTACAAATTTCGTTCTGAGCATTCATTATCACTGCAAGCATTCACCCGCATGTTCCTAAATACCCGTATCTGGTTGGGTCATAAACCTTGCCTCCCGTCTCGACATGAGATATTGGCACAAATGTGGGGTATTTTTACAGTAGGTATTTATCAGCTCAGAATAACTAATTACTTACGGCATCAGTAGTCAGTCAAACCCGCGACTGTCAGTCGTGAAGTTTCACTTTTTCTCATTAAGGTGTAGCCAATTCTACAATATGTAGGAATGCGACCAAAATACCGCTACTTGTCCTCGAGGGGACGACATCCTTCGCGGGACTCATAAGTTATTGCGTCCACATACTGCCCATTCATAGCATCAGCACTAAAACAATCGCAGGAATTGTGTTAGAAGCCTACTTCTTTTTTAATATTTGGAGCGTCCTTGAATCGGACGAGCGAGGTGCCCATAGTAATGGCACAATGTAAAGAAACGTACCTAATGGTGTGCTTGACAGAAATCACAGATATAGTTATTTTGTTCGAAACACACTTGATTTTGTCATACGAAGCCCAAAGCTGAAAGGCATTAAAATTATCTTTGGACGAGCTTACGCCGTTTTGCAGAATTAGGATCTGATGACGTGCTTCGCGTAATTCAGCCGCAATTATTTAGACTGCATGCCTCCATTTGTCGCAACAACAATTTTGACATCAACCTAGAGTAGGGAAAAGGATTGAATTATGAGCAACAGGAAAACATCATGAAGGAACCTACGTAACTAAGAGATTTCCCGAATACACCTGAAGGTTGCGTGTACCAATAAAGCCTTGCTTGATGCTGATAGAATTAACGACGAAATGTGTATTCCGATTAGATTTTCAATTTGAAAAACCAATCGGAATGCACATTTCGTCGATAATTCTAGCGAACACTCGTGAAAATGCTCATAATATCTATCAGCACCCTTAGACCAGCGTGGTGAACTTTGTCCTAACTGCCCAGCAGTGAGACAGTGAATGAGTGTGCAATGATGAAAAGTTCCGGACCTCCTAGTAGAAACAGCAGCAGATTTTTGATACCAGAGAGCTTTACCTGACGGTAGCGAATTGTGTAAATGTTTATTTTACTTTGTATTTGAAAAGAATGGCAAATGACAACTCCTCAAGAATTTTAATCGTGAAATCCATCGTCTGACTGCTAATTAGTGGTATACATCTTATATTTATTAAATCTTATGTAACAAAGTATGTAAATTACCTTTATGTAACATTATAACACATATAATTACCAAAATCTTTGGAAGCGTGAAATACTGACAATAATTACGGTGAGTCTAGCGTTCCCAATGCAATGTCTATAGATAAGTAAATAGTATACATTACAGCGTTAGTCTTTCGCAATTTACAAGACTTGGAGATATTGCAAAACATATTCACGCAACTTGGTATATTCTTGTGGCATGATCGTAGGCGTATCCTGGGATTTCTGTCCATGGTCAGCGACATGATATTTTTAATAAAATTACTTCTTCCATGTGTGTTCCTAAGAAGTCATAATAAGAATACCCCATAGGTACCTACAGAGAACAAGTTGAAAGACGAATGACGATGACAAGTAATATTCCAAGTTCTAGGCTTAGTATAAAAGAATTTCAGTTCTGATTTGATTTGTCTTCGTTTTTCTTGTCGAATATTTCCTTATTTGCTCCTTGAATTCATAATAAGACCTACGTTGTAATACGATTACAAATAATATCTAAGTTTTTGGCTTGGTCTTCAGAATTTGATATCTAATTCTTGAATTCCTTTAAAACATCTAACATAGGATATCATTTTATAATAAACACAACATTGTCCTTTTTGGAAAGTTATTTAATTGTAGAATTTTTAGCTTAATGCGAATTCATTTTCATTTCAGGTGGACTTAACCAGTCAGGACTGGCTGCGCCAGAGTGGGTGGGACCCGACGCACGAAACCGTCGTGCTGGTACACGGGTACGCAGGGGGAGATGATACTCTGCCTATCATCGTGTTAAGAGATGGTAAGAGACATTGCATCGTAGCGACGATAAAGCAAATACTTTTCTTTGAACTGGTTCGAGGAAGTGGCAGACGAAAGCAATCCTTCCCAAAGTGAAAATCCTCACGCGAAGAAAGAAAATTCTAGATGTCTTTCGACTTATAAAACAGTCGTTTGTAAGCAAACGACGTCGTCTGCGGTTAAGCCAAGTGTTAACAATTACCATTGATCAGCTTCCCTTGTCACCAAAGAAAGGTGAAAGTGTAAATGTTCACCGTGCAATACTGTCAAGTCGGCAGGAACAAAGTGAGTTGCGCACGCGCCGCATTACAATGCGCGGAGCACGCTGGCTCCCACGGCTTTCTCCACATGTTGCACTGCAACAGTTCAACGAACTGTATATCAATGTTGACATTCGCAAAATTTGTATCAGGTTTTAAAGTTGCGAAAGACGTCATTAATCTCTCCACGTAATTAATGCAGAAATCCTTTCCTCGACGCTACGCGACCAAACTGAATGAAGCAAACGTGCACGTTATAAAAAATAGCTTCCTCGATTTGAATAATAACAGTCCAACACTTGTTTAACATTAGATAACTTGACTCAAATTAATACCTACTTAACTACTTACCTAATAATAATTTGTAGAAGTCACAACTGCGAACTGCAAGCTACGTCTGTAACTACCTATCTTCTAAATCTTCAGACCGATTGCAGAGCTCCTCTCAGCAAGCTGATTGGTTGATGCGTGCAATGTAAATTATGTAGTCGTTCATACAAAAGCTTTAATTAAAACCTTTATGGTGATAATCGAGTCTTAGCTTCAGCTACAGAGCATTTTCTGTATGGTGTTATCAGCGTACCTGCGTCGCGGCGGCTACAATGTGTTCATGCTGGACTGGGGCGCGCTGAGTCAGCCTCCATGCTACGTCGCAGCAGTCCACAACCTGCGGCCAGTCGCCCGCTGCGTGGCCGAAGCACTCTCAGAGCTGCGCCGCTCTGGCCTGCGGACCGACAACCTCACCTGTGTTGGCCATTCCCTCGGCGCGCATCTCTGCGGCATCATTGCCAACTTCCTGACGTTTAGGCTCAATAGAATTATTGGTATGTATCATATAGGTAATTATTGACTGAACCTTAAATAAATTATATAACGGCGACGGCCCAATTGGTTAACAAATAACTTTTTATGCCAAAAGGCTTACCGGATCCACCGTTTGGTAAAGGAAGAATGACGATATTAGCTTAAAAAACCACCACCGCTCGCCTTTTATCTATGCCTATTAGGTCTTCTGTAAGGTAAACTTGTTGTTTCAGGTTTGGATCCAGCGCGTCCTCTGATCCGTTCGGCGCCGGCGCTCAGGCTGGACCCGGGCGACGCGCGCGCAGTGCACGTGCTGCACACTAACGCAGGCCGTTACGGCGAGGCTGCACGACTCGGACACGCTGATTTCTGCCTCAATGGAGGAAGAAGTCAGCCCTACTGCGAGGATACACCGAGTGAGTAAAGAAAAATGGAATAAAACGCGAATCTTTGTTTCCACTATTATGTTCTAAATTATATTTTAGAAATAGTAAAACCTAGGTACAGTCAGCTTCTTATATAAAGTGACAGATAACATATCCAGATTTAAGGGAACTCCCAAAGTGATCAATGATATTAATACAACGAAAGTCTTCTAATTATGTAAATCACCCACCTTGCTCAAACATGTCGGAACATGGACATCGTCATGAGTATGAGTTCATTAAAAACTGAAATAATCAGCATAACACAGCATAAGTCCGTAGAGTTGATCGCCGCTGGGGCATAATTAGTATTCTAGTGGAAACTTCCTACCGAAAGTTGTGCGCGGGATGTCTTCAAAACTAGCTGATAGGCTATCCGGTAAACTTGAACTGTGAACTTAGAAATCTATAGAGAAAACTGGTGGATATTAGGTGCAATATTTCGGTTACAGTGGGGAAATTCCAATATTTTATAAAACCGACCTATTGTGATCTTGTAAACAGGCGTAATGGTGAAATTTCCTTGTTTAAACATTTAGAAATATTTCAAAATGTAACGCTTCGTTTCCGAAATTGCGTCTCAAAAGGAGATATATTTAGCAGTAGAGTGTACGTTCTACATAACATAACATACCATCACGCCTGTATCCCCTAAAGCAGAAGTGTACTAAATGTTCACCCACATTTCGTCGATATGTTTAGGTTCCATGCAATAGGGGGCCAGCCTAATGTCATTAACCGGACACAAATCTAGACTCCGAGCTGCTACTGAGAATTTCATAGAAAAACCCAATAACACTGCTCGACCTGGGGATCGAACCCAGGACCTCTAGCGTAGCAGTCGCGCTTAGGACCACTAGACTAATGAGGCAGGCGTTCTACAGATTGCAAAATGTTCGTGCGGTTTGAAGTCAATTAATTTGAGTATTATTCCATGTACAGACGAGGCGCTGTGCAGCCACGTGTGGTCGATCTGCTACCAGGCGGAGAGCCTGTTCCGGCGGCGGGAGGCGGCGCCGTGCGGGCGGCGCTGCTCCGTGCGGGGTGCGCCCGCCCGCGCCTCCGCGCTGCCCGTGCCCATCGGACAACCAGCGCCCATGACGTTAGTTTACCTACTGTTCTTGTCTACGAATACGCTTCTAGTCTCTTTGATCCAGGTCCCCAAATACTAGCGAACTAGACGCGACTGTAATTGAAGGATTGACTAGAGACTATAGTGACTATGATTTTTCAAGGGCGCATTTATAGGAGCTCGCTCCGGGAGAATAAAAGAAGTCTTCCAACCCGCAGTTGGATGGCGTGGTAGTCTATACATAATATGGTGGCGTGTCGTGGCCTGGTACTCCTGGTTAGGTACCCCTCTCACACTGAAAGGAAACCTATGTCCAACAGTGGGACAGTAAAAGGCTTGATTATGGTGATTTTTGTATTTGTATTTTTTTTGAAGTTGATGAGATTTACCAGTGTATGAACCGTAGATAGACCTATTAAGGGTAATAAGGGTAATTAAAATTTTAATGACTGCCCCACACTAGGGTTTTCCTATACCGTGAATGTGGAGAGAACACTTTTCAAAATAAATAATAATTGCAGTGCATCAGGCGCATATTGCCTGGAGGATTTCTCGACGCCATTTTGTCCGTACACTTCGGGCCTGCGCGAGGGCGATGCGCGCTGCTGTCTGGACGAATTGTACGCGGCCGCTGCTACCACGGAACCGCCGCGTAAGAGACCGCGACCAGTACGACTGCGAGCTCCAAGACATACATCCCAGCATACAGAAGATACACCGTAGACTGGTTCTTAATTTTCAGCAGCTATAGACCACTTTTAGAATAGGGTACTCAACTAAACACAAAAACTACAAAAGAGAATCTTCAAACATAGTTAAGAACGATTTCGATTACCTTGCAAACGGAAAAAAAAACAATTTTCTGTTCATCCCAATAGGAGCTACGATACCCCAGAGACAAAATAACAAGCAAACAAAACAACTACAAACTTAAAATAACAAGCCGAGTGCAAAATATTATTCGTATTCTGAAAGAATAAATAAACTTCTAAGTAGAGATTGATAGGGATGCTCTGTCCTTCTCCCCCAAAAGGAGTGTGACTATAGAATTCAAATGGCACATCAGTTTGTGATGTCATAAGCGGTTATAGTATGCTCTCTTTCTAGCAGAAAAACAAAGCTGCACATAACTTCCTTAGTTTTTATCAAAAAAATGTTTCTATTGAACGATACGATTATTAGTAGCAAATAAATAGGTGCCAGCTTTAAAATTGAGTACAAATATAAATATGTTGTTTATGGGACGAATTTGTAACATTTGTTAAACTCTGTTTTATGTATGTTAAATTACTATAAATATTAAATTATGTTTAATAAACTAAGCGTAAATGTGTATAGATTGGAGAAGTTTGGCCAAAGAAATCTTACCATTTAATAATATTAAATAAATTATTATTTTACCATGTTTTTACTGCATTACATTTATTCTAACCAATTCCTTAAAAGACCCTCCGGAGGGTCGTAACAACTGTCTTGCAACTTGTCTACCAAGTGTTCCTTGAGGAGTCAATAAAAAATATACTTACATATTATAAAGGATATTGAAAAAAAAAACAAGTTTTACGATTAAACCTATTTATGTATCTATAGTAAAATTAATCTAAGGACTAAAATCACATACGGATGTACACGTTTCACGAGAACAATGGAGAGTCAGCCAATAAAGAAGTGGTTTATTAGAGGTCTATAATGACGTGTTATTGCGATTGAGAGAGAGGGATGCCGCTCTACACATCAAATAGCGCCATCCCTTTCTAATGAACGCGGTAACACGTCTCACGTCAATTTTGTCTAAATTTTCTAGCAACTAAAAATGACACTAACGCTGTTAATTACTATCGGTTAATTATATTATTATTATGGACTTAGTTCGTAGTTGAAACATTTTCAAACAATTGAAAATACACATTATTGTTTTACAATGTACAAACAAACAACAATTTACTTGACTTAACTTTGGATTCAAACAGGATTTATCTATCTACTGCTGCTTTTATTATGCAGAAGGTTCAATCTATTGTGGCAAAAAAGTTGATATAAGCATATCTTACAATAATATGGGAGTATGCGTGTTGTATATATTATGAAACAATAGATAATATGCATATGATTCCAATGTAAGCCGAATATTAGTATATATTCTTTTCTCATCAATATCCAAAATCAACTCATGTATCATCCCACTGCTGGGCACGGGTCTCCTCTTAGGTATTATTATTAAATTTATTTGCGTCGAGTTGTTTATACCATTATTTTTTGACATAAGTAAGTATGGCCAACTTAATATTTTTACCGTGGCATAAACAATCAACTAAAACATTAAAAAAAACATGAATATTCCCTATAATCGACTATTTTACAATCAATTATAATACATGTAAAATAAATTAAAAATGCATTTATCTATTTGCAGTTCATTTTCACAATTTTTTTTTTCACAATTTGCATTTGGTAAAAGTGGGATTACCACTTTTACCAAATGTAAATTGTGAAAAGGGTAGGGTTGCACACTGACTGATCACTAATTGGATATCACGCAATTTTCACTTCTTATTTTTTTGTCAAAGCAACACCAAACACGTAAAGAATAAAACGTTCATTTTGCGTTAGTTCAATATTGCATTCACCGTAAGTGCAAATAAAATAGAATTTAAACTATTTACTTTAGTAATCAATAAAGATCCCGATGATCCGACCAGATACGCTGTAGTTGACTCAACCGGCTGACTATTTGTGTATTTCGAAACTTTCATAGTCTACTTGAAACTCACTTGAGGATTTCAAGTGAGTTTCAAGTAGACTATGAAAGTCATTAAAACCTTGTTTCATAAGCTAAATTATTTATTAAAAACTTACTTTATCCACTCTATACTGGCGATAATTCTCAGAGCCGTCTAATTATCCAGACATCAAAAGAAGAAGGTATATTCTAGACATTTTGGAATAAGGCTTGGAAACTTAAAAAAAAATATATATTTATCCGGTGTTTTCGCCATGGCAACCCTATCACTTTTCATATGTAATTTCTGGTTAGTATTGTTGTCAGCTCTTGTTTCCGGACATGAGTAGAGAGAGTAGAGCGGCCTTCTCTTTCTCCTTCTTCCTCACAACGTCGAGGGAGCGCACACGCCAAGTACTCTTCCTGAGCTTGATCGGTCGGCTGCCGACGTAACGACCTGGAATGGTACATACATACCATCACGCCTCTTTCCCCCCAAAAGCGTTACGCAGAGGTGTACCTACTTAATCTATAGCCACAGTCCGCCGGTATGTTTAGGTCCCATGTAATAGGGGGCGAGCCTATTGCCATTCACCGGGCAACTCCAATAACAACGCCAACTCAACAGGGCACAAATTCAGACGCCGAACTGCTTAAGAATTCCATAGAAAAACCCAATAACACTTTGCTGACCGATGACCTCTAAGGTAACAGTCGCGATTAGGATCACTAGACTAATGAGGCAGTCAACACAGACTGACAGACAGACAGACAGAGTAAAACAAATAGAATGGAGGAGATAGCTTTTACTCATTCATCATGCTTTCAAATATTGTCGACGATATACTGAACTCTAACTCTACCTGCTCCCCAAATATTATAAAAGAGAAAATTTGCTCCTGTCTATCTGTCTGTTACGGTTTAAGAAGATTTAAAAGGACATGGGCTACCTTTTGTCGCGAATACTTTGGGAATCGAGATGCGAGGGCAACCATGGACAAATAGACAATATTAAATATCTTACCATCCATTTCCTTCATAGCCTTGATAAAGTCTCCGGGATCCTTGAAGCTGACGAAACCGAATCCCTTGCTTTTGTTAGTTCGTTTATCTCTTATCACTTTAGCTCTTTGAAATGAGCTATATTTACTAAAGGTCCTCGTCTAAAACATAAAACATACACACCAGAGAATAAAAATCAAAATATGTTTAACTGTATTTACTTTTTTGTTCTGTACAAATACTCACAAGTAGTTCATCTGTGACGTCATTTCCGAGATCTCCGCAGAACATCCGGAAGTCGTCATCGGGCCAGTCCAGTAGTGTGACATCTTCCCACACCTGGCCACCGGCCGTCCTCACCACCTGATAACATTGATGATTTTAACATTACAAACAGACACTACAATTGTATGTACAATAGATGTATAGATAGCTGGCACTCAACAATAGATATTATGAGCATAGACTATTAAGGAGAATAGACAAACCTTTCTGTTCTTTTTTTCCTTCTTGGGCTTGGCGATGGTATCAGGCACGGAGATGACAGGCGGAGGCGGCGCCAGCGGCGGGGCCTCGGGCGCCGGCTCAGGCCGCGGCGGCGGCGGCGGCGGACTGCTGCGCTTCTGTAACAGTTATCTATCAGATTGATCAACTGGACTCAACGATTAATGAAGTAATAGGATTAATTATTTCATTAAACATCTTTTATTTTACTTTTGCATGGATCTGATGCATGATACTTTAGCAATAGTTTTACTTTTCTGTTTAAATAAAAACGTTGTGTGCGTCTTGTCTATGTAAATAAAATTATTTCCTTTCTTTATAACATGTGGTTTTATGCTAATAAGTAGGCTTTTTCGTGAACTACTACTGCGTGAAATTCCTTTTAGTTGCTAGATTCCCATGTATCTTAAGGCAAGTAGGGGTAATGGCTCTTACTTTCATTTCATAGAACATTATATTAGACTGCGAGAGTCCCAAAGTACACCCTCAAATAAAAAACACCAGTGAAACCTGACACTGCATCAATCTATGATGCTATGCAATATACAAGGAATAAATGAGTGTATTCTCAAAATCATAATTATGTAATATTTCTAGGATTTCATGAACTTAAGATCCACCTTACCCTCTTTCGACTTTCTTTTTCCTTCTTTTCGTCATCTTCCTTAGGCTGTTTGTACAGTTTAGGTGCTGCTGAGAGAACTACAGGCTGTGGCTTGGGCGGTGGTGGAGGAATCAGTTGTGGCCCCGGGAGACCCGGCCGGAGGAACGACAAGGCTGGAGGGAATGCGTCGCCAGCGCCGCTTGGCCGCATTCGAACCTGGTGAGAACTACAATGTGAGCTTCCAGATAGCTTTAAAGTTATGCTAGTAGTTTATAAAAAAACAGTTACAGATGTATAGCAGAGTAACAGCTACATTTTTAAATTTATAATTATAGCGTAAACAAAAAGTACACTTCTGCATGATGTTGGTCAAAACTAAAACTTCGTGTGATCACTGCAGTATCCACTGCACTGAAGAACCTTAAATAACATTTGAGTGTGTATTATATCAAAATAATGTATGGACAGCTACAAGTCAAGCTACACAAATCCATTTTGTGCTAGTCGCTTATTGTATGGAAAGTCAATGCGAGATCAGCTTAAACTGGAATTTTAAAGGTTGACATGTAGCCATGTGTACAAAAAGAAACAGATGCTACAAGAACCAATAACTAAGTTTTTATATCAGTGGTTCTTAACTGGGTTCTAAAAGCACTAAACTAAAAATTTAAAAAAACTCTGACAATTTTATTATATCTCGACCAATTTCCATTAAACATACCTAAGAAAACTCCTGACTAATTCACCTTTAAAAAAAACTAAATCAAAATCAGTTCATTGGTTCAGGAGCTATGATGCCACAGACACGTCAAACTTATAACACCCTGTGATTTTTGCGTCTGGGGTTATAAATATTTGATAAATTGATTCTCATCACTGAAAGGTTAAAACCACTGATTTAGAAATTATACCTACCTACCTACTAATCTAATACAAGCCTGTTTTGAACTGAAATTATGGACTTGTATTTAACAATTTGGAGATGTACAATATCAAAATTATATCCTATAAAAAACTCAAATATGAAAACAAAGCTCGAGAATCGAACTACTTTGATGCTTATTCTATAGAAATGTAATGAAAGATATTTATTTCTGTAAATAGATCATTCAAAGACACTTTTACAAGTCAATGTTATTTTTTTTAAGCTAGATGGCGCCGGCCGACATCTGACGGTATCTGACGACCTCTGAGAAGAAAAGCCAAAACAAATTCAGAGAATCATGGTCTATTTTAAAGTCTAGACAATTGAGATATCATAAATATGCAAGTTTAACAATGTAGGGCAGAATCTGAACAGGCCTTTTGAAGAAAGAGCCATAGCACCTTTGAGTCCTAAATAACAGCACGCATACATACATCCATGTGTATAGAGACATAGACTAGATTTTTCAAATAGTTTGGACACCTTTCAATCAGAAACCAAAATATATCTGTTACCTGTGAGGGAACCATAATAGAAGGCGGTGGTGGTGGTGGAGGCACGGTCGGGAACATCATCAATTCGTATGGCGGCATCAGCGGCGCGGCAGCGCGCTCCAGCTGTTGTTGCACGGCACCAAACGTAGCTGCACCTATCACCGCCCGGGACGCCACGCCCACCGTGCCATCGCCACCCGAGATCTCTGCCTCGAACCTGCATGTTGAAATGTGAGATGTTGAGATGTGGAATGGAATATGAGACACATAGCTACTACTTATGGAATACAGAAGAATGATGGCATTATTGAAATCATACAACATACCATCACGCCGGTATTCCCCAAAGAGTAAATATTCTTTTTCAGTCCAAACAGCTCAGAGATTAGAATATATGATTAGACAGAAGATACTTAGTTTAAGAGCTGATCAATTTTAGCAGAAAAGGGATATTATACAAGTCTTAGAACGACACTGTATTTAAATGCTAACCTGGACATTTCATCTTGCATCTGCTGGTATTTAGAGGAGTCTTCCATGTTGGCGCTCGCTGTTTAACCTTAAAGCAGTCCAAATCGTTACGTAGTAAACTAATCAAATGTACGCCACTAATTACAATCTCTCTTGATACGTACAGATCCGCACATTGTCAGGATTTATAATAAGTAACCTAATTTATTTATTTTTGGAAATAAAAAATGCAGCCGTCGATTCAATGCACGCAACAAACAAAATCTAATTCTGTCAACGTCAGTCAAGTGTCAGCTATCTGTCATATCTCGTGACACTGTCAGCAATATTTTCTAATATTTTTGGCATGGCTTCAGACAGAGGCCTTTGTGCCATCACGCATATAAATTAAAAATGATTTTTTTTTTATCATCAAAGCACAATAGTAATTAATGATAACTGAAATTATTTATAAACTAATAAAACATCCATTTATCGAATATTTAATTTGCTACTAACGTCGACGATTGATGTCATTGTCAACAATTGTCAATTGTCATCATTAAAATTGTCATTTGTCATTGCTTGCTTGCTATTGGATGTTGAAGTTGCAAAACATTGTGATTTCAGAGATCGTATTTCTAGTTTTCTGAAGATTGATTCTGTTTGTAATCCAATTAGGATTTTTCAAGCAAAATGATAGAAGAAGATAATAAAACAATTTGGTGCGGTAATTTACCTGAACAGGTTACAGAGGAAATGTTATATGAATTGTTTTTGCAGGTTAGTTTAGCATCATTTTTTTAGTGATTGAACTAAATGTCTATTTTGTGCATAAAAAATATCATTTATCATTATATTATTACAGGCAGGGCCGCTAGAGAAGGTGAGAATACCGAGGGATAGGGATGGACGCCAGAAGAACTTTGCTTTTGTCACCTATTGTCACGAAGTTTCAGTGCCTTACGCGATAAATTTATTTCGCGGCACCTCGCTCTTTCATAGGACACTGTCTCTACAAAGTCGGGGACGAATGATAACTCTACCACCACCGATCAGATGTTATGGATTGGAGCCACCTATAGAATTTCCTCAACAATCAAACATTGCTCAACAATTTGTTGATATGACAGAGCATTTGAAAGAAGATGACTTTAAACCTGTCAATATGATCCGCCAGGCACACGACCCTAATGACAGGCTGGTCATGGCCAGCTTACAGGGTAACTGGTCACATCGGCATCACCCTTACAGGCCCAAAGATAAAACCCAAAGAGATGACTACAGACCCAGAGACAATGATAGTTATAATAGAAATAAAGATAACAGAAATAAAAATTCAGGCCACTGGCGTGACAGAAGAAACCACAAAAAGGGGAACTACCACAGGTAGTCTAATATTTTTTTTATATTGTACCTTGGATGGTTATATATCATACATGATTTTTACGCTGTGAAAGCAAAACTACAGACCTAAGACCTAAACCTTCTTTACTTGAACTTGATAAACAGTCTTGCTGTTCATCTTATGTTCAAATAACATTATTTCTTATATAACTGATTAAAATTATAAATGCCTAGTGTGTGAAATTGTTCATTTAATGTTTAAAAATTTAAAACTAAATATTATTTGAGGCATGCAAGATTTATTTTAAATTCAATAGTTATGTAGAAATTTATAAAGGAATTTGTCATTATCGGCTATTCAGTCACAGTTCAAATGACTACATAAGAGCTTCCATAAAAATGTCCTTTGGACTTTGATATAATCATTTTTTTATTTTAGAAATACCTATGATAAGTTTTACCAGTGCAACTAGTTATATTTAGCCACAACTCAGGCCCTCCATAGAAACAATTGTATTCTGATGCCTAATAAAACTACATAAGCAAGATAATGCTAATACACTTGTAAAATTGTGCGAAGGCAGTGTAGTATTAGATGTAGGAAGGAACCTACAGAGTTCTATTAGCCATTCAATGACATAGTATTGTCTTGTTTATTTAATTGGTAACTTATGAACACAACATACTTCTATTGAAGGTGGCTTCTGGAATCTTGACAAGATTTCTGTTGAAATTGTATAAAATTAAAAAAAAAATTACCTTCTAAATAAATTATTTTATTTGTTATTTAAAAAGTATTCAATTGCATAGCATTTCTTATTGTATGAAAACATGGTGAAAACTATATTTATTTCAATTCAAGCTATCAGAAATGCATTGTAATTCTGGGCCTACTATTTTTTTAGTTTATTCAAAACATATTGAATATTGATAAGTTTAAAATATTATATTTTTCATAATTTATTTTTGCAGAAAAATATAACTTTGTAACTAAGTATGGCCTTTTGGTACATTGCAGTTTTAAAAGTGACAAACAACATTTGTATAATGGTTTTGTAAAAAGCTAATATAAACATATAGATTTTGTTTTACAAGCATAATAAAACTAGAATTAATTCTCCACTGCATTTATTGCTAGGACACCGGAATTTATCTCGGTCTGTACAAATACATCCTTTTGTTCCAATTCAGGGAAACAGGTTGCATAATAAAATTCCCGGAAGTCACTCTGTAAACGAGAAAGGAAATTTAGAAGCAATATGTATGTAGTAGGAGCTGTGGGTGACTTCATCAGATACTGTTGCAGGTTTTTGCTGTAATATATAGGTCAAGGACCCCTTTTCAAAATAGTAAAATACTTTTGGAAGCCCATGAAACTATTTGTTTTTTATAATGCGGTAAATCCTCATGAATCCGCCGCAACTTTGGAGAACGGAACTTTAAAAACAACCGCACTTTGTTTCCTTTAGACGACCTATATTCGGGGCCTTGAGACTCGTGATCTTATTCACTGCGACACCCCTACAAAGGGACAACGGAATACTTACGATTTCATTCTTGTATTTGTAACGTATGTAGCCGGCTATGTCGTAAACGAAAGCAATGGAAACAACATAGAAAAGAAGCGAGAGAAATTTTTCTTCCCAATCAAAGAAATCCGTTCTGAGGATCCAGTACATGATATAAGTGCCCAGTACTCCGCGAAGACCGAGAAACATCGTCAGATATAGCACCTCTACCATGAAATATACTGTTGTGTTTCCGTAACCTTCGTGTTTTAGAAACCTACAAACAAAACATTTTAATATTATTTAGAGAGTACAGTTTGTTCGAAATAAGTAAGCCGATCGGAAGTTAGCCGTTCCGAACCACCGCGGTGATAAAATCGTATAATTAAGTGTTTTAATACATAAATATCGCATTCAGTAAACAAAATAATTAGAAATCTGGAACTTAAACGACTCTAATTATCTTCACACCGACTCTTTCAATTAAAATTTACCACTTCTAAACCACTTGCAGATAACTTCCGATCGGCTTACTTATTTCGAACAAACTGTACATTAGCAATGAAAAATCATGGATTCAGGGGGCCTACTCAGAAAAACGAAATAGGTACCTAAATGCGAAGTTCCGATCGTCGGATCGGCAGTTTTCCTACCGCGAAAGTGTTTCAAACAAGACGATTTGCATTTTGATAAATTGATTTATCATAATTATGATGACCCTACTGCCAAAAGTTATTTGATAAACATTGATTGTTTGACAATAAAGTTAACTTATATTAAGATTATGTGGGTCGATATTTAGTTCCGATCCGAAGCTTTTGACGTTCTATTTTTGTAGTTTTCCCCCAGATCTTCGCGTAGCCAGGTATGCAGGTACCTGTATCATTCAGATAAAGCTATTTGACTATCGCGACATCTAGGTGTATCTTTCGTGTATCATCAGATCTAGCTTACCACGCACGGTAAACATCTCTGTAAGTACTTATCTGGATTCCTAAAATTCCACAGTAATTCCTCTGGAGTCAATTGATATTTAGAACCCATAGAAGCTCCGTAGCAATTTCTCTAGTAGTCCTTAGAAGCGCAACTGTTACGCTAGAGGGTTGCGAGGGTTCGATTCCTATGTCGAGCAGTGTTATTAACCCTTTAAGTCATATATTATCGACACAATACAAAACCAAAATTTTCGGTCATATGAGATTATAGATTAGATTTAGCTATGAAATTCTGCCTAAACCTAGGGATGTACTACTAAAAAAACTTGAACTTTGGTGGTTATGCTGTTTAGTCAATATTCATACCATATACCTACCTATTTTCTAGACATGCGGCAATGGTTATTCAACTTAGTTTTCCAGCTATAAAAATCAATATTTTATCTATATACCTAATACAAATTATCTATTCACAATATTTGTATTATTTTGCGCACTATTTCACAAGGTTATACATGTAAGCAAAGGGAGTGTTTTATTTACCGGTAAACCTAGCGATTGTAGGGTAGGTACGCAAGTTCAAGGGCGAACAACAGTGATTAACAAATGGCGTTAACGTTTGGCCTTTATTGGCCATACCTACTGCAAGTTAATAACATTTAAATTCGAAGGACAGTGGAGGTACAGCCATTAAACCAACTAATTCATACATACACCTGATAATTCCTGATTCCTGATAAAGTAATTATTGGTTGTTTCCTCGTATAACTACGAAGTTACCCACGTAGGAGTTTTAGGAAACTATGGATATTCCCGAGAGCTGTTGCCCGCGCTTTCCCTCGCATCCCAAAAGGCTGAGCCAAAATGTAGCACAATTACTTCCAAGGTCTAATCTATCTCTTTACTGGAATTCATCTAAATTGTTTTAGCGGTCTATGCGTGAAAATGTAACACAAGCTGACAGACAGACTTAGGATTCAGGACTTGGATTCAGCATAGCCGTTCTGTCGTCTAGACTCTAGGTAATATAATAGCTATAATACAGTTAGCGTTTTTCAAACTAATCGCTCTATGTTTATAAGGATTTTTTTAAACTATCATCCAGTGTTTGATTCATCATCATCATCATTGGCCACTGCATCTGTTTGTGCAGTGCTGGTGGAGATAAACTAAAACTATTTAAACTAAGGATTGCCGCATCATCGCTGATGGCTATAGAGCCCTATAGCAGCGCGGCATACCTATAGCAGTATTTGATTAGATACGCATTAATAAAGTGATGGGTACTAACCATCTCGTTTGAAGTAGAGGATTGGTGATTTCCAATAGGACCAGCGTACAAGCGAATGTGCACCCAGTGTGGTCCTTCTGCATGTACCTAGTGATGGCGAAGAGCGCGCTGGTGTGATGGCACAGCATCACCACGCTGTCTGTCCAGTACACCAGGCACCACAGCAGGTCGAACGCGAAGTATCCCCATGACCATACCATCAATATGTACTGACATGGCAATATTCTCCCTGAAATGGAAATCTTGTACACCCCTCGAGTTCTCCCCTTATGTTGGCAGAAACTGACGACTGACAATCTCGCTAAAATGATTATTTAGATACTTATCTCTAGCAGTAGAAGCGAATATCTGCCAGAAAATCCCTCTGGGTTCGAGTTTCAAGCATTAAGCGCATAGACCAAAAATCTTTACCTTAAGCAGGGTGCCTTTCTTGGGAATTGGAAAGAAATGACAGCAACGGGATAAAAATGGGGGGAGGCTTTTTCTCAACAGGGGGCAATACAATCTTATAAAACTGTTATCGTCTACCATTTCCTTATCATGGGCACTTTGATTTCAATAGGATCAGTCGCAAGTCCTCATGGAAATATTATGTCAGATACGTAGCTACCAATTATTAAAACTTTGCCTTCTTAGACCTTTAGTTGACGCGCGACGACCCTATAAACTGGCGAATACAGTATCTGTGTCTTAGAAGTTCAACTAACACTTGGCCTTAATATTCTTTGTAAATTTCCATCATTCATCTTTGTTGAGACTTGGATTCCCTATTGTTGTCCGAAAAATTGGCCACAACTACCTATATCCAAAGAGGATTTTAAGAATGGAATGTTTAACAGAATATAGAATACTGCAATGCTTATTCTTAAATTAATGCTGACTGAACGGGTACTAACTAGTAAGATGCCAGGGCGTCAAAGACTGCCATTTGCACTGCGTGAGGCCGCCGAGAGTAGCGACGGTCCCGTGCAGTAGCGTCACAAGCCTGGAGCACCATTCGGGACTCTTGCCCGGCGCGTTCTCCACTACTGAAAAATATATCCAGTTCCAGAACAGAAATGATATCAGCTTTATCAGAGATGCGGCTGAGAGTTCGTGTTTTGTAGCCATTCAGAACCTAAAGTTTTGTTTCAGAAGCATTTTGCGTCAGGCGTCAGTATTCATGGTGGTAGTAAGTTATAGTGCAATTGTGGAGTGCATCTACTTCAAAGATTGATTCATAATTTCGACTGAAGGTTGTCAGTGTAGATTGAAGTTATTTTGATTGTTTATGAAGGTATTTCACAGAGGTTAGTGAGGTAATTTGTCTATGATCCATCCCAACATAACTTCTTATAAAATCATTTTATTAAGATTGTCTTGTCTGTTACCTGCTGTACTGAACGAGTTGATACCGCTGCGCCGTTATCAATGGAAGAGCAACTTCAATTAGCCTAAGCACTCCGTGTCCAATACGTGCGAATGTATAAAGAATAAAAATAAAAAAAGTCATACTTTGATCAGAATATTTATTTTCTAGTAAGTAAATGTTTATAAATTAATTGCCATACCTATAAATTTCGCTCCATTGGAGGATAACAATATTCAACTTCGTTAATATACATATGTCCATAAAGTATGTATAGCTAAGTAATTGATTTCTACAAAAATACCTTTCGCTTATTTCAGTCATGGATCACAAAGTCTAAATCAATAATGTCACAAATTATATATACTGTCCATAGGACACCACCACCAATTTGACAGAATCTGATTCTTCCCGTGTTTTTATCGGTAGCGCAATTTGTCAACATATTTTTCAATGGCCCGGTATCGCGACGGTGGTATCGCTTCTTTCAGCATCTGGCGGAAGCGCACGTCTTCACCAAGCGCGAGGCAAAGCTTGCGTGCGTGCTGACGCGTGTCGCCGTTAGCGTCCGCCAGCAGGTCACCCGCCGCGCGAAGCAACAACGTGCGAGTGTCAGGCGGCAGCGCCAGCACGTGTGATGTGCGCCGCGAACCTGCACCAGCTGCGCCAGCGCCGCTGCCGCCGCCGCGCGCACCGGGGCCGCACGGTGCGCCGCGCCGCGCCGGGACAAAGCGACCACCGCGCGCACCTCGCTGCCACCGCACGCCACCTTTACCAGCGCATTAG